>JALGPY010000068.1:0-587794 GCA_023055425.1 Linanthus parryae | reverse complement strand
AAATATTAAGTGAAAGCTATGGTCGATTATTGTTATAGTAACTTTAATATGAAATATTAAAATGACAACAATATATGACATATATCAGTTCTTTATAGATACATATCAGAAGTTTTAACAAGTGAAATGTGTCGGAAACGCTCTAAATGTTACTTCTGCTGTCGGAAACCATATGTGTTGGCAGCAGAGACATTCGAAAACTTGCCATTAATGCCAGTTTGGAATAGATTCTTCTGTCAACACATGTTTTATTTTTTCTTTTACAGATACAATTTTACTTTTATTACTGTATGGAAGTTGAGCCTGAAAAGCCAGTTTAATCTTGCTTAAGAAGTTGAAAGGCCCAATTGGGTTAGTAAACAGTAGGGATGGCAACAGGTCGGATCCGGGTCGGATCAAGGCCTTCCCGATCCAGATCCGACAAGGAGAATGTGATGCAGATCTGTTCGGATCATCGCCGGATTTTGATCTGATCGGATCGGGTGTTCATTCAGCTGATCCAAATCCGATCCGTAGATCCACATATATGACACGTTCCAACTGCAAGTGCACAGCCGTCGTGTGTAGTAATAAACCGGAAATCCGGGTTGTCGAACCCAAGGGACTTTGTTTAAATTAATTACTATTCTAAACCTTATGTGGGCAAGTCGCAAGTTGTGTTTTTATCTAATTCTAAGAAAATAATTGCAATATTCTCAATTAACCAAGTGAAATAATTCACGATTAATAAAGAATGAATACTTGGAGGTTTTTATCAATAAGGGAAAAAGTACCGGGAATTCTCTAGGCTCACTAGGTTGTTCTAAATTTATGTTTTGATTTGTAAAACAACCACGTGTTATTCACTATTAATCAAGCAACGTTGAACTTACCGAGTTACCAAGCAAGTCCACTATACTTAGGTTGAACTAGACCGAGTTACCAAGCCTATTTTAGCTTTAAGCACGCATTAATAACATAATTCTACTTTTAACGATCCTAGTTAACGATGCCGAGTTACCAAACATTGATACGACTAGGTGGATTATTCAATTTACCGACTAGTTATCACGGAGTTACCGCGTGAGACTAATTGATTCTATCTCTACGTTAGCTACTCGCAAAGATAATAAGATTAAGAACGCAAATAATCCATAATAGTGAATGAACACGAGAGATTAAGCTAAAGCATGCATTACAATCATCAAAACATCAACTTTAGATCAAACCCTAGCTACACCAAACGAGAATTCCCAGCAAAAAGTGTTTAGCTACTCATATTCATAATCAAAACGACGATTATAATGAGTTTAAACATAAAAATCAAGAAAAACGAGAGTTTAGAATCCAAACGAATGATCCAAAAGCTCCTAAGCTCTCTCCAAGGCTTCTTGATCTCCAAAGATGTCTCTAATCTCCAAAAACTACTGAAAAAGTCGACCTAAAAGCCTTAAATATGTTCCCATAATAATATTACAAAGTTTGGATATAATACGAAAAAGCCCCAAAAAAACTGCTCTGTCCCCCGATCTCTTCGCACGAAGACAGTTGTCTTCGCACGAAGAGTCTTCGTACGAAGACTTCTGCCTCTTCGTGCGAAGGCCTTATTATGTAGATACTGCGAGTGTGTTTGAGAAGACAATTTTGCAAGGCTGAATTTTGGCTAAGTATAATGTCTTCGCACGAAGACAAATGTCTTCGCACGAAGACTTCTTGTTCCAGCCCTCTTTTTGCCTCCTTTGACTTTTCTCTTCCATTCTTTGACTTTCTTCTTCCATTCTTTCTTCCCTTGACCTTCCTTTGACTTTCCTCTTCTGTTTGACTTTCCTTTGACTTTTCTTTGACTTTCCTTTGACTTTCTCCTTCCTTTTGACTTGCCTTTGAGTTCCTTGTTTCCGAAGTTCGCTTCCAAATCCCGCACGATCCTCCAAGCCCTGTTTTCCTGCGAATCACAACACGAAAACACAACCCGCGATCATATCACAATAAAAGCTCAAAAATCTAAAGAAACGCCCGGATTTAACAAGTATTGCACATGAACTCACATAATCACATTTACGCTCAATTTACTCAAAAGACGACAAATTCTCCATTATAAGCACGCAAAACGTAGAAATAAAAGGCATAAAATAACTCCGAAAACGGAGTTATCAACTACCCCCACACTACCTTTTGCTCGTCCCGAGCAAATCTCCCAAGTCAATTCCCTTTCTCTCAAGTCAAAACTTCTTTCGCTTTTCCGCAGTCCATCCAACTTTGCATACTCAACCAATTACTCATTGCATAACTTCCCTACGCCAATTGCATACTATCACCTTACATTGCATACAAAACCAAGAACTCTTGCATACTAATCCGAGTAGAACCATTCACCAACCATCCTTCCTACTAGTCGACACGACTCGATTATACACAATGCACCTATATGCAAATGCAATATTCACAATGCAAGTATTGAAATAAAAATTTTTTTCTTTTTCTTTTGTGAGATTGGGCAATCTCCATTAGCTTAAACCGATTCACCCGAAGCGATGAGAAATCTAGACACAAGGAATGATTCGAAATCAAATTCGTCAACATGAATTCCCCCTAGCTAGTATAGAGAACCTAACTTTACTAAGTACAAGAATGCAATACCTTTTCATGTGTGCCACAAAATAAAAGGCTACGCTAGGCTAAGCCACGTTCAAGGTCCGAGCTCCTAATCCGCTAACGGGTTTAAAATGATGAGGCTTTAGGGACAAATAGGATAAGAATCAAATACAAGTCCTAAAGCGTCACATTCTCACAAATACCATAGCTCACACACCCTCACAACAATGATGGAAACCAAGCCCGAAACTCACCATCTCCGGCCCTCAATCCCCTCACACCCCGGTACAATTACGATCTCCGCGGCTATTGTCATGAATGATGCATAAGCCAAAAATCTCCCGTTCGTGAACTAGTCGCTTCTCCACTCGTTCTTCCACAAACTTTTCATTCTTCCTTTATTCATCTCTCCTTTTTTTCTCTCTTTTTTTTTTTTCTGATTTTTTTTTTTTTTTTTTTTATCTCTAAAAATCCTGCACAACTCCTTCAATATCTTTCACGAGTGGTCTTCCAAGTGCCAAGCTAACATATAATCGTAAGGAGAGACAATATCCAAATCACGTATAAATCACAAATCAATGTCTCTCCCTATCTCAATAAAATCCTCGGTGTAACCAACAAAGCCGCTAACATAAAAGAGCATGTGTGGGGATGGAGTCGTCGCAAACGCAATCTCGATGTCCGAAGTCAAATGTCGACACCCCCACACTCGAATGTAATCCTGTCCCCTCTCAAGTAGTCGATCAAATGTCTGTCTCGTGCCTAATCCAACCAAACCTCCTACACCATGATGAGTAAGATCCGGTACCTAGCACGATCCACCTATTAAATTCCCCCAACCCAAGTTTTGTGTGTATTAGATGGTACACACTCACGGCTCTCCTCACTTGTGTCCATGTTGTAATGCCATGGAACACCGCCACACCGAAGTGCGCAAGCCTACTCTCACTCACCCTCGCATTCCCCTCGAAGATCACAAATGAAGTGCATGCGATACGTAAGACTCACACAAATATAGCATGAAGTACTCCCTCATCGAACCCCCTCAACTACAACACCCTCGTGACGCACTAAAGCGGTGATTCTAACCAATCAATGCTGAAGGCCAAGAATCGTCACCCTAAGTCCAAAGGTTGTCAAAGAATCCATGGTTCAAATACGGGTTTACTAGTGGTCCTACAAGGTAAGTTCTATAAGCAGTGAGTGCTCTAATACACACCTCGCACAGCTGTTCTGTGTGCCACTACGAGGCGGGTTGGCGACTACCTAAGACGTACACAAGAACGTTCGGCTTGTTTAGCTCACACCTAGCTCAACTCTTGTAAGAAAATTAGGCACACACTTTAAATTTGAAAGAATTAAGTTCGTGTGTAAAATAGGCACACATTCCCGTAAAGAGAGTTTCTCTATACTTACTAAGGGACTCTCACATTGTCACTCTCGATCGCAATTCACGCCCTACGCCTAAAAGTCTCACACTTCTCGATTTTACCGAATTTTCAGCTTTTTTCAATTGCCCTTTCTCAAATTTTTAATTTTTTTTTGTGTTTTCACATTTTTAGATTTTTTTTTTTTTGTTTTTTTTTTTATACCTACACTATATGCAAGGCCAACTTGACTAACGACTCAACAATGGTGGGTTGACTCAAAAATACCAAAACATGCACGCAAAAAGATGAATAATAAAAAGAAAAATAAGGACATAACCAAAAATTTCTAACTACATGCAGACACTGGCGATGCAAAGACACGACACTGACTAGTAAAAAGGATTCAACCACCCCCACACTAGAATGCATCGTTGTCCTCAACGATAACCCGAGGACTCAACAATTCTAGCACGAGGGCACACTCCACTACTCGTCATCTTCCTCATCCTCATCATCTTCTTCCTCCTCATCCTCTTCTTCTTCTTCATCCTCACTCGGCGGAACCGGATACTCAAATTCATCCTCCTGGAACCACGGATCCGCCGTCGGGACCGGTGGAACAAACTCCCCCGCCGCCTGACCACTAGACTGTATAACCCACTGGCCAACCATCTGGATTAAACCTCCCAGCTTCGCCTGATTGTCCCGAGTGTCGGCAAACTGGCGTCTTCTCTCTAGTCTATCCCGGGCCATCTCCTCTCGCAGGTGGTCGTAGGCAACCTGGTTGTCAAACCTAGAGGTGTTCATCCTCCTACCCTTTCCCTTCTTCCTCGCCGTCTCATCAAACCTATGCCACTTCCGAGCAGTAAACGCTTTCAAGTCCATATCTCTCCCTATGACTACTTCGGTAGTTTTGGCTAGGTGAGTGATCAAGCAAGTATGACCGGGGCCCAATTTGTTCGTCCTCGACACCCTCTCAAGACAGTTCTCCCAAATCAGTTTGGGGATATTAATTCTAACCCCGGTGTAAAGACAAAGAGCCCAGACAGAGAGGCGGAAAGTATAACTAGGGTTTCGTGTGATTCCCAAAACCCAGTTTTCTAACAATTCACAGCACCACCTAGCCTCCGGCCTATAAAACTTCTTCTCGGCCTTCCAATGAAGCACCTCCCCTTTCCTGTCCCATGGATCAACCCCCTTCGCAAAGCAAAAAGCATTTAAACGAGACCAAAGGTTCTCACTACGAAGAATCGTCTCTAACCCACAACCCTCTTTCAAAGCGGGGAAACCCATGGCCAATGCGATAGTCTCTGGCGTGAAGACTATCCAATTGTTCCGACAGTACACAAGACGAGGATCTTGACTCTCACCATCCTTTGCATAACGCAAATTGAACAAAAACTCTCGAGTAATATGCGAACTAGACGGCCCTACTAGCTTAAACCAATTGGCAAGCTTCTCGCGCTCAAAAATTTCCTTAATTGCTTGAGGCATGTCCTCGTGCAATGGAAATGCCTTTTCGGGCTGCCCATTCTTAGTCAAATAAGTATCTTTACGAGAGTCAATGTGGGCCTCGTAAGTGACAAAACGGTAGCTATCATAATATCCTGGCGCAATACTACGCTCTTTCAAATTAGCTTTAGCCGTTCGTCGGCCAACAATACCCGGTTTAGCCGGGAAAGGGGCAGTCAAGATGGCATATTGGGGAGTAGGCGGAATCTCTAATTGAGGATCGCCCGACCCCGATGCTTCTTGTGAAGACCCCTCTCCCGTCTTCCGTTTCTTTCCACCCGCCATTTAAAATTCAATTTCAAGTAAAACGAACAATTCAACTATTGTGCACGTGAACAAGAAGTGTATACTAAACGAAACACGTAGGCACGTAACAAATATTTCCTAGGACTTTACGCAATCGCCCCCAAAGTACGCTTCTAAGCGCAACAACAAATAATCGGGCTTTTACTCAATGTGCCTAAGACTCGAATATGAAAATACGAAGTTTAGATAGTACCTACGCGTCCGGAGCAAGTCTTACGGACGCAAAAATTTCACAATTTTGACAAACCCGGACTGATTTTGATGATGCCGGAACAATTTGTCGAAATCTCGAATTGCTTGCTGCTCCGTACTCCTTGCGTAGTCCCCGTTAGTGTTTCCTTCTCGTCCGTAAGCTAAATCAAGCTGTAACTCGTCCAATTTCTCAGTTCTTCCTCAAAACCCTAGCTCCTTCTTCCTCTGATTTCTCTCTTGTTTCACACTCTCACTCAAAAACTCCTCTGGAATCTTGCTCCCCTCTGAATTGCGAGCAAAACCCTAGGTAGATTGTTGATTTTGGTGAAGAAACAATGGGGGAGGCGATTTGACTCGTGCGTGGCTATGGAGGATGAAGCTACTGTGAAAGATGAAGAATGAGGGAAAGGATCGATGACCTGCTGAAGATGAACATTCAACTCGTGCAAAAAGTCTAAAAAGCCCCCAAGAAGTAACCATGACTGTTATCCGTGTGTTGGCCAATTCTGACATTTTGCTCGATGTCTTCGTGCGAAGACAATTTTCTTCGTGCGAAGAGTCTTCGTACGAAGACAAGTTGTCTTCGCACGAAGGTCTTCTCAAACAGATACTGCAACTTGTTATAAGAAGACAAATTTTGAAGCTCAAAATTTTTCTAAGTAAAATGTCTTCCTACGAAGACAATTGTCTTCATACGAAGACAATGCTGAATTGTGCCAAAAACATCCTTTTTGTCGATTTTTCGCGTCTTCGATCGTGCCTTTGCTTTCCGAAGGATCTCCTCGACCTCGAGACTCCCTTTTCACCTTAAAACACCCCCAAAATCCGGGGAATATTTTATTTGTCAATTTCACGCGTTCCAAGGCACGTTTTGCATTTCCGGATGCTTTTGGCCTCGTTTTACTTGCTAAAACATCCTTTTTGGCGTAACTTCCTCATCCGGACTCCGATTTGCGCGATCCACCTGTCTACAGAAAGCTCTCGACCACCCCCACACGTTGGCATTGTTCAATTCTCATTTCAGTCTGTCCTTCAAAATTTCACCTCGTAATCCGTGCCGGCGTGATAGTTTTCTCCGTTCACTAATCAAATTCTTGCGCAAATCAAGACGGGGAGTCCGGGAGCATGATCTTCCCCAGGTGCGTGTGTTGAATAGATGCAGAAATGGCTTCTACCTTCAATTCCTTCACTTCGGATCCCGATACGCGTATTTAGCTGCAAATCTGGACTTTTCACTCTGTTTCGCACGCGCGCATCAAGAAGGGGGATCCGAAATAGGCCTTTCACCTCGTATTCCTGCACATACTCATTGGAAATATTAAATCCACTCTCTCGCACCTCTCAATAAAGTCAAACTGAATAGAAATTACAAAACAGTATTAAAACCTATCCTAAAGCAATAAATAGGTTGGGTTGCCTCCCAACAAGCGCTTTGTAATTTAAGGTCGACGGCCCGACCCAGTTACCTCAGAGATTTCTCAAGTTGCGGGAGTTGCATGAAGCCATTCAATGACTCAAATGAAATTCCCGTCCACGTACGGTTTCGCTCTCTGGCCATTCACCTTAAACTTGTTCCCATTTGCATCCTCTACCTCAAGAGATCCCCATGGATAAACTGCAGTAATCGTGTAGGGACCACTCCACCTAGATTTCAATTTCCCTGGAAACAGCTTTAACCGTGCATTGAAGATCAATACTTTCTGTCCTACCTTGAAGTCTCTCGGGATGATGTGCCTGTCGTGCCACAGTTTTGTCCTCTCCTTATAGATTTTCGCACTTTCATACGCCATCAATCGAAATTCTTCAAGTTCAAGTAGCGCTTGCTTTCGTAGCTCACCTGAGAGCTTAGCGTCCAAATTGATCTTCTTCAAAGCCCAGAATGCCTTGTGCTCAAGTTCCACCGGAAGATGACACGACTTCCCAAACACTAACTGGTAGGGAGACATGCCCAAAGGAGTCTTGTAAGCAGTCCTATACGCCCATAAGCTATCGTCTAAATGCAGAGACCAATCCTTGCGTCCCGGGTTGACTGTCTTCTCCAGAATCCCTTTTATCTCTCGGTTAGAAACTTCTGCTTGCCCATTCGACTGCGGATGATAGGCCAGTGATATCTTATGCGTCTTTACCCCATATTTGCTCAAGACATTGGCAAAGACTTTATTCACGAAATGCGATCCTTCATCACTGATTATGGCTCTGGGAGTTCCAAACCGTGTAAAAATGCTCTTCCGCACGAATCTCTCTACAGTAGCTCCATCGTTTTTGGGGCAAGCCATTGCTTCCACCCACTTGGTCACATAATCCACAGCTAACAGTATATAAAGATTGCCAAGTGAAGACGGGAATGGTCCCATGAAATCGATGCCCCAGACATCAAAGGGCTCTACTTCCAACACGAAATTTTGAGGCATCTCGTTTCGGCTGGAGATATTGCCGGTTCTCTGACATCGATCACATTGCTGCACAAATAGATGAGCATCTTTATGTAAAGTAGGCCAGTAAAATCCACTTTGCAATACCTTTGCCACAGTACGCGCTTTGCCAAAATGTCCTCCGCAATTCAATTCGTGGCAGTGTCTAAGAATGTCCAAAGTGTCTGGCTCAGCTACGCATCTTCTCAACACATTGTCAGCTCCCAACCTAAACAAATAAGGGTCATCCCAGAAATAGTGTCGTGCATCTGCGAAAAATTTCTTTTTCTGATGGAACGTCATGTCTTTCGGGACAATTTTGAGCGCCTTGAAATTTGCCAAATCCGCAAACCAAGGCACAGCTGCTACCACTACCATAAGTTGTTCGTCTGGAAAATCTTCTCTAATCGGCACATCTTCTTGTTTTTCGTTATCCAGTCGTGACAAATGGTCTGCAACAACGTTCTCTACACCCTTTTTGTCCTTTATCACTATGTCAAACTCTTGCATTAGTAACACCCATCGGATCAATCTAGGCTTCGCATCCTTCTTAGCAAGAAGATATTTGAGGGCTGCATGGCCCGTGAAAATAGTCACCTGAGAACCCACAAGATATGGACGAAACTTGTCCAATGCGAAGATAATAGCCAACATCTCTTTCTCCGTGGTGGCATAATTAACCTGTGCAGTGTTAAGAGTACGACTAGCATAGTAAATAACATGAGCTACCTTGTCTTTCCGCTGTCCCAGCACTGCTCCCACCGCGTAATCGCTGGCATCACACATAAGTTCGAACGGTAGAGTCCAGTCTGGAGTGGCTATAATGGGAGAACTAATCAGCTTTTTCTTGAGCAAATCAAAAGCTGTCTTGCAGTCTTCATTGAAATCAAACACGGCATCTTTCTCAAGCAAACCAGATAAAGGCTTTGTGATTTTCGAAAAGTCCTTAATGAAGCGCCGATAGAAACCTGCATGTCCCAAGAAACTCCGTACCCCTTTGACAGACGTAGGGTAAGGAAGCTTCTCAATCACCTCAATCTTCGCCCGGTCTACCTCTAAACCTTTACTGGAGATCTTGTGCCCCAACACTATTCCCTCGGTCACCATGAAATGGCACTTCTCCCAGTTAAGCACTAGGTTGGTGTCAATACATCTGTCCAGTACCCGAGCTAGCTGCTGGAGACAGTCTTCGAATCCATCACCATAAAGCGAAAAATCATCCATGAAGACTTCAAAATTTTGCTCCATCATGTCTGAGAAGATAGACATCATACACCTCTGAAACGTAGCTGGGGCATTGCATAGCCCAAAGGGCATGCGTCTGAATGCAAACGTCCCATATGGACAAGTAAATGTCGTCTTCTCCTGGTCAGCCGGCTCAATCGCTATCTGATTATACCCAGAATATCCATCCAAAAAGCAGTAGTGTGAATGGTGAGCTAGCCTATCAAGCATCTGGTCCACGAATGGGAGGGGAAAATGATCCTTCAAAGTGGCATCATTGAGTTTGCGGTAGTCCATGCAAACTCTCCACCCAGTAACGGTACGTGTGGCAATTTGATCACCTTTTCCCCCTTCCACCACAGTTATACCTCCCTTCTTGGGAACACATTGTACCGGGCTAGTCCACGTGCTGTCGGAAATCGGATAGATGATACCTGCTTCCAACCATTTAAGCACCTCTTTCTTCACCACCTCCTGCATGTGAGGGTTGAGGCGGCGCTGAAATTGAACTACCGGCTTCTTGTCTTCCATGAGCCTGATCTTATGCTGGCAAACTGTGGGGCTGATCCCCTTAATATCTGCTATTGTCCATCCCATAGCTGCTTTCCTCTTCTGTAGTACCTCGAGAAGCTGCTCCTCCTGTTCCCTGTCCAAACATGCACATACAATCACAGGTAAAGTATCATTAGATCCCAAGTATAAATATTTCAAATGAACAGGTAAAGGCTTTAACTCTAAAACAGGAGCAGTAATAAGAGAAGGAGTGAGAATCTTCCTGCTTCCCTCATTAAAGAGGGGTAGTGGTGGGCGCCAATGAACATCTAAGGCTTGCTCTTTCTCGCTGGAATCAAATAGAGCAAGCTCCTCGTATAGTTGCTCCAACAAAATATCGTCCTCCTCGTCCAGCGTGTATGCCTCCACCCCAAAGCACTGCTCGCTCACCGCATATGCGGGAAACTTCATAGCCTCAAATACATTGAAGGCCACCTTCTCATCGTTGATCTGCATAGTCAGCTCCCCATTGGCCACATCAATGATAGTTCTCCCAGTGGCCAGGAATGGACGGCCCAAAATAAGAGGAACATCATCGTCGGCCTCCATGTCTAAGATCACAAAATCCGCTGGGAAGATGAGTCCTTCAACTCTCACTAATACATCTTCTAAAACACCCCTGGGGTGTTTTAATGTGCGATCAGCCATCTGCAAGCACATCCTGGTAGGCTTAGGATCTCCCACACCAAGTTGCTCAAAAACCGATGTAGGCATCAAATTAATACTCGCACCAAGGTCACATAATGCCCTCCCATGAAATGCGTCTCCTAATGTAACAGGAATGATGAAACCGCCTGGATCTTTCATCTTCTTTGGTAGCGCTTTTTGCACAACGGCGCTACACTCCTCATTTAGAGTCACGGTTTCAAAGTCATCCATGCGCCTCCTATTAGAAAGGAGGTCCTTGAGGAATTTGGCATATTTCGGCATTTGTGAGATGGCCTCTGCAAAAGGTATATTAATGTGCAGTTTCCTGAAGATATCCACAAACTTCTTGAAATGCTTGGCATCCTCTTGGCTCTTCAATCTTTGCGGGTATGGCACTCGCACACTGTATTCCTCCCTAGGCTTCTGTTTCTCATCCGACTTCCTCACCGTGTCCTTTGATTGGGGACTCACGGTAGGCACGGGAATCTCTTCATCCAAAGCTTTCTCAGTGGCCTTAGTCGCCTCAGCTCGCGCGTGGCTAGGATATGGGGGATCCTCAGTAGTGATGCCACTGCGAGTTGTGATGGCATTTAGCTGCTCGTTAGGAGTGATGGTATTTGCTGGAAGCATGCCTGGTGGAAGCTTGATATTTTGATTGGCGATCTGCCCAATCTGAGTCTCATGGCTTTTTATTGTTGCTTGTATTGAGACAATCGCGCTCTCCATCCTGTCGTGATTGGCTAGGAGCTTTCTCAATAGAGCATTTGTCTCTTGCTCTTCTTTTTGTGGAGCCTGCTGCTGTGGAGCTTGCCTCGCTTGATATGGAACATTGGGTCTCTGTCCGGGTGCATATAATCCACTGTTTGGATTGGCATAGCTGAAGTTGGGATGATTACGATTGTTGGGATGATAGGTGTTAGGCCATTGCTGCTGTCGCATAAAATTCACATCTTCAACACTGTTATCATATCCCTAGCTTTCATCTGCTAGTAATTCACCCATGGGCTTCTGAGTTGGAGGGTGCATACCGTGAAATGCTGAAGTCATGGATTCCAACTTTTGTTCCATCGATTCAATCTTGTTGACTAAGGATGTATCCCCCGGTTTGGAGTACCTACGCGTTTCAGATCGTGTAGTCTCTCTCTTTGACGCGTTGTTCAGCAAATCTTGAGCTCGCTGTGCTCCAAGTCCCATAAAATTACCTCCAGCTAGCATATCTAACTGGTCAGCTGTCTCCTTGTCTAATGCAGTGTAGAAATAATGGAAGAGCTTGTGCCATGGCTCTCCATGATTCGGACATCTACGGAGAATTTGGCTGAACTTCCTCCATGCATCTCCCAAAGAGCTGTCTTCATCCTGAGTGAACTTTGCAATCTCTGCCATCTGCTGCGCGACTCTGGATGGTGGCAAATACTTCCTCAGAAACTCATGACAACAATCTGCCCATGTCACTATGCTACCAGCTGACAGCTCCATAAGCCACTTCTTGGCTTTTCCAGATAAGGAGAATGGAAATAGTAAAAGCTTAACTGTTTCATCTGGAACTCGCTGATCGTGCAGGGTTGATGTGATTTGCTCAAATACCAGCAGATGGTGATTGGGGTCATATCCTGGAGCTCCGTTGAATGCGCACTCATCACGAACCATGTTGATCATATGTTGGCGCAACTCGAAGTGTTGGGCATTGATCTGTGGCCTGACAATGGTAGGCTGATAACATGCTGGAGTAGTCCTGAAATAATCCACCATCGGGCGTTCTTCATTCTCAGCATTGTTCTGCCTGTTGTTTTCCCCATTATTACCATTGTTGTTCCCACCGATGTTCGCCACTTGTGCCCCCACACCATGACGTGGTTGTGGATTTGGGGGAGCCATGCGATCCATCCTTGCCTGCATCTCAGCCATTTGAGCTCTCACCTCCTCAGCTTATGCGGCTCTTTGTGCAGCTTCCTCTACAGCTGCAGCTCTAGCTGCTTCCGCATCCTGCATACCTTTGCGGATCCTCTCAAACTCAGCTCTCGTTTCTTCATCCATAACTACTGAGCTTGAATTCCTCTTGTCTCTACGCTGTGCTTTTAATAAGGATTCCGGGTCTTCAAACGTTGGATACAAAGGCTCGTCTCGAGAACGGGTCATGCACCGTGTAAATCAACCTGAAATCACGAAACACGCAAAACGTAGGTGAGTAACGGATATAAACAATAAATTAAAATCCCTAAGGCTAGGAATTATAACTAATTTAGCCGAAGTCCCCGGCAACGGCGCCAAAAACTTGACACGTTCCAACTGCAAGTGCACAGCCGTCGTGTGTAGTAATAAACCGGAAATCCGGGTTGTCGAACCCAAGGGACTTTGTTTAAATTAATTACTATTCTAAACCTTATGTGGGCAAGTCGCAAGTTGTGTTTTTATCTAATTCTAAGAAAATAATTGCAATATTCTCAATTAACCAAGTGAAATAATTCACGATTAATAAAGAATGAATACTTGGAGGTTTTTATCAATAAGGGAAAAAGTACCGGGAATTCTCTAGGCTCACTAGGTTGTTCTAAATTTATGTTTTGATTTGTAAAACAACCACGTGTTATTCACTATTAATCAAGCAACGTTGAACTTACCGAGTTACCAAGCAAGTCCACTATACTTAGGTTGAACTAGACCGAGTTACCAAGCCTATTTTAGCTTTAAGCACGCATTAATAACATAATTCTACTTTTAACGATCCTAGTTAACGATGCCGAGTTACCAAACATTGATACGACTAGGTGGATTATTCAATTTACCGACTAGTTATCACGGAGTTACCGCGTGAGACTAATTGATTCTATCTCTACGTTAGCTACTCGCAAAGATAATAAGATTAAGAACGCAAATAATCCATAATAGTGAATGAACACGAGAGATTAAGCTAAAGCATGCATTACAATCATCAAAACATCAACTTTAGATCAAACCCTAGCTACACCAAACGAGAATTCCCAGCAAAAAGTGTTTAGCTACTCATATTCATAATCAAAACGACGATTATAATGAGTTTAAACATAAAAATCAAGAAAAACGAGAGTTTAGAATCCAAACGAATGATCCAAAAGCTCCTAAGCTCTCTCCAAGGCTTCTTGATCTCCAAAGATGTCTCTAATCTCTAAAAACTACTGAAAAAGTCGACCTAAAAGCCTTAAATATGTTCCCATAATAATATTACAAAGTTTGGATATAATACGAAAAAGCCCCAAAAAAAACTGCTCTGTCCCCCGATCTCTTCGCACGAAGACAGTTGTCTTCGCACGAAGAGTCTTCGTACGAAGACTTCTGCCTCTTCGTGCGAAGGCCTTATTATGTAGATACTGCGAGTGTGTTTGAGAAGACAATTTTGCAAGGCTGAATTTTGGCTAAGTATAATGTCTTCGCACGAAGACAAATGTCTTCGCACGAAGACTTCTTGTTCCAGCCCTCTTTTTGCCTCCTTTGACTTTTCTCTTCCATTCTTTGACTTTCTTCTTCCATTCTTTCTTCCCTTGACCTTCCTTTGACTTTCCTCTTCTGTTTGACTTTCCTTTGACTTTCCTTTGACTTTCTCCTTCCTTTTGACTTGCCTTTGAGTTCCTTGTTTCCGAAGTTCGCTTCCAAATCCCGCACGATCCTCCAAGCCCTGTTTTCCTGCGAATCACAACACGAAAACACAACCCGCGATCATATCACAATAAAAGCTCAAAAATCTAAAGAAACGCCCGGATTTAACAAGTATTGCACATGAACTCACATAATCACATTTACGCTCAATTTACTCAAAAGACGACAAATTCTCCATTATAAGCACGCAAAACGTAGAAATAAAAGGCATAAAATAACTCCGAAAACGGAGTTATCAATATACATGGTCGGATCGAATTCGAATCGGATCCCGCTCGAGTTTGCAATGAAATAGAAAATATAACATAAGAAAATAAACCCATTTCATGTGCCAAGGCATGTTCGTATGTTATGAAGGGTAAAAATTTAAAGAATTAGCATTGTAGGTTGGAGTTACTATAGTATTCTTCTTGTAAGTGTAAGTGGGGAGGTAATAAAGGTATATTTGTAAAACACACATATACATCGGATCGGACGGGTCGGAACCCGGTGGATCTGCCCTCATATCCAAATCCAGATCCAAATCCGTTCGGGTCTGACTTTTCGGATCCAAATCCGATCCAATTTGGATCGGATTCCCGTTCGGATCTGACTTTTCGGATCCAAATCTGATCCAATTTGGATCGGATTCGAATTTGATCCTTTCGGCTCGGATCGCTCGGATCTCATATCGGATCGGACCATGTGGCCATCCCTAGTAAACAGTCATACATGTTTATTTGAAAAGGTGAGTCCACGGTTGGCAAACTGATAGGTCACCATAGAAAACGTGTGACGACTGTATAGGAAGGAAATCTCTTCGAACTGTCTCGAAAGCTGTCATATGTCCCCCAATGTGTCTCCCTTAATGTCTGTAGCAGTTAGAAAGACGCTCCAATTAACGACCTCAATAATTGACTTGAGTAGGCGTTGTCGTGAAAAACGAGATCGACGCTCTGACAAAGAAGGCTCCAGTGTGATCTCTCACCACCGCTCCACTAGCCGCCTGGCCAACCGATGGAATCCAAGCTCGAACGGTATTAATTTTGACAATATCTAAATTTAGCGGTCTCCAACGCATTTATGGTGTTCCTAGATTACCAGAATCTACGTTTCTTCGTCGTTGAAATGTGCGATTTTTAAATGAGTGATTGTAGATCTGGTGTGATACTTCATCTTCTTCTTTGAATTGATTTTGAGACACAAGCTTGTTCATGTTTCCCCATAAAAAACAGATCGAGATGCGAAGAGAGAAGATTGTTGTGGGAGAGTACATGAAATTGGCAGCACCTGAGGAGAGTTTCTTCAAACAAAAATCCAGATTCCAGAGACAGGTGGATAAATTTGGGAGATCAGAACACAGGTTATTTCCAGAGCCCTAGGTAATCATGGCTATATCTGGGGGCTAGGGTTTTCAAATAATATTCGAACTGGTACGAGGATTTGCATGGGGCCACGCACGGCTGTATGATCTCCAGACCACCTAGGTCGTCCCATGTTTCTCATTATGAGGGAGAGAGGACGTATATCATATCCATAAACCATGTTCTTATATCTCCTTGTCGGTTATGCTTTATCTCCCAAGAGAAATTCACATACATTGAAAATGTAGAGCATCCCATAAACAAGTGAGTAGCTGTTTCGGAGCCGGATGAGCGCACTGAGCAAAAAGAACGGTAAATCTTTTTTGAACTTATAAACTTTACTTTTAGTTGCAAGTGATCCAAGGATGCTCACCAAGTAGTGTAGATTGCCTTTGTCATAATTGTAATCATCAAAAGTGTAGACAATCAACGCTTTGATGTGCCTGTAGAGGAGCATTGTTCGTTTGTTGTTCCTTCCCTAGTAGGAGCACTAAAAGGAAAATAGTGTCATTCAAAACCCTTCCTTTCAGTAGGCAATGCCACAACGTTAACAACGTGGGGATGAAAAAACATTACCGGAAAAAAGAGACTTTATTAATAAAAGGCAGCATCTGATATGACCTAGAAAACTTTTAATCTATCAAGCCCTCAACATAGCGATGGATTCACGGAGTCAACACCCTAATATCATTAGGCATCAAGGGGAACCTGAGAGCCTATTTGGTTCCAGCTTAAAATCTCAATAATCTGATGAAAATAATTTGAGGTGAATAAGCTGACTGAAATTATAATCTAGAATTAAAATTTGATTGCGTTTGGCAACACCTGTAGCTTTTATTATAAATTTACAATAAATGTCTTTATTTAAACTTATGTTACGTTTATGATGTTATGCGTTCGCACAAATTAACAATTCATGCATTAACGAGATGATATAGTATGGTAATTCAGACGTTATACTTAAAAAATTCTCCAAAATCAGAGATTATATAATATGCAGATTATTAGCCAACATAAATTAAAATATAGCTCAAAGTTTTTGAGAGAAAGGCATTCCACGACGGCGAAGAATTGGAAATCACCGAGGCAAGGCTGGTTCAAACTAAACTGTGACGGTGCTTGGGCTGAGGAGGCGGAGAAACCAGCTATTGGAGCTGTCATTAGAGATCACAGGGGGGTTACATTCACTCCCATGGCCGTTCCAATACCACTGGTCTCGTCCCCCCACATGGCGGAGGGTGTGGCAGTGTGAGATGGCTTGCTCCTCGCGTGGAGGCTGGGAATCCGAACGCTTGAAGTTGAAGTGGAACTACAGGAAATTCCAAGGTATTTTGCCCTTGATAGGTTGACGTGCGACCACTCCCCTTTCGAAACTCTCATGATGGATTGCCGCGGATTTAAACGAAGATTCGATTACTCGTGTGTTATTTGGAGCTCGAGAAGTACAAATAGTCTAGCACATGTTTATGCTGATTTCGGTTTAAATATAGATTCGCCGAGAGTTTAGATAGGAACAATACCTGAATAGGCTCGTGAATGTACTAAGAAAGACTTATCCTCTGTACGTTTATAATATAATCCTTCCTTTTCTCAGAAGATAAGGCTCGTGAATGTCGACTTGTCTTATGTATGTTTATAATATAATAATCATTCCTTTTCTCAGAAGAAAAATTAAAATATAGTTCAAAAAATCTACAAAACAAACAATATTATTTTTTTTGCGAGCTCAACCAAACATACACTAAGGGTACATTTGGTTTTTCAGTATTAGCGGTATTAGCTAGGATTGGACTAAATATAGTCTAGGTATTAGTTAATACTGTGTTTGGTTGTTCTGGACTAATTTTAATACTGGTACTAAATAGTGAAAAGATGGTGTTTAATATCCCAAATTAATACCCTCTCACATGAGGGTATTAGCTGGATTGGACTATTTATACCTTAATACTGCACAAAACCAAACGCATTATTAATTATAGCTCTGCTAATACAGTCCAATCCTATCCGGAAAATTTAGTCCAGTCCAGTCCAGTACGGATAGTCCGAAAAACCAAACGAGCCATAAAATTTCTTAGAAAGAAAAAAAAAAAAAAAAGAAAAAACTGCTTTCAAATCAAACAAACATGGATCGAAGCAATGCTAAGATGTTTCAGCAACTATTTGGGCATTTCTCGTGGAGATTGGAATTGGGTCTTCCTTTCTTCGTCTTCCTGCAAAATTAGGGCTTTTTTTAGCTGCTCTTCACTGTTGGCAGGTATAAACTAAACCTATTCATTCAATTACTGCATATACACATCATCGATTCCACCGTAATTTCACCTCATCGCCGTGAATCCGATTCACGTTAAGCGTTTCCGGTGAGTCGGACTCGGCATCTACCGATTCCGTGACAACCCGTTTTCTGAAACCCTAGTTTCGACTCTAGTCGATCTAGCCAACTCTAGAATGGCCATTGCACAATCACCAGCAAAAAAAAAAAAATCGATTTTGCATACTCCAAGTGATCTCTTTCTTCATTCTTTGTTCTTGATATAGTAGTGCATAGCAACACAAAAAAGTATGATAATTCCCTAAGTTTGAATGCCTGAGATTGTCTTACTACGAAGTTTTCTGTTCCTAGGATATGGCGAGGATAAGCTATATTGCATACCATACCAACCATACTTGGTATGTTTCTTCTTAGTTTGACTTTTTTATCCGTAGTCATGTTACTTTGACCCAATGATTTGGATAGCAAAATGATACAATTTTTTGGTAATTTTTTCGTGGTGTTGTAGAGCAAAGTTTACTCTACAATACCTTGAAAAAATTACTAAATTTTTGCATCGTATTGCTAATTAAATCATCAGGTCAAAATGGATAATGATAAAAGTGGGACCAAGAAGAAACAGAAGAAACAGAGGAAGTATGTCACATTTTGGGAATGGCTTATATCCCCCATAACAGCTTATTTTGTAGATGGGGATAAGCTATCCCACGTGTCACATTTTGGGAGATAGCTTATTCCTCATAGCATCTTATTATGTAGACTAGTGCAGAAAGTATGATAATTCCGTAGGATATGGTGGGGATATGATCGAGATTGTCTAATTAGGAAGTATTTGGTTCCTAGGATATGGCGGGGATAAGCTATCCCACTTGTCATATTTTGAGGATACACTAATCCCCATACAGCTTATTATGTAGATGAGGTATTTGGTTCCTAGGACATGGTGGGGATAAGCTATCCCACATGTCATATTTTGAGGATAACTAATCCCCATAGCAGCTTGTTATGTAGATGGTTTGTTTACCAAGTCCTGAAAACTTTTAGTTGCTGTGAATTGAAGCCCTTGTTCAATCACCAGCCGGGTTTCGTTACAAGTTTTTTCAAGTTTGCATAATCCAAGTCGTCTCTTTCTTTGCTCTTGACTGGTGTGTTTACCTGAAAACTTTTAGCTGCTTTGAATCGAAGACTACTTTAGCAAATTGTTAGAGCTGCTCTATGGCGTCGAATGTGTGCATTCTTCTCACCAGTCTTGTTGCAATCGTTCTGACGAGGATTGTATATGTTATTTACCGAAGCAGCAAACCGCTTGGTTCTATGCCAGCACAACCTCTCAGCACCCTCATTGTCCTGGGTTCAGGTCTGTGTACTAATCTGCTATTGTCTGCTCGATTCGTTTGTTTTTGCTTCTGATTGAGCAGCTTTCTGGTGACAGGTGGTCATACAGCAGAAATGCTAAATCTCCTGTCCGTTCTACGTAGTGATAGGTTTACACCAAGGTTTTACATTGCTGCTGCCACCGATAACATGAGCCTCCAGAAGGCGCGTTCATTTGAGCAGTCTTTGGCGGACAAGGTAGAATACTTATCCTAGTGTATCTGGTTCATCTTGTAAGAATTCTTTCTGGTTAAATTCATTTCTATTTGGACGAGTGACACTAAACCTATATGCACTTTGACACTTGTGACACTAAACCTCTAGCACTTTCAATTTTATACAAAAAAAACCCTGCAGTTTCATTTTGAGACAAATAGTCTCCAATAGTTAAAAAAGTTAATTAAATTAAGGAAATTTACTAAATACCCATCACGTGACCTCACGTGACGGGTATTACAGTAAATTTTATCTATTTAATCTAACATTTTTAACGATTGGAGGCTATTTGTCTCAAAATGAAATCTGCAGGGGGTTTTTCTATTATATTGAAAGTTCTGGAGGTTTATTGTCAAAGTGCATATAGGTTTAGTGTCATTTGTCGTTTCTATCTCCGCCGTTGTTACAAATATTTAACTGCATCTCTGTTGGTTCCTGGATTTGATCAAATTTTGACTTGAAGTAGTTCTCTGCTGCTGTAGACCACAGTCGCAGAGAGTTCTCAGTTTATGCAGATATATAGAAGCCGAGAAGTAGGCCAGTCATATTTAACATCTATCTGGACAACACTGATAGCCATTGCTCATGCTATGTTGCTAATGATTAAAATCAGACCCCAAGTGGTATTACTTTTATTTTATTTACCTCTTGTTTGTTTTCTACAGATTATTGAAGTTACCTCTGTTGATCATCTGTTTCCATGTCATTTCTTGTTGCAGATTCTATGCAACGGCCCTGGTACTTGCATACCTCTTTGCGTAATTGCATTTATTTTCAAGGTTTGAACAGTTTAACTCAAACGGCGAACAGTTATCATACATTTTAACTTTTTTGTTCTCTTTCCATTTCATTTTCGGTTCGTGCTTGTTCAATGCATCATTACTAGTTGAAATGGACATTCTGAGGATTGCATTTAAGTTTTGCTAAACTTTTTAATTGTACTTGCAGGTTGCTGGAATTAGATGGTCATCTATATTTTACGTTGAGAGTATAGCAAGAGTGAGGAGACTATCACTTAGTGGCTTGCTTCTTTACAAGTTACACATGGCGGATCAATTATACGTGCAATGGCCACAGCTACAGAAGAAATATCCTAGAGCCCATTATGTGGGTTGCCTCATGTAGTTCCAAACTTCCAATACATGATTGATGTGAGTATTCTCTCGTGATATCTTTTAAGAGTTCGTGCTTGTCTGAACCTCCTTTTATGCAAGTACTTTCACTTGAACTCTTATATTACTGATGTCTTGATTTATACGAATTATGCACTTATTGGTCATTATTCTGAACTGTTGAACGTATAAACCTCTAGAAGTTTAGTCCTGAGTATCTAAAACACTCTATATCTCGTAGATCCAAGAGAGAAAAATTGCATCCTATTGAAGACCTAGATATACTCTAAAACCCATTGGTTTAACCAAATTCCTCTGAAATCGGCATATCAGACTGTTTCCCTGTAGAGTCTTTTGGGTAACTCGTTTTATTACTTTCAGTCTTTTGGAGGTTGGTTGCTTACTCTCTGAAAAAAAAGAAAAGCTTCAGTTTGGTCAATTGTTACTATGACAAGGGGAGCTTTCAAGAGTTTCAAGCAAAACTCTGGGCTTTAGTTGTTTCTTCCGTCCTTTTTTTTACGGATCCAGTCCTTTTATGTTGCATCTTTCTTTTGCTGAATTCCTACAGCTTTTTTTTTTTTTTTTTTTTTTTTTTTTTTTTTTTTTTTTTTCCTGAATTTGAATCTAAACCCACCAAAATATGGTGTACTGTAGCTTCAACAAAGCTATTTTTCTGTTAATTTCAGAAAGTTCAAAGAACACTCTGATGAGTCAAATTAGAAATGACAAGCTCATAAGCTGGACATGACAGCACAAGATCCTCTTTCTACTTGTTTTGTGTAAAAACCAACCATCACATGTATCACCTTCAAGATAATTACATTAACCTTAAAAAAGTTACAGTAACCTTAGTCTTGATTGAAATCATTAAGTGATAACAGGGTTACATATGGTTAAAACATTTGATATCCAGGAAGGTAAGCTTGTATTGAAATACAGCACATAGAACTTAAATCAATTATATAGTGGTACATCTTTCTATAGGGAAGTTCACAAACTCAATTCACATTTCCTCCCCAATTTAGGGCTTGGAACTATCGAGATAATGCTGATAAACATATGAAGTGAAGCCCCAAAGTGCCAGAATCATCGAAATTACCTTCACTCCGTCCATTTTGTCATGAAAAAATACAACCGCCAGGATTGGGACAATCGGCAAACCCAAAGTGCTAATCACGATGGAAAAGAGGGAGGAAACCTCAAAAATCAACCCCACTGCACCGATAGAATACATCTGCCAAGCTACTATAATCCCAATTAAAACCATGACATACGATGCTTTTCCTGGTAAAAACTCTTCCATCTCACTTCCCAAGCTGTTCCACTCCTTGCTAATGACGAGTGCCAAAAAGCTGACACAAGTTGCTACCAGTGACTGGTAGATTATCAAATGCAACACCACATGGAAGCTCTCCCTTTTAAGCACCTTATGAATGAAGATTTGAGTTATCGAGAGCATGAAAGAGTACAAAGAAGAAGCCATTACAGTGCACGAAAAACCAATAATATATTTCCTTTTAGAGACATTATTAGGGTTTTCAGAGTCGCTATGCACGACAAGGAGAGCTGAAGAAATCGTGAGAAGGACTATAGAATTAAGTACCAGAGGAGTGAGCTTTTGTTTGTTGAGAAAGTGAGAGAAGAAAGCATTGAAGGCCAACTGTGTCGATGAAATCAGGGCAAAAGTTGAAACAGGAAGATTTAGGAGCCCTATGGAGTACAACATGTTGTCTGCTACATGAAGTAAGCCAAGAAACACATACACCATTCCACAGATCAATGGTGACGCTGCTTCTTTTGGTTTATTATTCCAGTCGGACGAAACATTAGTTGGTGAAAGATATAAAGAGAAGGGAATGAGGATTGGGAAACCTAGGGTTTCCGCTAGTGTTGGCAACCATATGCTTTTACCACCTTTGGTGTAGTAAAATCTTCCCAAGAGAGTGGCCGCTGACTGGGCGAATAGGACACAGAGCGTATAGATAACCATTCGGATCCACCACTGGCGGCGTTTGGGCGGGTTAGTGGTGGTTGCTTCTTTGATAGCAGCTGCATGATGGGGTGTGGTTGCTGCCTCTCTGGGTATTAGTATAACTGAAAACACCACGGAAGGTTAAAGATCAATATCAAGGGAATTCGATGAAACATGGTTATCTCTGGTTTAAATGGAGCATTATGTGGATGGTTTTCACTATTTTCAGTACATAATATCTTTTTATGTGAATTTGATAAGAATATTTGCGCTCTTCATCTTACTTCATTTGCATTAATGTTGATGACAGGAGGATACCTGAAGACTCCATTTCCAGTTCTTGAATGTCTCCCATGGGGATGATGATCCTGTCAGGAAAGACGATGATTCAGTACAGCCAGCAGTAGTACGAGAGAGAGAGAGAGAGAGAGAGAGAGAGAGAGAGAGAGAGAGAGAGAGAGAGAGAGAGATGTACTAGTAGTAGTTCAGTCTTTGCAATGTATATTGAATTCTCTCTGGGATTTTGTTGATATCTGATTATTCTTTCGCAGAAGTTGTAGCATCTTATGCCGTGTGTTCGGAAATTTATGTACATGAGCTTTCCGTCTCCTAATATCCCTCACAAGTCACACGTGTTTATAGTGTGACATTGGTGAGAAAGTATACATTGGGGCTAGTCTTGTCATTTGGCGTGTCTGTGTGGCGGGCACGCTAATCAGAATATGATAAATGTGTAGTGGTGTGGTGAAGTGTACTTGTTTTTGCACATTTTTTAAAACTTGATTGGCGTGTTCATCACACATGCATGTCACGTGGCAAACTAACCCCAATGAAAACTTTTTGATATTGATTTGAATATTAGTACTGTGTAACTTCGAAGTGTAACATTTACTGTGTTATATTTAGCTATGGTTCACTCGTGCAATTCTCTTCTTTTGTGCGACTCTCGTCTTTGGAAAAGTTTAAAAGAGCATTTACGAAATCAAGTTGTAGAACGGCCAGATATAATATGATACTTCCGTCCTGCTTCCGTCACGATCAGTTTTGTGAGAAAATGAAAAGACAGTTTATCCCAAACCTTGTGAAATCAAATCATGGATATCTTACCCAACCTTTTCATCCCCGAATTCTGCGGGTCTATGTTGAGAAACAAAAGTAGTTATCATATAGTAGTTAGTTGTACAGTTATTCATTTCTCTAGTGCTATCTTTGAGTTGGGGATGATGAGGGAGGGATATGTAAGTACTGTCATCTCTCCTAATCTTAGAGCTGTCAAATGGACGGGTTGAGTAGGTCGAGCCCGTTTACGACCTGCCAAACCAATTTAATACTAGTTAAATGGACAAGTTATAATGTCTACTAATTCGAATCTGTCCGTTAAGCCCGTTTAGCACTAATTCACCATAACCAGCAAAACCCATCAACCGCCAGGTCGCTACCGTCATCGCATATTCGAAACACTAATCAAACCTTTGCTAGGGAACTAAGAGCATCTCCCACAGTGCACCAAATCCTATATTTGATAGTAAAATTTGGTGTTTTCGGCCTCCCACAACAAATTACCAAATCATCAAATCACCAAAAAAATGGTAATTTTTTTGTAGACCTCCCACAGTCGTTGACCAAAAAAATACCAAATTACCAAATTTTATATTTGGTGTAGCTTTTATGAAATGGTGAAGTGCATCTCCCACAGTACCCTCAAATCCTATCCTATATCACCAAATCGTATTTTTACCATCAAATTTGATGGCAAAAATAGGATTTGGTGTAATCTACGCCAAATTTTTAATTAGAGTTTAGGGCATGTTTTCACATTACTTTCATGGTAATAATATGCTCTAATGTAATAGTGTAGCATTTCGTCTTTATAGTATATACGTCATCCGTTTTTCTTCTCCCACTTTGTATAATATGCTTTTGAGCCATAGCGTGTTACATAATATTTTCAGCATCATGCTGCGGGATGATAAAATGAAAAAACTAATGTAGTTATTATAATTTATCCCGTCAGTTGTTGAGGATAAATCCTCGAAAAAGGGGAGCATATCCCGTGATTTCGAACATAATGACTATTTCCCTAGGACATATTGATTCATGCACTGTAATCACCTTGAAGGAGGAATCAATGTGAAAGCACGGGCAGACCCTCTTCAGTAGTCAACCAATCCCGTAAAATTTGTGAAAAATGTCGCCTAATTCGTAAGCGGGGACATGAGCCATCGCTTTAGTGATTGATGGAGTACAACTTTTTCTTCGACTTGCAACAGGTTTGGCCGAACATAATACACTGAATTCAACATTTATCCAATTTCTTGGTCGACATCGAGACTTGATAAACAAGGAGCTCATAACAAACTAAGAAGAAGACTCATTGCACACTTATGGGATAATCATAGTCAAATAGATTAGACTAGTTAATTTTAGATTTTTTGAAGTGTTATTTAATCATTTTTTAATTTCGTGTAATATTATTTTGGTAATAATTTTTTTTTTTATTTTTTTTATTTTGATAGTTATGAAATTCCTGATTTGGTGATAAATTTGATGATTTTTTGTGGGAGGCCAAAAATACCATTCTCTAAATTTGATGAAATGGTGAAATAACTATTTGATGTAAAATTTGGTGAAAACTGTGGGAGACCAAAAACTCTATTTTTCCACAAAATTGGTGAAATAGTGTTTTTGAGGGTTAACTGTGGGAGGCCAAATCATTTTTTTCCATCAAATATAGGATTTGGTGTAAAATTTGATGTCAACTGTGGGAGATGCTCTAAGAAATTGAAACCAACATTAAAACTCAAAGATTAAACCCCTGAGTTCATCTTAGTTTATATATTCACACCAACACTACTTCGGCATTTGTGGTCTCTCCATCTTCATCTCAATTTCCCTAAACCAGCAACACATTCATTCGGTTCTTTCTAGAGGGAGTTGATGAAACCCACTTCACCATTATCATATGACAAATCCAGGAATAAGCCCCAGACTAGCTCAGTCGAACCTGGCCACTTCATTATTATCTTTTGAAATTTCGTGAATCCCAATCATTTGGTCGTATTTCAAGATTTGAGATAATTCAGAGAGACATATCAAAACCTGAGATATGATCCATACCAAGACCGTTTGCGACGAGGAGTCTCGGCATGCATATGCCACATATATTTTAGAATCTATGGGCTAACAAAAAAATGCGTAATCTAGAGTTCAACGAAGGAGACTGCGTGGATTATGAGTTATACAAACTTTTGGTTAACGCCGAGCACCCATTTCTCACAATAAAGCGCGTATAGACCACTCATTCCTCTCTCTTGTTTTTTTCTCTCTGACTTGGGAAGTGTGTCGAACGGCTCTCTCTTGAGGGTTTTCCCCTCCTCCCTCCTCTTCCGGCTTACCCCCGTCGTGTTTCACGGCGGCGGAACAAGCCATGGAGGTTCAGCCACCTAATCTGACCCCGGAAGAAAAGGATCTGCTTGGAAGGAGCACGGAAATTGGGGATACAACCGCTCCTCCCCAACCCTCTGAACTTCAGGAAATCAAATTAGCACTAGTCCCAGTGGTTCTGATGCCGGAGCCTTCGGGGAGTCACCGAAGGGCTCGGATAAAACCATCACTGGGGAGAACCCGTCAACATCGTATATAAGAGCTCTTGTGGGAGTTACTGCGAAGGATAAATACTTCGACAGTGATGTTGAAACTTTCTCCTCAGATGATGAGGATTCCGATAACGAAATGCTTGAGTCGGAGAACAATCCTAGTCAAGATGCTGTCACTTTCTCTGCTAAATATCTCGAAAAAATCAGAGCTCCCTGGAGGAGCACTCTCATTGTGAGACCACTCGGAGCTAGTTTATGGTATAAAACGATGTTAAGCAGAGCTGAGAGATTATGGAACCCTCAAGGGTCTATGTCCGCTATAGATCTGGGAAGAGGGTTCTATAATTTCACGTTTGAACATAGAGACGATTACCATCGGGTTCTCACAGGAGGCCCGTGGGTGATGCTTGATCACTATGTTCTCGTCCAAAAATGGGAGCCGGACTTTAAACCTTCAACTGTGAAGGAAGCAAAGACGGCTGCCTGGGCGAGAATTGTCGAATTACCAATTGAATACTATGACGAAAGGGGGCTACATAAAATTGCGAAGAAAATTGGGCTTCCGCTCAAACTTGATCTAACTACAAGTAATGTCACTAGGGGGAAGTTCGCTAGAGTGTGTGTGGAAGTTGATCTCAATAAGCCTTTGAAAGTTGATGTTGAAGTTGGTAAGAAATTTTACTCAATTGAATATGAACACTTTCATACACTGTGCTTTCATTGTGGCAGGCTTGGACACACGAAGAACAAGTGTCAACAACTTGAAAAACGCTCGCCGGAGTCGCAACCACCGCTGGAGAACGCCGGAAGGGAAGAAGATGAAGTCAAGAAGGGTCTGGGCCAAATCTTCACTCAATACCAGGAGGATGGGCCTAAAGGGCATGGGCCGTGGACTACGGTAACAAGAAGAAGGGAGTTTAAGCCCAATAGAAATACGCAGAGAGAGAATGGGGGTGAAAGAAAAAATAGGTTCGGCCCGTTAACAATTTCGGAGCCCAATAACCAAGTTAGGGGTGGATTTGTGAATAACAATAATAAGAAGGCCGAAGTGCAAATTGGAAACCCTAAGGATAAAGGGAAAGGAAAGGTTCAACAACCGATTAATGAGCGCAGATCTCAAAGCATCCCCCCAACTTCCTACTCTCGGTTCAAGGGAGAGCCATCTCTCTCTAAGATTGATTCTGAGAACAAAGGCAGTACCGAGAAGTCAAATTCAGTGAATCTCGAGGAAGGTAAAGGAAATCAGAGAGAGGATGTGTTAATCAAGTCTACAGACAGAGATGAGAAAGCTGAAGGGGGGGAAGAGATAGCTTTATTGGAAAGAGACATGGTTGAAGGCTTGGGTCCTGACATGATGGAGACTTCTCACACTTCTTCTACAGAGGCCATGTGCGAAGTCATGTATACTTCTAGTCTTGCAACAACTACTAGCAACAAACCACCAGACCCTCCAGATCTTGTTGTTCGACCAGAGAAAAGAGGAGGAAGAGAGAGGAGCCGAAGGTATGACCATTCCGGATCTGATGTACGTTCTCCTAAACAGCGGAGAAGTTTCAGTCCGAACAGGGGAGGGAGAAACAGAGGCCTACATAGCAAGGATAGATTGGAAGCTAGAGGAGGTGGACGTGATGATTCGGATGATGCTCACGGGAGACAGCGAAGCAACTCGCCGAGAGGTGCTCCTAGCAGCAACAAAGACGAAGGAAGATGTGATGAGGAGCATCAAGGAACTGACATCTAAGTCAGGGTTCGAGAAACCTCAACTTCCCCCAATGAAGGACTCCATGCAGATGTTAATTTGGAATTGCAGAGGTGCAGGTAACAAAATGTTTAAGAGCACTTTTAAGGAAATTAAGAATGACTTTGAATTTGAAGTGGTCATCCTCCTGGAAACAAAGGTCACTTTAGGGAGTCTGGGCAACTTCTTCAACAAGCAGGGCTTCACTGCATCCTCGCATGTTGATCCAATAGGGAGAGTGGGAGGAATCTGGATCCTGTGGAATCCAAAACTGGTTAACATTGTCCCCCTGGAACTTAATCAACAGGTGATCCACGCTACGGTGAAAAGAATGGGTCATGAAGACTAGATTCTTTCTGCAATATATGCCAGTCCTCTTGAAGCCATGAGGAAGTCCCTCTGGGAGAATTTGAAGGGGAAAACCCAAGCCTATGATAAGCCTTGGATCCTAGCAGGGGATTTCAATGATTTCACCGGCCAAAGTGAAAGGAGGTCGAATATCCCCTGCTCTAGTCAAAAAAAGAATCAGGCCTTCCTCGACAGAATCAACAGCTGCAAGTTCATGGACTTGGGAAGCTCTGGACCGAGGATGACTTGGTCAAACAATAGGCTGGGGCTCAATAATACTCAAGAGAGACTGGATAGGGCTCTTGGGAATGAGAAATGGATGAAAGCCTTCCCGGACACTTCGGTGAGGAACCTTCCCCGTACGCATTCTGACCACTGCCCTATGCTTATCCCCCCCAAGGTATGAACAACACTTCCCCTGTTAGTAGAGTTTTTAGATTCCAAAATGCTTGGCTTTCGCACCCTGAATTTGGTGGGTTTGTTAAGAATACTTGGGAGAATATTCAGGATGACATTGTTGGCAAACTTGCTTGCACTCAAGACCAACTTAAAATCTGGAATAAGAATTGTTTTGGAAATATTTTTCGGAGGAAAATACATTTACTTAAAAGAATTGAGGGGATACAGATTTCCCAAAGTAATGTTTTTTCGCATAGTCTCCAGATGTTGGAAAAGAAGCTTATCTGGGAGTATAATGAAATTCTCAGACAAGAAGAGACCCTTTGGCACCAAAAATCTCGAGTCAATTGGATTCTTAAAGGCGAAAGAAATACAAAATTTTTTCATATCTCAACTCTTAGCCGAAGAAGACACAATAAAATTGACACGCTTAAAGATGATGGTGGGAACTGGATTGTGGGTACTGACCAACTCAAGATGCATGTTACTTGGTATTTTGAATCTCTTTTCTCTAAAGATACCTCCTGCTATGTTGATGTTATTAACAGTTATCAGAATCAAAACTTTAGAATGCTTAATGAAGAAGATAACTTGTTCTTGGATGCTCCTGTTAGTGATTCTGAAATTAAGAAGGCGATTTTTAGCATCAAAGGGGGTAAAAGCCCGGGAATTGATGGTTTTAATGCTCTTTTTTACCAGAAATGTTGGAATACGATTGGTAAAGATTTTATGGACTTTGTTAAAGAGGTCTTTAGGACTAATGAAATCCCTTCGGAGATAAACAAAACTTTAATTGCCCTTATCCCCAAAATGGATAATCCGGAGAACATCAAACAATTTAGACCGATTAGTCTGTGTAATGTGAATTACAAGGCTGTTACCAAAATTATTGTGGCTAGACTTAGACCGTTTCTTGAGAACCTCATTGCTCCTAACCAGTCTAGTTTTGTCCCCGGAAGATCCACTAGTGACAACATTATTATACTTCAAGAGTTAATTCATTCGCTTAACCATAAAAAAGGGAAAAACGGGGCTGTTATTTTCAAGATTGATTTAGAAAAGGCTTACGACAGAATTTCTTGGGACTTTGTCTTTGACACTCTTCAAAAAATTAACCTGAACCTGAATTGGATTAAGTTAATCATGTCTTGTATTTCGACGGTCAATTCGGCAGTTTTGTGGAATGGGGAGGCTCTCCCTGATTTCAATACGGGGAGAGGCCTTAGACAAGGGGACCCCCTGTCTCCCTATATTTTTGTTTTGTGTCTTCAGAGACTTACTAATATGATTGATTCTGTTGAAAAAGATGGGGCATGGAAAGGGGTCAAAGTTTCCCCCAAAAGCCCCCCTATTACTCATTTATTGTTTGCGGACGATATGCTTTTATTTGCCCCTGCTGATATTGGTAGTTGTAACACTGTTATGAAGGTGCTTGATGATTTTTGTGTTGCTTCTGGGCAAAAAATTAATCATCACAAGTCTAAATGCTTTGTGTCCCCCAATATCAATAAAAGAGTGGCTAGAGAAATAGGGAGAGCTTCGGGTATTCCTCTCACTCAAGATCTGGGCCGCTATTTGGGGGTTAAAATGTGTCATGAAAGAGTGTCCAAAATTCATTTTGCTGATGTTCTCGAAAAACTCAAAAAGAAGCTGTCTGGGTGGAAAGCGGTGAATCTTTCGGTTGCGGGGAGACTCACTGTGATTAACTCAGTGGCTACTGCCATACCCAACTATTCTATGAAAACTAGTGCTTTCTCCTCCCATATGTGTGATATGTTGGATAAAGTTAATAGAAACTTCCTTTGGGGAGAAACTGATACCAGGAAGATCCACCTGGTTAAGTGGAAAGATGTTTGCAAAAGTAAGAGGAATGGAGGGCTTGGTATAAAGTCTATGAGAAACCAAAATTTGGCCTTGCTGGCTAAACTCGGGTGGAATGTTCTTTTTAACAATACCAGTTTGTGGGTGAAAATCCTGAAGGCCAAGTACTTAAGGAAATTTAATTTCTTTGAGTGGCCGGAGAAAAGCAGAGCTTCTCACTGTTGGAGAAGTATTATTCAGAGCAGAAATTACATTAAACATAATGGCAAATGGATTGTGGGGGATGGCTCCAAAATCTCCATTTGGAATGATTGGTGGTTTGGAGATAAATCTCTTGCTGAGAAATACCCCCTTATCCCTTTTGATCCAGATATTAAAGTTGAGAGTCTTATTACTCTCAATGGCTCCTGGAACCTTAGGAGCATCAGCTACCTCATTAATAATGAGGATCAACAAAAAATTTTGAGCATCCACCTGCCACAGTTTGGGTCCTCACAGGATGTGTTTGTCTGGAATGAGTCCGAAAGTGGTACTTTTACTGTGAAAGCGGCTTATAACACTATAGCCGAGACTGACTTGGCCCAAAGTAATATTAATTGGGCCTGGTTGTGGAAACTTAAACTTCCGGCAAAAATTATAATTTTTTGCTGGAAAATTCTTAAGAAAAAACTGCTCACTAATTGCAGTAGAAAGTCCAGGGGACTCACTGACGACGACAGCTGCAAAGCTTGTCCTGGAATTAGTGAGGATCTGGACCACATGTTCAGAAAATGTAGAAGAGCCCATGAGTGTTGGAATGCATTTATGGGAAGTCACTGGCTTCAACAGGAGAGAAACAAAAAAATTTTCGACTGGTTTGAAAGCAATTTAAATAGAAATCAAAAAGTGGAGAACAAGAGGGGTTTCACTACCCTGTTTACTATCATTTGTTGGCAAATCTGGAAGGACAGAAATGATCTTATTTTCAAAAATGCCCTCCCCCCTCTCTCCAAGAGCTGTCAAAACATTCACTCTTTTTCACAAGAAATTTTTAAAAGTTTCTCTCCTCAGAGGTCAGCTGACTCTTTTGACCGACCACTGACTTGGGTTTTACCTGGTGCAGGCATTATCAAACTGAACACAGATGCAAGTAAATTGGGATATGCCTACAGAGCTGGGTATGGTGGGCTGTTTAGGGATGCTGAAGGCAACTGGGTCAAAGGATACTACGGGCACATTGGCAGAGCTGAAGTGTTGGAAGCTGAGCTTTGGGCCATTTTTAGGGGACTGGTTCTTATCCATGACTCCACATGGGATGCGGTTTGTATCGAGACTGATGCTCGTGATGCCCAGATGATGGTTGAAGGGAGCCTCAAGATGAATGAAAATTACAGGAACCTCATTGAAGATATAAGGAAGCTTATCGAGATATGCAATTGCGATATGTATTGGGTCCCTAGAGAGGCCAACCAAGCTGCTGACATGTTGGCCAAGAAGGGGGCGGATTGTGATGTTGATTTCATGCTCTGTATGGAGCCACCCGCTGAAATCAGAAGTATTCTGATTTCTGATGTTATGGGGAGCAAAGCCCCTGTTAGTCTTGGTTAGGACTGGTGTGGTTTGTCCTTGATGTGTAATGAACCTTGAATGTTTTATTTTCCGTTGAATCAAAAAAAAAAAAAACGAAGGAGACTGCGTATTTGTGAAATTCTTACCACAACAATTCAAGCACACTTGGCTGTTGCCCCAGGGGTTACAGTTGGGTTTTTATAACCCAACGTGATAGTAATTCTAGACACTATCAAGTCTCCACACACACGAACACTGTGATTTTTAACCCAACAAACACGCTTTAATTTTTCTTTTTCTTTGATTGATTGAATAATAATGAAAAACTACAATGCTTAAATAGATAAACTAGTAATCCTAACTTAGCCTAGACCTAAGGCGCCTACTCTACGAGCAACTAAATAAATACTAAATAACAATAATAATTAAATAACTGCTAAACTAATAGATTACTAGATAACATTGATCCGTGACCCGTATCAACTCCCACACACTTGAAAACCACATTGCCTTCAAGGTGACGGTGAGAGAATTATTCAATTTCTTCCACTTTGATACTCGTCGCATGCGCATACATTTACCCGGATCAAATTGACGGCGAACAGTTATGAAACACACAACTTTGTAGTACCAATCCGGAAAAATCGAGGCCGGAAATGGACTCGGGAGGTCGGAAAACCGGGGCTTAAACAATTGAAGCCGCATCTCAAAAACGAGCCAAAAGGGTGTTGACTCACTTGGAGCCAATTTGGAGCCAGTGGATTGAAATCAGTCGAAATGATGCCGAATTGAAAGTCGGTCCGTGTTGAAAGCTTCAACTCAAGAGAAGCCGCATATGAGCCGACGGCTGGATCAAGCCGCGACCGAGCCATGGTCACCCTTTCGGCTAGATGGAGTCGTATACCTGGATCCTCGGCTCGTGACGGCTGAATTGTGGATAGCGATGGTGGTGGAGCTTGCTGGGGTTGTATCGCCACCGTACGGGGATTGAGGAGGCCGGCGGCGGTAGGAACGAGGTCACCGGCGGCGGGTTCGCCGGTTCTTAGGCGGTCTTTGCCGTTGAGGGTGCTTTGGGGGTCGGAGGCGGCCTTTGGCGGTCCCGTCGGCGTCAGGAGCGACAGAGGTTGTGGCTTGGAGGCGAATTGAGGCCGGTTGGGGTCGTCGGGGGTTTGGTATTGTCTGGCCAACGCCGTGCGTGACGGGAGGGGCGGCGAACGCGGCTGGACCACGCCATTGACGGCGTCCAATGTATCTATAAGCCCGGCGGTGTGCTGCGCAATCTGCGGTTGTCAGCGATTGCTGCCGTCGTTCCTGCAACGGCGACGACTGAGGTTGTTCATGGGCTCTGACGGTGTCGTGGAGGCGACAAAGTTCCTCAGTGAAAACCAATCTGTATCGTCTCCCACTTAGAGATATTTGTCTCCCGCATACTTTGAGGCCTGTAAATGTTGGGGTGTCATCGATGTCGAGAATGGCGTAAGGCAAATGACCCATGTCTGCCATTAACTCAATGAAAGCACCAATTGTTAGGGTTTAACTAACACGATAGTTATTTTAGACACTATCAAGACTCCACACACACAAACACTGGGTTTTTAACCCAATACACACTTTGATTTTTCTTCTTTAATTGATTGATTAATAATGAAAAACTACAATTCTTAAATAGATAAATTAGTAACCCTAACCTAGCCTAGACCTAAGGGGCCCACTTTACGGGCCAACTAAATAAATACTAAATAAAAATAATAGTTAAATAACTACTAAACTAATAGATAACTAGATAAGATTGATATGTGACCCGTATAAGTTACTACAGAAGTACGAAGGCCCATTCCGAATACTCTCAAGAGTTGGCAAGTCTTCTTATCGAGTAAAGATGCCACCGAAGATGAAGATACATAATTTTTTTCACGTGAGTATCTCAAACCTTTCCACCAAGATGAAGAAGATCCGCATCAGGGCGAGTCTAGCCGCGCACCACCGATGATGACGTCTTCCATTGATAGAGAAGCATAAGAGACCTTAAACGTCCGTAGTGTGAGTCAAAAGGGGAGTGCCGAGACACAAGGAGTACTTTGTGAAATGAAAGGGGACGTCAGAGGATAAGGGAAATGTTGGAGCACATGGAGTCCTTGTGGAAATACGAGACTTTGATTGATGAGTTAGATGATGGATGGTCGACGAGGACGTCGATGAATTAGGCGGGGGACTTTGTCACGGGTCTAGTGTCCAAGGTTACCCATCCTCGAACACTCGGGGCCGATACTGTAGTCGGCGCTTGGGTCCATGGTCCCCTCCATTGGCTCATGGTCCACTAGGGGAAACATTGCACTTTCACGTGCACTATACTAGAATGTTCTAGAATGTTGCAGAATATACTAGAAGAGATATTTGTGTAATTGTGAGATATAAAGAGCCCTAAGCCCAAGCCCATGACCCATGACCTCTTAATCTCCACCGTTAGATGAGATAGATCTAGACCGTAGATGTAGACTAGAATCTTGTATATATAGAGGGTGAGGCAGTTGGCCTAATCATTCAATCTTGCATTCTTTCGAGTGATAGTGAACTATAAGATTCTCTCGTACTCTTCGCTTATTATTCTTATTGTTCTTTGTGTTCATTATAGTTCAAAGGCTTAATTCGAAGATCGAGAGGGGGAACAACGAAGTGCCGATCGAGAGTGACTCATGGAAACACTTGGTCCGTGCCATTACGAATGCATATTTATTTTAGCTTTCTTGTATATTTTTAAATCATAATATTTCTTTTATTTTGAGATACTTTGTATTCGATCATATATTGTTTAACGAGACGAAATCGGGTCTCTTTCGCCCAACGAAATCAAAGGAGGATGAAAATGTGGCCAAAGTTTTGCCGCCGCCAAATTCGGACGGTGAAGGAGGGGGCACCTCTCTACTATCCGGAATATTTGATGATCCAATCGATTGCAATTAGACCCTATTCCAAATGTCGCAACGGGTGGGAAGCACACTACATAAAATTTCATGAACTGATCATCCAGAAAGGCATGAAAGCTCACAGTTGCTAAAGTCAAAGAGTAGATTCCCAATTAGAAGGTTACAGAAAAACGCGAGGCACATATCATTGTGGCAGAGAAGCAGGCTGAGGAGAACGGTCTTGCAGTGGGGTAGGAGGACAACTATTTCTCGGGTAGTGATTGAGTATAATAGTTACTGTTTTCCTTTTGAGTTTAGAGACAAAGTCAGTTGAGTGAGCTCTATTTTAGTTTAACGAATTTCAAACTTCATGGCAACACTTGAAAGATACAATTTTAGTTGTTGTTGACATTACTTTCTGGAGGCTTAGAAAGTACCACCTCCTACAAGATTCTGATACAACCAGTATCGTACTAGTAGCTTGAGAGGCTACGAATCTCTACCCAATAGCTTGAGAAGCTACGAAACAAAACAAAACAATATAAACTGAAATAAACTCAAAACAATAATTCTTATTCCATATGAATAGTGCGAACGAGACTAACCCTAACTAGACAACTTGACCTAATGGGCTCGGCCCGATCTACTGATTAAATAAATAAACATCTATTTAAACTAATAAAATAAATAAATTAACAAACTAAATATTATTTAAATAACTAAATAATACGAATGAGGTACGATTGATCCGTATCAGATTCTCTAACATTTGGCCTGAACTTTGACAACATGCTCTTTGATTTTTTGTGATAACAATATAAACTATTTCAATCCCTACTTTGCGATTGAAAAATCGCTACACTATCTAAGTGGATCCGCAATGAGAGTAGAGCATTCGGGGTTACACAAAATTAACATTGATAATGAGTTCGTGGAGGAAACAGTGAAGGCAGCAGTAGGTGTGTGATCAGGAACAAGGTTGGGGTCGTGTGTTGGGGACTCCAGCAGGCCCGGTTGCGACATCGGGCTCGACAAAGATGATTGCGGTAAGGAAGATGCTCATTCAAGCTAGAAATTTCCAATTGAGGAAGTATCTTGTGGAATGTGATGCGGCTGGTGTAGTGTTGGCGCTCTAACAAACGGGTTCGATTGAAGGCTATTCGGCATTTCGGTTGGTTCAAGATGATTGCAGAATTTATCGACACAAGCTGAGGCTGGATGCGAGTGGTGTCCCCGAGGTGCAAACCGGGTGGCTCACGCTTTAGCAAAGAAGGCTTTGAATACCTATACCATGTTTAGTTGGATAGGATGTGGACCTGATTGAATTTTTCGTTATATTTTGGCGGACACAGCTGATACCACTTCGTCGCACCTCTTCCTCCCTATCCTGAATTTTTGACTCGTATCTGGGTCACTTTAACCAGATGATTTTGATAATAAAATGATGCGATTTCTTGATAACTTTTTTACTGTGTTATAGAGCAACCTTTTACTCTACAACACCATTAAAAAATTATCCAAAAATTGTATCATTTTGCTATCAAACTCACCGAGTCAAAGTGACCAAGTGAATAGTAATAAAAGTCAAATTGGAGAGAAAGAGGTGAGACAGTGTGGTATAAGCCTTTGATTGATATAAATCATTCTTCTCAAAGAATAAAGAATAAGGGTGGCCATAGGCTTGGTAGCCTGAAAAGTCCTCCCGCCCCGACCCTCAAATTTAGGGTTTCGGCTTAATGGATTCTTAAAAGCATTCGGCTTGGGCTTAATTTAGGCCCAATTTTTAAGTCCGGACCTGGGTTTTACAAATCAAACATAACCCTGCCAATTGTGCAAAATAAATAGAAAAATAAATGTAAATAATGTTTTTTTTTATCAGTAACTTGGCCCCAATAATAACATAATTTGAGAGAACCTTAATTGAATGTCCTTTATTATATCACTAGAAAATGACCCGTGCCCGTAGAGCACTCACAATAGATATTATTTGACTTAAAAAAATTTATTCTTGAGATGATAAATGAATTCGAATCAATTTAATTTTGTGTCATTAGATAATTAAAGACTACTGTACACACAAATTTTATGCAATTGGAAACAAATGCGAGAAATTCGGTGTCAAATAAATATGTTTATTGATGATTTGATGAAGCGGATTACAATCTCTGATAATAAATTTCTAAATAGAAATTAAATCTCCTGATTCTTCTCCTAAAACGTCGAACGAGGGCTTCACAGCTTGATCTCGGATCGAACGGATGAGCGTCTTCGATTTTGACGAAGAACGCGATGAATGTCTCGAAGAACACAAACGCCGAGCGAGGGCTTTAGAGGCTTGATCTCGGATCGGACGGCTGAATATCTTCGATGTTGATGAAGAACCGGATGAACGCCTTGAAGAACACGAAGAACGGCTTGAAGATCTTCGAGTGTCCTGAAGAAGGCGGATGAAGATCTTCAACGGCTTGAAGAACTCGATGATGATCTTCGAAGAACTTGATGAAGAACTTCGAAGAGCTTGATGATGATGATCTTGATGATGGATGAACTCGTCGGGGCTTTAAAAGCTTGATTTTCAGAGCTCTCTCCTTCTTGCAAGATGTAATTGTGTGTGGGTAGGATCTTCGAAGGTCTCGAAGATCGTTGATGATCTTGTGGATGGACGAACTCCGCAGGGCTTTACCAGCTTGATCTTCAGAGCTCTCTTTGCAAGATGTAATTGTGTGTGTCCCATATGCCTGAGGTGATCCCTTTATATAGGCATGGGCTGGCTTGTTGGCCAAGGTAGAAAATAAATAATATTTATTATTTATTTAATTTCTGCATCATTTTGACAAGTGGCACTATTTGATTGGCCTTACTTGCTCACTTGTAGCCATGTCATGCACTGACGTGGCATCGCCATAAGCAGTCCTTGCTTGTAAATAAAGTTTCGTCTGAAACAGCCCGGGATCTCGGTTCAGGGTTAAAGAGACAATCGATATATAACCAAAAGTAGAAATATATTTACGAATATTACATTTTATTTAATAAATACAGCAATCTTGAGAAGATAAGATTACAAATATAATTTGTTTGAAATAATCTATGTGATCTACTCTAACTTAATCTAAACGTCTTTGTCTCGTTCCGCGTTCCCATCCACCACCTTGAGTGATGACCTGCGGTTTTAAAATGGCAAAAGCCGACGCAGTTTTGAAGAAATTGATCAGTAAAAACTGAGTAAGTACACACTACGACATGTAAAGCAACGAGTGGCACAGAAGCATGAGTTGAAACAAATCAGAAGATTTAAACAGTAAAACTATCATATTGGAGAATTTGGATCAACTTGAAGTAACCGAATAACAAAAACCTTTCAATTTAATAACATTGAGAAACCACGAGTAGTTGGTAAAATATCCAGAGTAAACAAGTTCATTTAAGAGAATAACTAAGTTCAAAGCATTTCAATTCATTTCAATCGATTAGGGCATATCAAGAGCCACAAACAACATTAATAAGTAGTCAATTTTTAAATTCGACTTCAATCAACAATTTAATTTAGCTGAGGCGTGTCAAGAGCCACCAGCAGGATCGATGTAAACAGAGGGATCACGAAATAATCACTAAGGGTTCCTTCTAGGGTCTATCAAACCCTATTTCACCCGAGCGTTAAGGGAGCCCATTCGTCAACCCCGCTCACAACATTAGCTAAAAGGCCTTAAGTGTCGACACCCCTATACCGTAGTGACCCTTACAAGTATAAGTAGCACTCTATAGCTCTATAAACCCCTTGGCCTCAATATCTTGATACATTTTGGCTCATCGGGGGCGGATTTTTGAACATTGACGTTCTATCCAATAATAAGAAACATTGCTTCAATGGTCTTAGCCATAAGAAAATGGAGGATCGCTTGACGCCTCTCATTAATAACAATACTCTGTACATCGTCCTAAGTCTATTAGAGGTATTTTATTTCTTCTCTTACACATAACCAGAATCAGAAAATCAACATTTCACAAGTAATTTCCGATAGTTCTCAAAGGAGATGAATAGAATAGTTTAACAACATTCGAGTGGAAAACATGCATTCTCATACTCTTTCATATAACAAGCATTTATTTGAAACATCGAACGCATATGCACATTTTGATATGAAAAGGTCGTACATATGTACTTACCACTGAGATGAAGCACAATTAAAAGCAGGAAACTAAGCCTAGCACTCCGACGACAACCGCTCTCTCCTACGAGGTCGATGTCTACAATCACACGTATAACGTACTCGTTACAACCAATCACACATGCATAATAAAAATGCAAACCTACATGTACATAGTCATAAATTTCACTAATGCACATATAATGATGTTTAAATATCAAAACAAGTCCAACAAAACACCTAGAAGTTCAAAAATTCAAGTTTTCTAAAAAATGTGAAACTACAATTCTGGACAGAATTGTAGCTCTGACTTTGGAGACATATTTACCATATCAAATCATCTCCTAAAATTTTGAAATTAATGTATGATGAACCTACATGTGTCTAATTTCAGAAACACCAAGAAAATCATGCATAGCTATTATGAAAATCAAGTTACAAAAATAACAAACACTGCTATGCAGAGACAAGTTTGGAAGAAAGTTTAAACTTTGAAGAACAATTACTACTACTTGAAGAATAGGAAAAATGCCCATATTCTCCAGAATGAATCCCTTATGTGTCTAGTTTCATCACAAGAAAGATTTGGTGCCATAGGTTTCTGGAAATGAGATTTTTAACAAAAATGGTAAAACTTGTCCGAAAACAGAGTTTCAGAAAACTTGCAACTTAGAATGAGCATATCTCCCTAACCAAAAAGGCTATGGAGTTGAATTTTCTTTCAAAATGACCCTCTATGAGTATAGTTTTAGAATATGAAAGATTTAAAAATTCCACAGAGTCAAAATTTAGAGATAAAATACGTTTTTCACAAACTGGTCAGATTGTAAAAATATACAATTTTCACCTAGAGCACTTAAAACATGATCAAATCAATTATATGACACATGCAACTTATGGAGACTTGATTTTCACCCAAAATTTCATAATTTTAGGAATTAAGTAAGACGTTTACATGCTCTTTACACAAATGATCAAAACCCTCTTGGGTAACAATGCAAGGAAGATGACATTCACAACATGCATGTGGGTTTTAGTGTGGGTTTCATGAAATAGTCTAAAATTTGAAGTCAAACACATGATCTAACCATGAAGATGAAGAACTAAGCATGGAATTGAAGAAATCAAAGATGAAATTTCATCAATCAAAGGTAAAGATGGACATGCAAGCATGAATTGAAGGCTAGAAGAAAACTTTACCCAAATATTCAAGAAGATGGTGGATGAAAGAGTGAAATTGGCCTTCATTTCTTGAGAATAATGGTGAAAGAGCTCCCCTCCATGATCATATTATCCTTGGAATCAAGTTTTTGATGATTTGAAGAGTAGAAAATGGATTTTTGATGGTCTTTTTGTGAGGTCAACACCCAAAAACGGGATGGAATTTGGAGAGAGAGAAGAGAGCATGTGTTGATGTTCTTGAAGAGAAAAAGATGAAGGAAAATGAGAATGGAAGAAATGTAGTTGATGGTGGTGGTTGGTGGTCAAGGAACACACATGGTAATGCCATACATGAGGGTATTAATGAGAGTTGGTGTATTATTAGAGAGAAATATGAGATGTTTGTAAAAAAAGATCATCTCCATAATTTAGATGAGTTGACCAAAGATAGTGGAGGGGGGCTTGAAGAGAAGTCATAAGTTTCCCATCAAGCTAGTTGGGGATATATATGTAAAATTGATAAATGAGATGTTTATTTGTGAAAACTAAAAGTTGAGGGGTGAAAATATAATTTCCAATTAATAGGTAACACTAGAAAAGATAACTTTCATAAATTGTAAAAAAAAATCTCCAAATTATTTAAAATAAAACACTTTGTACAAATCACATTTAGAAAACTACAAGTACCTCCCAAGTATACATAATAAGTTTCATATAGTATTTTCCAAGTTTTAAAAACTACAAAATAATCCCGAAAAAAAATATTTATCATCATAGATGTCAAATGACACACATATTTTAAAACTAAGAAGAAGTCAAGGACAAGTTCGAAATATAAATTTCTTAAAATTCTCAAATAGTTTTCGAAATTACTAAATAACCCCAACTAAAATACGGGGTATTACACCGTCTCATTTACAATTTAGTCCTTTATTAATTATCTTTTGAGGGTAGTAATTTAGCAGCGAGTGCTATTTGATCCAACAATCTAGTTAGGCGATAATAAACATGTGGCACTATTTAATTGGCCGCAAATTTTGCGTGTCTACAACTACGTCCAAAACTTAATGAGATTTTCTCAAAAAGAAAATATTAATGAGATAGGATAGAGAATTTTAGAAATAGAGATAATATCTTATCTCAGATTTATTTTAACTAACTTGATTTTTTTAACTTGTCTAATACTCTAATGTTGAAAATGAACGCACCAAAATGTCTCAAAACATTTTTAAGAAATGGATGGCTAGGATATTCTCTTTGAGTTTTTTTGGAGGGAAATACCTAGCTGATTTATTATATAGATATTTTATCAAAGTTTATATGAAGATGGCGAGTCTAATACTCTAATGTTGAAAATGAACACTATTTTTTTTAAGTACATGACAATTTTTAAGGTAAAAATACATGACATTTTAAATGACGATAATGTTTTGTAAAAAAAATTAAAGTTTAGGCCCTTTCCTCTTGATAATTATAGGCCCGAAACCAGGGCTCAAAACCTAAATTTTAAATTTAGCCAATAGCCCATCAAGTTTGGCCCGATGTACTGGCTAGTAGGGGTGAGCAAAACTCACCCAAACCGGCCGCCCCAATCCGGCCCGCATCAAACCGATCCGAAATTAACATCCGTTGATGCGACTTGATTGGGTACGATTATAAAATCGCAAACCCGTATTAACTTTGATTGATCATGGGTTTAGATTTAGCAAACCCGTTTAGGACCGGTCCGGTCCGATTAATTTTTACATGAAAAAAATACATATTGTAGATAGATAACACCCTCCGATAACTAAATTTATGTGCCCGAATAATAGTTTTAGTTGATTTTCCTTAAATAACTCATCTTTTCTAATAAACTATGTTAAAATTTTCAATTACAAACACGAAACTTATACATCTTTTTTTTTTTAACTAAGTATATACATTTTCTGAATAACTTATGTAGATTTAACAACCCGTTCAACCCGGTCCGAATCGGGCCGAATCGATAAGTTAAGTTTGGTTTGGGTATTAAGAACATTTGATTGGGTTTGGGTTGAATGTTCTTCAACCCGTACCTATTGGGTCGGGGAAAATTTTAGACAATACCCGCCCAAACCGGTCCGTGCTCATCTCTACTGGCTAGGCTGGGTTTGGTAAAATTTACTTTGGCCCGATGAGGCACGACGCGGCCCGACCCATAACCACCCTTATATCAAAACGGACATGGATTCACTCATAATATAACATTAAGGAACTACAATTTTGATGGTATAAGCATCGAAAATTCGATGTTCTTTACATCAAAGGCTGGATATGATTTTGATATTCTTTGCACGCACTGTTATAATCATTAATTATATGTTCTGCAGGCTGTTGAAAAATATGATTTTGACCCGAATTCAAACCCGGGTTTGAGAAAGCTCATTTGAGAGCTTACATAAAGTAAAGAGATTAGTTCCTGATCTCATCCGTCAAAATCATTGATTTATGAATGAAAAATGAGACATTGAACGTTGACGTCTCTCATTTGAGGAATTTAAATGAGTTGGTGTTTTACTTTGAATTGAAAAGTTGTAACCTTTCAGTTTGAAATGAACAATTGCACTATTCGTAAGAGGTGCCTTATTTCCATAAATAGCAGTCTCTCCTCTCATTCTAGTCATTCCAATAATCATCTTCTTATTCCCTCAATATTTCTCAAACATAGTTTCGTTCGCCGTGTACTGTACACTGGTGCATCGTCTACAGTACATGGATGACGTTTATCTTGGGGAGCAATTCGCCTCGTAGTATTATTGAATCAGACGCACCAACTACGGGGGGCGAATACTGTTTTACCGAGATCGTCGTCATACCAGACTGTCTTTCAAATTATCTCCGTTTTAGTCGGCTTTTAATATGTAAGTTTACATTATTATTATTATTATTATTATTATTATTATTATTATTATTATTATTATTATTATTTATTTTGTTTATTTCACTTTCTGTTTTATCCTTGTCAGAACAAATTTGAGTCTACTTTCTAACACAGACTTCACTCGGCCTAGAGTAGACTAACAAAACATTCACTGATAAACATCTCTTCATATCATCTAGCTTTGTGCACAATTTTATGTTCAAACAGGGATATAGTTAAATTGAAGTTTTGGAATATATTTTTCTTGCAAACCTCTTTTGAGTTAAGAGAAATTCATTTTTACCGACTTTGATATCCTATAAATTGGAGTATTTTTGTTTTTTGTTCATGTCACTTCTTCAACCCGTAGGCACCTGAATTGAAATATTGTAGGGTACACAACAAATTAAAAGATTTACAAAACTGTTAAGTCTTGACATTACCGATAGATCTTTAATATCCTTTGATTCCTAGCTCTAATATCTAAGCTCTTTCGGTTAAGGAAACTTCAGAATGACCGTTGATAGAGTCAGGATTTCCAACTTTGAGCTTCTTATCATCTATATAATGCTGGTATATGTAAGAAACGAACCCCCACATAGCGAGCACCATCGACACCACCTTAACACCATTCATACTGTCGTGGAAGGTAAACACGGCCATAACCGGTACAATCGGCAACCCCAAAACGCTAATGACATTGGAGAAAAGAGAAGAGACCTCAAAAATCAGCCCAATAGCACCAATATTGAAGACCTGCCAAGAAACAGCAGTCCAAACCAAGTTCATGACATATGACACCTTGCCTAATTCAAACTCCCCCATCTCTTTCTTAATTCCACTCCACTCCCCACTAGCGAAAAATCCCACAAGGATAGCCAACGTTGCGAAAATATTAGTGTAGATTATCATGTCCATGACCACCTTAAAGTTCTGGCTTCTGAGTATTTTCTGGAAAGAAAGTTGGGTTGCAGAGAGATTCATAGCGTACCCTGCAGAAGCTGCAATGGTGCATAGAAAACCTATCGCGTATTTCCCTTTAGAGATTTTGGTGGAACCGGACGAGTCGTCCTCTTGAAAGACAAGGAGGGTGGAGGAAATAGTGAGAAGTACTAGTGAATTGACAATGAATGGGGTGAACTTTTGGGAATTGAGAAAATATGAGAACAAGGCATTGAAGGCTAATTGGCTTGCACATAAGAGAGAATATGTTGAAACAGGGAGGTACAAGAGGCCTATTGAGTATAACATGCAATATCCAGCTATGAAGATGCCCAACAAGAGGTAAAACAATACAATAGTTGAAGTTTTCGGTTTCTGGTGACACGAATTGTTATCGTGTGTTCCGTATTTTTGTGAAATGAAGAGGAATGGGAGGAGGATTGGGAAGCCTCCAGTTTGGACTAGAGTTGCCATCCACTTGCTGTTACCGCCTTTGTCGTAGTAAAGCCTTCCCAAGAGTGTCGCCGCTGATTGGCCGGCGAGGACGAAGAAGGAGTAAATAGCTATTCTGAGCCACCACATGTAGTTTATGGTTTTGGGAATTGTTGGTCGGAGATTGGCATTTTCGGATTCTTTTTTTTTGCCTCCTCCTTCTTCTCCTGCTGAAATGAGTTAGCCAATTGTAATCGTATTGTTTCATTTATGAAATTATGCTTTTTTGCTTCGAAAATGAAAAATTAATACCAAGAGGAGTTCACTAACCATGGTAATGTGGGTGAGTTTCAGCCATGCTGAAGAAGATTAAGCTTCCAGGTGTTAAGAGAGATTAATTGTCACCGCATCCAAACACTGTGCTAGTCGCTAACGCTTCTCTTAAGTTAACTGCAATTTAACAAGGAGAATCAAACAAAAACCTTCTAAATCCTTGTTGAAAAAACAGCTTTCCCAAACTCTACAAGAAATATTACTATAAACCATGTGATGCTCATTCATAGAAATACAAGTTCTAAAATGAGGACATAGATAAATCTCGGATAGATTAAGAAATGAGATAATTCCTCTAATATTTGATGATGTTATTATCGGAATCTGCTATACTCCAAGAAAGTCCAGCGTCTTCTCTACAATGGGCAACCACAAATTCCAAGAAAGAGGTTACATGAACTCACTTTGTTCCTTTTGTGTATGTCTCTTCTTCGATTTGTGCAGGAAGACAAAGATGTCACCATGTAGTTGATGAACAACATTGAGAGCATTTGATGTGAGAGATATTTTGTGGCTGGAAAGGAGGTGAAAAGCATGCTATTATATAGAGTTCCCTTCCTATCATATCACTGTGCTGGATTGATTATTCTAAGGACCCGAAGTGATGGGAATCGTTCAATTTTCTCTTAGCATCAAGTCATCTGTGTAACGCATCGTTACCACGGATAAAACTTTGAGGACACACTGAACCAATATGACCCATGTTTTAATTTTATGTAAGATTGGAAACGACGTACAAACAATACCACAAATGAGTAAGGATTTACTACTTTTCAATTTCACTTGATCTCCTTGATGAGAGGGATACCATGTGCTTGATTGAAGTGGCTCCTTATATTGAGGAGTTGACATTTGATTTCTAATACTCTCAAATCTAATCCAACCCAATCCCTATAAAAAAACAAATTTCAGTGTTTTAATGGATTTCCCTTTCCACTTGCCACTACTTTTTTCTCTTCTATTAAATGCCAAGATTAGATCTTCATAGTCAAACCAATTGATCCTTGAGGACCATGACAATGCCCCATTGGAGGGTTGTTAAGACTAAGTTCAGCAGTGGTGCAAGGGCTCACCCACGACCATGATTAGAGACTTCAATAGCAGAAAACCCTGGATTAGAGGCTTCAATGGGGAGGGGGAGGTCGCCTGGTAATCTGGCGTGGAAGGGGGATGGGGGAGGGGAGGGGGAGACTGTGGGCTTGCACCGGTCCCACGGTCTGGTGATAGTTTAATTTGTATTTTTTTTCTTTTTGATAACATTCAGGTCTTTTTAAAAGGAAAAAATTCTGGTTGTGTGAGTTTTTTATTTTAACATTTTTTAATATGTGGTCGGTAATAGTTTAAAATAAAATAAATTGAAAGATTTTATTAAAATTATAATAAGATGGGTGAGAGAGGTCCTATAGTGTTGTAGAACAAATAGCAACTTTATAAATATTATGATGAATTATGGTAAAAAGTGGTGGGTCAGGTGAGGGTGAGAAGTACTACTGCTGGACTCGGTCTAATATATCATTTTCTAGAGTTTGATTTGAATTGCATATGAAAGGGTGGTTCCATGATCACGGCACTTCTTTTTGAGGAAAAATCACATTTCATTACTGATGGGGCGTTTCTCCCTTGTGATGAGGTTGATGATATCAAGGATAATATTTTAACTTCTTAAAAACACTACCCAATCCTGCACATGTGATGCTACACTCATTCATAAACTGGCACATTAGTTCAAAGGTCACTAGCCAGTGATACAAGTTATAAAAAAATTATTTTACTAAATAACAATTTTTTCTCTCCCACTCACCGTACTCGTGTGTGATGTGCAGAACATGAGTATTATAGAGCACTGCATGCATTTTGCTCTAAAGATGCCTAAAAATTAGTCGATATGAAGACGGTATAATTAGCTTAAAATGTGCCTGAAATGAAGAAAGAAAACATTATTTTTCGTCCCAACAACAATTAACCCAACAAAGAGGGCGGACTTGTCAATCCACACCTAACAACATGCAAATGACCATTTCACACCACATTGCTTTATGTAGTTTTCATCTTTACCTCCTCAGTTTCAAAATGGCACGCTAATGTTGACTTGACATCGACAACTTCCGTATAAAAGGCAAACACCATTGTTGTCTTATCATTTACGAATCAAGAAAATTCAACTTTCTACACAACTCTTCCTCAGGAAAACGCTATATTTTTGTCATCATTGATTAACAAATTAACAATATAGGATCGACAATAACCAAAAATGTAGTAAAAAGTAAAAGAAAATGGATGAAGAAGGCTTGAGGTCATGATAGACAATAATGTAACATGGCTAGGAACACAAAATAAATGAAAGAAATTATGGTTTGCCTTCAGCCGACCTCCTAGAGGCTGATTTTGCAGTCTCTATTCGCTTTATACACCGTGTTGGGAGGTCATTTTTTTTGTGAACGACGTATAATAGGGCCTTTAAGCTTCATTTTCAGCATGTTAATATATGACGTGGATCAAATTGGAGAAAACAAGTCAAGAGCTGGGATCGTGAGGAAGGAGATCGCGCGATCTCAAGTCTCAGTGAAAAATCTGAAATTTGTGATCGTGCGATCTCAAAAGGGTCATATGTTTTGGCAAGAAGACATTCTGATCGTCCGATCAGAATATTGTGATCGTGTGATCACTTGTACTGGTTGAGTCGGCTAGATTAGGGTTTAAGCCACCCTATATATAGCCAGGCCAACATTTTTACTTGTTTTCGTGTGGTGTAATCAATATTGTTTCTCCATATCAGTAATAAAACATATGATTTCTTTCATCGGCATAGCTAATGTGATCGTTAGTGAATCACGTTAAATTTATGTGCCTCGATCATGTTCGTTTTGTTGAGTCATTCTTGTTTTTGATACCTCGTTATAACACACTAACACAGCATAATCACTGCATTGTTATTGCTTGGTATGGATTTGGAACACATTGCTTGGTATGGATTTGGAACACACCAAAAAGGGAAAGTTATTCGCCTAGCAATCTTTAGAGCAGCAGATTTTATCATGCCTTCAGCCAATATCTTCCTTAAGTACTTTAGGTCAATCAAAGGGGAAAAATATCTCAATAAGTACTAAGGGATATCATATTGGCAAAGGCAAAAATGACCGGTTCCGTCCAAGCCTTCCCATACCAAGCCCAACCCAAGGTAGGAGCATTACCAGTTTCGTCCAAGCCCAGCTCGAATTGATCAACTCGTTTTCCGATTATATTCGAGGTTGCCCATCGAAATTGCTACAATTGAATTTGTCATTTTTTGCCAAATCAAAATTAAATAGTATAGCTAATAAGAGTATAAGACATTGCAAAAACGAAAATACAAAAAAAAAAAAAAAAAAAAAAAGTTTGAAATACATAATTGAATGTACAAACTACAAGTGCTCTTTCTAGTGAATCAAAACAAGATGGAACTAACTACAAGCTAAGAATTTTGAATATTTAAAAACAATAATTATTGAAACACATTGCCATCATTGATAGATAGAACAATAATTATAATCTTTTTTTAGAATTATCTATTTGTCGTCTACCGGGTTTGAACTCAAGACCACACATGCATGAGTTTTTAAAGCTCTGCCACTTGAACTAGCACTTACTAAAAACACAATAAAAACAATAACATGAAATACATTGCCATTATTGATAGATAGATAGATAGATAGATAGATGGACAGACTCACATACCTAATTAGGGCAACTCTGGCTAACCTAATTTATAGAGTTTATATACGAATTCAAAAGCAAACCGGCCTTCCAGTTAACCGATAACAAGCCTGAATTGAGACCGCTGAAGTTACACTCTTGATTTCTACGACATATTTCTTAATTCAAACTCCACCATCTCTTCGCAATTCAACCCCACTCCCGCGAGTTAAAAGTAGCCGATATCGCGAAAATATCCGTTTATACTATCATGTCCATGGAAATCTAACCTCAAAGAGGTCAAGTTCGTTATCGTTAGCAAAAGAGGCACTCTCCGGAATTATTTCAATATCAATGCTCCTTCAAAAAAGTTCCATTTTAGAATCTTCGATAGATACTGAACATTAGGCAAAAAAGTGTAAGATGGTGAAATATCTACCCTTCCTTCTGCATCAATGTTCACGATCGGCTTATGATGGTTGAATTGCTGATACATCTTTAATGTCCTTTGATTCCTAGTTCTGCCGGTATCTAAACTCTTTCGGTTGAGACTTCAGAATGACCGTCGATAGCTTCAGCATTTTCAACTTTGAGCTTCTTATCCTCTAGATCATCCAGATAATGCTGGTATATGTAAGAAACGAACCCCCACATAGCCAGCACCATCGAAACCACCTTGATACCATGCATACTGTCGTGGAATATAAACACGGCCATAACTGGTACAATCGGCAACCCAAAAACGCTAATGACATTGGAGAAAAGAGAAGACACCTCGAAAATCAGCCCAATAGTGCCAATATTGAAGAACTGCCACGAAACAGCACTCCAAACCAAGTTCATAACATAGGACACATCGCCTAATTTAAACTCCCGCATCTCTTTCGTAATTCCATTCCACTCCCCGCTAGCGAAAAATCCCACGAGGACAGCCAACGTCGCGAAAAAATTCGTGTAGATTGTCATGTCCATGACAACCTTAAAGTTCTCGATTTTGAGTATTTTCTCGAAGGAAAGTTGGGTTAGTGAGAGATAAAGAGAGTAGGCAGCACACGCGGCAATGGTGCATATAAAGCCTATAACGTATTTCCCTTTAGAGACTGTGGTGGAATCGGTGGAGTCGTCCTCTTGGAAGACGAGGAGGGCGGAGGAAATAGTGAGCAGCACAAGTGAATTGACAATGTATGGGGTGAATTTTTGGGAGTTTAGGAAGTACGAAAACAAGGCATTGAAGGCTAATTGGCTTGCCCATAAGAGAGAATAGGTTGAAACTGGGAGGTACAAGAGGCCTATTGAGTATAACATGCAGGATCCAGCTACTAAGATGCCAAGGACGATATAGATCAATAGAAGAGTTGAAATTTTCAGTTTCTGGCTACGCAATTTGTCGTCTCTTGTTTCGTATCTTTGAGCAACGAAGAGGATGGGGATCAAAATTGGGAAACCGCAAGTTTGGACTAGAGTCACCATCCACTTGCTGTTACCGCCATTGTCGTAGTAGAGCCTTCCCAAGAGCGTCGCCGCTGACTGGCCTGCGAGGACGAAGAAGGTGTAGATGGCCATTCTAAGCCACCACATGTAGTTTGTGGTTTTGGTAGTACTTGTTGGTTGGAGATCTGCATTTTCAAATATCTCTTTCTGGGCTTCTTCCTCTTCTTCTTCTTCTCCTGTTGAAATTGGGATATATGAAACGAGTTAGCCGTGTAATATTGTTAATGTTTGCAGATCTTATGTGCATGTAACTCGTATTGTTGCCAGAAAAGCAGCCACTTCGCCTAACCATGCAATGTCCCGGGTTTTATTTATGAAATTATGCTTTTCTCTTCGGAAAAGTTCGCCATGGGTTTTTATAAACTTATTTCTTTTACCATAGAGATATAACAATATTCGTAAATCATAATCATAAACTAGTCTATATCTAGCAGGATTTGAACCCTGGATTTCATGCAGAAACTTTCAATGCTCTAACAGACAGTTAACACCCGGTTTCCATCTTTTTAATTTTCATATGAGGGGTATTCAATGATATGAGGGGTATTTGATGTTCTTCAACTACTCAAGATTTTAGGTATTTTACTTAAAATTGTTCTAGTAAGAAACAGAAAAATAAGAAGACGACGACTTTACTTACCATGGTCATGTGGGTGAATTTCACCCATGCTCAAGAAAATATTATGCTTCGACGTGTTGGAGAGATTGTTCGCACCCAAAAAAGGTGCCAGCCGCTTACCCTTCTCTTAGGTTCCGTAAAAACTGCAATTTCCAAACTCTACATGAAATTATTACTAACGTTCATCAGAGAAATTGAAGTTATAAAATGAGGTCACAGCTCTGAGAGATTAATGAATGAAAGGATATAATACCTTTAAGATTAATGAATGACTTCCCTACACGTTACATCGTGTAGGGAAGTCATTTTCTTTGTGAACGGCGTATAATTGGGCATTTAAGCTTCATTTTCAGCATGTTAAAAATCTAACTTGAATCAAATTGGAGAAAGCAAGTCTGGAGCTGAGATCGTGAGATCTCAGGAAGGATCTCAAGTCTTAGGGAAAAATTTGAAATTTGTGATCGTGCGACCTCAAAAGGGTCATCTGGCACGATCAGATTCTGATCGTGCGATCAAAATATCGTGATCATGCTAGGGTTGGGCTGTGGGTTTGAGGCGGCTAGATTAAAGTTTTAAGCCACTTTATTATATATAGGCCATCACGTTTTACTTATTTTCGTGTGGTGTAATTATTATTGGTCCCCCATATCAGTAATAAAACATATTGTTTTTGCTGTGAACGTAACTAACGTGATCGTTAGTGAATCATGTTAAATTTGTGTGTCTCGATCTTATTCATTTCGTTGAATTGTTCTTGTTTTCGATACCTCGTTAGAACACAACAGAATCGTTGCATTGTAGTTATTGATTGGTATGGATTTGGAACAAACCAAAAAGGTAAAATTATGCACCTAGCAATCTTTAGAGCAACATATTTTTATCAATTATCACGCCTTCAGCCAGTATCTTCATTAGTCGTCCAATTTCCTTGTGGAACCAGATCATTATTTGAACGACCGTGGCCCCAAAAACTAGCACATCGAGTATTGAGAATAGAAGTTTTTCTCATAATCGTGCAACTGCAAGCTAATAATTTATTTAGTGAATTATTTAAAAGCAATAACAACATGAAACACATTGCCATTATTGAGAGATAGAACAAATCATTACCTAATTGAATATGCAAATTGCTCTTTCGTATCAAGATTGAAGAGCCAATTCTTGCAAATGGGTGTTAGCTCACGTTCGAACCCGGTTATTATTAACAGGCTTATCCAAGATGATGGTCCAGCCCAGCTATGGAAGCCCATGAAGAGAAGCTTGGCCCAATCGTTATTTAATACATTGTAATTACCCAAGATATATAAGGGTATTCTAGTACTTTCTGTTTCAGCAAAACCCTAGTACTAATCCAGCCGTTGGATTATGTCCTTGACATATCCGACCGTTGGCTGCCGTGTATATATTTCGTCCTCTGCCTTCATTGTTGATTAATGAAACAAACCTTTCATTCTCTCTTCTCTCTCACGCCGCTCTGCAATTAGGGTTTATCAACCCAGAAGCTTCTGAAATCCTTTCATGGTATCAGAGCGCTGATGTCTATCACAGCCACCACATCCCAGGCCTCTACGCCTGTCTATCTCCTCTCTAATATTCATAATCTATTACCCTTCAAACTCGATGCTTCCAATTTTGTGTTATGGAAGCATCAAATCACATCGATCTTTCGAACCCATACTCTATTTGGGTATTTGGACGGATCTTTACCCTGTCCTGCTGAGTTTCTCTCTCCGGTCGCCGGATCTGAAGTTCCTCCACTAAATCCGGCGTTTGTTGCTTGGCACCTACAGGATCAGGCGGTCCTGACGATCCTAAACGCTACCCTGTCTCAAGAGTCCCTCACTCATGTTATTGGATCCACCACATCTCGCGATGCTTGGTTGATTTTAGAGCGGCGATACGCTTCTCTTACCAGATCTCATATTCTACAGCTTAAAGGTGATCTTCAATCCATCAAAAAGAACTCAGACTCCATTGATACATACATGCAGAAGTTAAAGACGATTCGAAATCGTCTTGCTGTATCATCTGTCCAGATTGATGATGAGGACATGTTGCTTTACACTCTCAACGGCCTTCCACCGGAGTTCAACTCTTTCAGATCCTCACTCCGTATTCACTCAAATCCCATTTCATTTGAAGAACTGCATGTTCTGCTCAAGGCCGAAGAACAGATGCACGAATCTCAGTCCCCTACACCTGATCTCTCCACTCCGACCGCGTTCTTTCACTATCGCGGCGGTCGTGGTGGCCGAAACCCCTCTGGTTTCCCTGGTGGCGGTCGATCTGGCTCTCGTGGCGGCGGTCGATTGGATTCCAGAGGAGGAGGCCGATCCGGTTATGGATCTGGACCCAACTATGGTTCTGGATCGGGTTACCCATCCGGATCAGGTCAGGGTTATGGATCCGGGTCGGGTCAGACATATGGATCCGGTTCGGGTCCCGGGTTCGGATCCGGGTATGGTCGTGGACGCTCCGGTTCGAGGGGGCGTGGTTCTGGTTCGGGTCGAGGAGGTTCTGGACCGGTCACCTGCCAGATATGTGGACTCGACTATCATTCGGCACTAGACTGTTATCACAGAATGGACTACGCATATCAAGGGCGTCATCCACCAGAGCAGCTCTCCGCCATGGCCGCCTCCTCGTCACAGCAAGCTCACATCTCTGATCTGTGGCTTACCGACACCGGAGCTTCAAACCACATGACTTCAGACTTTCGGAATCTCTCTCTTGCCGAACCCTACACCGGAAATGACACAGTCACCGTCGGTAACGGATCTTCTCTACCTATTCAGAGCTCCGGTACTGCTTTTCTCACTACATCTAATCATTCATTTACTTTACATAATACACTTCATGTGCCAAATCTTTCTGTTAACTTATTATCTGTTAACAAGTTTTGTTCGGATCACAACACACGATTTATTTTTGATAAAGAATCATTCTGTATCCAGGCCAAGGATACGGGGAAAATCATATTTCAGGGTCCAAGTAAAAATGGGCTATATCCTCTCTCTTCTGTGTCTCTTCAACTTGGTCCGCAAGCTCTTTTGGGTCAACGAGTCAAATCTCAACTGTGGCACTCACGACTTGGTCACCCTTCTGAATCTGTTTTGTCTAAATGTGTGAAATGTTCTAAGTCTTCTGTTAAGCAAAATTACTCTCTCTGTGAAGCATGTTTGGCTGGAAAAATTTCTCGTTTACCTTATACCTTATCTGATTATACTGCACCTGCACCTCTTCATTTAGTTCACAGTGATGTATGGGGTCCATCTTCTACTCTTTCCTATAATGGTTACAAATATTACGTGTTATTTATTGATCATTACTCTCGATTTACCTGGTTGTTTCCACTTAAATTGAAATCAGAAGTCAATTCTGTGTTTGCTTCATATAAATTGTATGTTGAAAAGTTACTTGGCTATCCAATTAAAATTCTAAGGTCTGATGGTGGAGGAGAATTTACTGCTTTTATCTTTCAAAAATTCTTGCAAACTAATGGTATTTCACACCAAAAGTCATATCCATATACACCACAGCAAAATGGAATTGCAGAACGTAAACATAGGCATATTATAGAAACAGCAGTAACCTTACTTGAAACTGCATCTCTTCCCAAAAAATTTTGGTATCATGCAGTAGCTGCTGCTACTTATTTAATTAATCGCATGCCTAGCTCAAATACATTGAACAAATCTCCATATGAGCTTTTATTCAAATCTAAACCTGACTATACTCATCTTCGTGTATTTGGTTGTGCCTGTTTTCCTCGATTGACTGACTACATTCATTCCAAACTTGATCCTAAAACAAGGAAATGCATCTTTCTTGGCTACGCATCTGGATACAAGGGTTATCTCTGCTTTGATGCCTCTACTTCTAAATTTTATATTAGCAGAGACGTATACTTTGATGAGTTCAACTTTCCTTATGCTTCTATCTCTACTTCTTCTACTGACTCTTCTTCTTTTTCTGTTTCAGGGGTTCATAACTCCACCACACCTGACCCCCCCCCTACAGATACTACACTGTCTGGACTCATTCCAGACAACTATTATTCTGAGGGCACTAACTCTCTGCATACTGCTGGGACTGATGCACCACACTCTCCTGTCTCATGTCCCATTGGTGGAACTTCCCACTCCACCACAGATACTACACAACATATAGACAGAGATGTGCTGCATCAACCCAGTTCTAGTCAGGCAGATCCAGTTAGCCCAGTGATGATAAACCCCACCCCACCACCCTCCACCCATGGTGGTCATCCAATGCAAACAAGGAGTAAATCCGGCATCTTCAAGAAAAAATTGGTTTATTATGTTACTCCTTCATCTACTGTTGGTTTTTCTGCAACTACACCTTCTCACACCACTGACCCTTCTTGCTATACAGAGGCTTCTAAATCTCCACATTGGCGTGATGCCATGTCAGTTGAGTTTAGCAGCCTCTTAGATCAGCACACGTGGACTCTTGTTCCACCTCCCCATAATGCCAATATAATTGGCAATAAATGGGTTTTTCGCACTAAATATAACCCTAACGGCACAGTTTCTCGTTTTAAAGCTCGTCTTGTAGCTAAGGGGTTCCACCAAACCCCTGGCATTGACTACGACGAGACTTTTAGTCCCGTCGTTAAGCACGCTACAGTTCGTTCTATTCTAGCCTTGGCTGCAACTTTCTCGTGGCCTTTACATCAGTTAGACGTAAAAAATGCTTTCTTACATGGTTTTCTTAAAGAACGTGTATACATGAAACAACCAACAGGTTTTGTTCACCCCCAATTTCCCCATCATGTGTGTCTTTTGCACAAATCTATTTACGGGCTTAAACAAGCCCCCCGGGCCTGGTTTGAGCGCTTCACAACTTATTTACTGTCTTTGGGCTTCACAGCCTCATCTGCTGACTGTTCTCTCTTTGTCCGACATTACAATAATAAACTCACCATTTTATTATTGTACGTTGATGACATTATAGTAACGGGGAATGACATTCCCTATATTTCTAGCTTAAATCACACACTCAACACAGAATTTGACATGAAAAATTTAGGGCCTCTTACTTATTTTCTTGGCCTCCACATTCACAGATCCTCCAAAGGGATCCTCATCAATCAAGAAAAATATATTACTGACATTTTACACCGTTTTAACATGACAAATTGCAAGCCTAGTTCTACCCCTCTTGCTGGTGGAATTAAATATCACTTGCTGCAAGGTGATGCTTTACCAGATCCCAGTATTTACCGTCAACTTTTAGGTGCCCTCCAATACTTAACATTTAGCAGACCAGATATTGCGTTTGCAGTCAACCATTTATGTCAATTCATGCACAATCCCACACACGTTCACTTAAGTGGTGCCAAACGTGTCCTTCGTTATTTACAAGGCACCAAAACACATGGGTTATTCTACCAAAAAGGCCATTTGCCTCTTCAAATTTTTACGGATGCGGATTGGGCCGGAGACCCAACTGATAGACGTAGCACCACTGGGCTTGTGGTGTTTCTTGGCCCAAATCCGGTCCATTGGGCTGCCAAGAAACAGCCCACTGTCTCACGCTCCTCCACGGAGGCTGAGTATCGGGCTTTGGCTACTGCAGCCGCTGATTTATCATGGTTTCGTCAACTTTTCTATGATCTTCGCATATCTCTTCCTCAATCTCCTCTATTATGGACTGATAATCTTTCTGCACTTGCACTCACCTCAAACCCTATATTTCATGCGCGCACTAAACACATTGAGTTAGATTATCACTATGTCCGCGAACAAGCTCTACTTAAACATCTTACAGTTTTACCTATTTCCAGTGCAGATCAAGTAGCTGATATATTCACAAAAAGCTTGCCAGCAGCTCCTTTTGAAGGTCTTCGTGCTAAACTGATGGTCCAGTCTTCCCCATCAGTTTAAGGGGGCGTATTAACAGGCTTATCCAAGATGATGGTCCAGCCCAGCTATGGAAGCCCATGAAGAGAAGCTTGGCCCAATCGTTATTTAATACATTGTAATTACCCAAGATATATAAGGGTATTCTAGTACTTTCTGTTTCAGCAAAACCCTAGTACTAATCCAGCCGTTGGATTATGTCCTTGACATATCCGACCGTTGGCTGCCGTGTATATATTTCGTCCTCTGCCTTCATTGTTGATTAATGAAACAAACCTTTCATTCTCTCTTCTCTCTCACGCCGCTCTGCAATTAGGGTTTATCAACCCAGAAGCTTCTGAAATCCTTTCAGTTATAACTATGTAATTCTCAAGAAAAGATTGAAACAATTACAAGCTAATAATTACGAATATTTGGTGAATATTTAAAAGCAATAACAACATGAAACACATTGCCATTATTGATAGATAGATAGATAGATTGATCGATAAGTAGACGGATTCATACATCTAACTAGAGCAACTCGGGCTAACCTAATTTATAATGTTTATATACACAAATTCAAAAGCAGACTATTATTTTCTAGACTAAAGGCCTTCCAGTTCACCAATAATAAAGCACAAATTGAGACCGCTTAAGTTATATCCTTGATTCCCATATAAGACACCGTTCTTAATTCAAGCTCCACATCTCTTTCGCAATTCTAGCCCACTTCTGCTAGCAAAAGTAGCCGACATTGTGAAAATATCCGCTTATATTATCGTGTCCATGGCAATCTGACGTCAAAGAGGTCAAGTTCTTTATCATTAGCGAAAGAGGTACTTTCTGGAATCATTTCAATATCAATGCTCCTTCAAAAAAAGTTCAATTTAAGAATCTTCGACTGTGAACATTAGGCAAAAAGTATAAGATGGTGGAATATCTATCTATGCATCCTCCTGTGCACCAATGTTCATGATCGGCTTATGATGGTTGAATTGCCGATACATCTTTAATGTCCTTTGATTCCTAGTTCTGCCGGTATCTAAACTCTTTCGGTTGAGACTTCAGAATGACCGTCGATAGCTTCAGCATTTTCAACTTTGAGCTTCTTATCCTCTAGATCATCGAGATAATGCTGGTATATGTAAGAAACGAACCCCCACATAGCCAGCACCATCGACACCACCTTGATACCATGCATACTGTCGTGGAATATAAACACGGCCATAACCGGTACAATCGGCAACCCAAAAACGCTAATGACATTGGAGAAAAGAGAAGACACCTCGAAAATCAGCCCAATAGTGCCAATATTGAAGAATTGCCACGAAACAGCACTCCAAACCAAGTTCATGACATAGGACACATCGCCTAATTTAAACTCCCGCATCTCTTTCGTAATTCCATTCCACTCCCCGCTAGCGAAAAATCCCACGAGGACAGCCAACGTCGCGAAAAAATTCGTGTAGATTGTCATGTCCATGACAACCTTAAAGTTCTCGATTTTTAGTATTTTCTCGAAAGAAAGTTGGGTGAGTGAGAGATAAAGAGAGTAGGCAGCACACGCGGCAATGGTGCATATAAAGCCTATCACGTATTTCCCTTTAGAGACTGTGGTGGAATCGGTGGAGTCGTCCTCTTGGAAGACGAGGAGGGCGGAGGAAATAGTGAGCAGCACGAGTGAATTGACAATGTATGGGGTGAATTTTTGGGAGTTTAGGAAGTACGAGAACAAGGCATTGAAGGCTAATTGGCTTGCCCATAAGAGAGAATAGGTTGAAACTGGGAGGTACAAGAGGCCTATTGAGTATAACATGCAGGATCCAGCTACTAAGATGCCAAGGACGATATAGATCAATAGAAGAGTTGAAATTTTCAGTTTTTGGCTACGCAACTTGTCGTCTCTTGTTTCGTATCTTTGAGCAACGAAGAGGATGGGGATCAAAATTGGGAAACCACAAGTTTGGACTAGAGTCACCATCCACTTGCTGTTACCGCCATTGTCGTAGTAGAGCCTTCCCAAGAGCGTCGCCGCTGATTGGCCGGCGAGAACGAAGAAGGTGTAGATGGCCATTCTGAGCCACCACATGTAGTTTGTGGTTTTGGAAATTGTTGGTTGGAGATCTGCATTTTCAAATATCTCTTTCTGGGCTTCTTCCTCTTCTTCTTCTTCTCCTGTTGAAATGGGATATATAAAACGAGTTAGCCATGAAATACTGTTAATGTTTGCAGATCTGATGTGCATGTAACTCGTATCGTTGCCAGAAAAGCAGCCAATTTACCTAACCATGCAATGTCCCGGGTTTTATTTATGAAATTACGCTCTTCTCTTCGAAAAAAAAGTTTTAGCCTACGGGTTTTTATAAATTTATTTCTTCTACCATAGAGATAGAACAACATTTATAAATCATAATCATAAACTAGTCCATTTCCAGCAGGATTTGAATTCTGGATCTCATGCAAGGGCTTTAAATGTTCTAACAGACAGTTAGCACCCTGTTTTCATTTTTTAATTTTCATTGGACGTGAGGTTATTTATAACTCGCATGATATGAGGGGTATTTGGTGTTCTTCAACTACTCAAGATCTTAGGTATTTTACTTAAAATTGTTCGAGTAAGAAACAGAAAAATAAGAAGACGACGACTTTACTTACCATGGTCATGTGGGTGAATTTCACCCATGCTCAAGAAAATATTATGCTTCGACGTGTTGGAGAGATTGTTCGCACCCAAAGAAGGTGCCAGCCGCTTACCCTTCTCTTAGGTTCCGTAAAAACTGCAATTTCCAAACTCTACATGAAATAACTACTAATGTTCATCAAAGAAATACAAGTTCTAAAATGAAGACACAGGCAAGATTAAGGAATGAAAGGAGATAATACCTGTAATATTTGACGATGATTTTATCGGAATCTGCTAGAATCCAATAAAATCCAATGTTTGTTTTTTCTTTAATTTGTGCAGGAAGACAAAGATGTCACCATCTAGTTGATGAACACATTGAGGGCATTTGATGTGATCAGAGATATTTTGTGGCTGGGAGGAGGTGAAAGGCATGCCATTCAAATCTAACCCTATGCATGTAAAAAAAAGAATCAAAATTCACTATTGTAATGGATCTTCCATTGACCCTCTCCACCAGCAAATACTATTTCTCCTCTAATGATAAGATGAGATCTTCATAGTCAAACAAATTGATCCATGAGGACCATGATTCTAGCTGTGTGTGTGAATATGAAAGAGAGGGAGAGCGAAAGAATAGCATTGCCTCATAGAAGGTTTCTAAGGGCCAGTTTAAAAATGTTGTGGCGATGGTAAAAGCTGTTGTATGAGAATTATTGTGGAAAATTACTGCGAATTTTAGATAAAATGTAGTTTGGTAAATATTATGTGAAAGTTGGGGTGACATATAGATATAATAATTTTGTGTTTGGTAAAATCAAGTTTGAATTAGCTGTAATAGAGTAAAATGACAAAAACATGTGACATATATCTGTTTCATAAAAATAAATATTGAAAATTTAGAAGTTGCAAGGTTAAAATTGGTTGTTGATAAATTAATAAAAAACAAGTTCCCGAAAAGTATCTCTCCCTTACTTCCTGAAAATTGTTGTGAGATAAGAGGAATTGTGCAAAAAAATAATCATTTTTATCAAACACACTATAATTGATTATGTTATTAGAAAACAATTGTGCTGGCAACGGATGCGTTACCAAATCAGCCCTAGGACGTCATTTTATAGGATTTGATTTGAATTGAATATGTAAGGGTGGTTTCATGAGTATGGGACTTGTGCCGAGCTCAGTAGCATGAGCCTGTAACTAAGCGGGACATTAAAATAATTGAATCGGTGAGTATGGGACTTGTGATGAGGTTGATGTTGTGAAGGATAATTTGTTAGTTTTCCCAAAAACACTACGTAAGCATGGACACTAATGCTAACTGGAATTTTAGTTCAAAATGGTTTACCAGCCACATGTTACAAAGACTAATATTTTTCTATCTAGCAATTTTCGCTTCCCTAATCACCCCATTGATGTGTGACATGCCAGAACATGAATGTTCTAGAGAACCATATGTATTTTGGTGTAAGAGCACCAAAAAATCACTCGAAGACGAATTAATAGGTTTGTTTGAAAATTAGATATATTTCTAATTTTTAGGATCTTATCTTATAGCATGCGGCTGAAAAAAAAAAAAAAAAAAACAAAACAAAACACTAATTTTCATCTTAACTATAAATTTGAAAAATAGTGAGACAAATTGATCAACTGTTTTAAAAATAATAGTAGTATGAAACACGTTACTGTTATTGATAGAAAGATAAATTGACAAGCATGTTCATGTAATTTGGGCAACTCAGGCTAATTAAGAAACTCACATTCTGTGATGTGATTGTACTCAATGATCTGCTTTCATTATCTGATTATAACAAGGTATAATTCAATTATAGTTCATATCCTGCCTCCCTCCAAGTACATAAATAAAGAGGCTGCTCGAGAAAAAAAATCTAAATGCGTGTGTTACAGTGAGTCAATTTAAGATCTTAGAAAATTTGTACAAGATCTGACAACTCCTCAAATCTAAACTAAGAAACCACTTCCTCTAATGAAGTATTATGAAAAAAAATCATATAAGCACATATTCATTGAAGAGCGATCATAACTTTAATTTGTAGAAGACAACAATAACACCAGCAACAAAAACAAAAATAAGAGCAGCGAATAAAAGAACTTAAGAAAAACACGAAAGAAAGTATGAACAGAGACTAGAACAGAGGCAACAACTGAAGAAAACAACAAGAAAAGAAAAGAACAGCAGAAAACACACCTTAACCCGGCGATTGACTTCACTTTGATCTCATATACGCAGGAGAAATAAGATCCTGCCGTGATGCTTTTAATTAAATACACGCGAGTACTATACTCCTTCTAGAGTTTTAGTTATGTCAGGAGTTTAATTAGTAGAAGGTACTTGAAGAAAATTATTAATTTACCAAAGGTAGTTTAGACTATTACAAATAAAAAAGAAAACAAACATCGAGGCGCGTTGTTGTTAATTTTGATGGCAAACGTTACAATAACTCGTTTAAAAATCGTTTAAGATAAATTGAACTTTAACAAAACGATTTTTATGCATGTGTCATTAGGCATAAAACTTAACAAAACACTCATTGCAAGCATCTATATATGTTGATATCAGTTAGACTTGTACAAAACTTTGTGTTCAAACATCGTACATTTTTTCTTAACGTTAAATTGAGATTTCAGACTATTTTTCTCTTGTGAATCTCCTTTCATGTAGGATTTTTTTTTTAAACCCTGATTGATATTCTAAATAATAGTGTAATTCTTTAATCCTGTCAATTCTTCAACCTAAAGGCACTTGGATTGCAGCTAGGGTGGTAGCTCAAGTGGTAGAGCGTTGGAAGTCTCTCATGAGGTCTCGAGTTCAAACTCGATTGACGACAAAAACAATTTCTCAAAAAAAAGGCACTTGGATTAAAAATTGCAGAGTATACAACAACATATAAGATTTTAAAAAAACTAAGAAAATCTTCATGTTGCCGACAAGTCTCTGATGTCCCGGTTTTTGCTCGTATCTATGCTCTTTCGGTTAAGGAAACTTCAGAATGACCATTGACAGATTCGGCATTTCCAACTTTGAGCTTCTTATCATCGATATAATGTTGGTATATGTAGGAAACGAAACCCCATATTGCCAGCACCATCGACACCACCTTCACCCCATTCATACTGTCGTGGAACGTAAACACGGCCATTACCGGCACAATCGGCAACCCCAAAACGCTGATGACATTGGAGAAAAGAGAAGACACCTCAAAAATCAGCCCCACAGCTCCAATGTTGAATACCTGCCAAGAAACAGCAGTCCAAACCAAATTCATGACATATGACACCCTGCCTAATTCAAACTCCCCAATCTCTTTCTTGATGTCGTTCCACTCCCCGCTCGCGAAAAACCCCACAAGGACGACGAACGTCGCGACAATACCCGGGTAGATTATCATGTCCATGACCACCTTAAAGTTCTGGCTTCTGAGTATTTTCCTGAACGAAAGTTGGGTGATGGAGAGATAGAGCGCGTACCCTGCAGATGCGCCAATGGTACATAGAAACCCTATCGCGTATTTCCCTCTAGAGACTTTGGTGGAACCGGACGAGTCGTCTTCTTGGAAGACAAGGAGGGTGGAGGAAATAGTGAGAAGCACTAGTGAATTGACAATGAATGGGGTGAACTTTTGGGAATTGAGAAAGTATGAGAACAAGGCATTGAAGGCTAATTGGCTTGCACATAAGAGAGAATATGTTGAAACAGGGAGGTACAAGAGGCCTATTGAGTATAACATGCAGAATCCAGCACTGAAGATACCCAATAAGAGGTAAAGCAATACAAGAGTTGAAGTTTTCGGTTTCTGCCTACGCGAGTTTTCGTCTTTTGTTTCGTATTTTTGAGAAATGAAGAGCAATGGGAGGAGGATGGGGAAACCTCCAGGTTGGACTAGAGTTGCCATCCACTTGCTGTTACCGCCTTTGTCGTAGTAGAGCCTTCCCAAGAGTGTCGCCGCTGATTGACCGGCGAGGACAAAGAAGGAGTAGATAGCCATTCTTAGCCACCACATGTAGTTTATGGTTTTGGGAATTGTTGGTTGGAGATCTACATTTTCAGATTTCTCTTTCTGGGCTCCTTCTCCTCCTGCTGAAATGAGATAAATGAGTTAGATATGTGTTCCTTTTCGCTTTTAAAATTCGCAAGAGGGTAATGTTCACATGTTAAGGGGACATATCGATAACGTCCTACCACCGAAACAACCAATCAGATAATATATTAAGAATCCTAGGGTACTTAACATGAACATATTCAGACTGATCGACAGAACACGTCTCTGATCTATGTTAAGAATTCTAAGGTTCCACCTAAAAACTAATTGAAAATGAAGGGAGTAGCCCAAGTATCTTATTAGCATGCGGAGCGAATTAGTACCGTGATTGTTAAGTTTGGTACCATAGGTATGCAAAATGGACCGAGAGCAAACTACAGGTATGCGTTTTGAAGTTTAAGCCTTAGAAAATTATTTATTCCTATGAAGAATACAAGCCTCGTGATATTAAGGGTATTTGAAGTTCTACAAATACTCAAGATTTGAAGGTGTTTTGTTTCAAATTATTCAAATAAAAACCGAAAAATTTGAACAATAGAACTTCACTAACCATGGTTATGATGTTGGTGAGTTTCTCCCATGCTGAAGAAATTTAATCTTCAAGAAGATAGAGAGAGACTGGTATTGCGCCCAAACGTGGTCCTAAAATCTTGCCTTTCTCTTGAGCTCTGCAAGAACACTGCAATTTGAGGAGGAGATCCTAAGAACTCTTTCACAAAACCAAACAGAACTTTTTCAAATTCTATAAACCATGTAATGCTCATTCATATTAATACTACAAGTTCTAAAATGTCAAAAGAGACGAAGTTCTGAGAGACTTGAGGAAAGAAAAGTGATAATAATACCTCAAATAATTGGTCGATGATGTTATCGGAATCTGCTAAAATCCAAGAGAGTACAATGTCATCTCCACAGTGGGCACAGTCACATATTCCAAGAAAAGAGGTTACTTGAACTGACTTTGTTTCATATGTGTTGGGCTCTTCTTCTGCATTTTGTTTTGGCAGGCAGACAAAAAGATGTCACCAACTAGTTGATGAACACATTTAGCATTTGATGTGAGAGATATTTTTGTGGTATGGCAAGCAAGGTGAAAGCCTTGCATTTATATAGAGTTCCCTTCCTATCATCTATCATTATGCTGGATTGATAGGGACCCATTTGATGGAGATCGCCAGCTTTCTCTGAGCATCTAGTCATCTGTGTGATGAATCAATAAAATCACAGACTAATCTCATGTTACTTTGGAATTTACATACTAAGGTTCATTGTCTAACATTGGTTTCATAAGGACCCTTCGGGTGTAGTTGAGTTGGTCGGATTTGCATTCTTAAGACTTTGAGACATTTGTCTAACGGTCTTGAGTTCGAACATTGAGTAATTCAATGACTGTCTATTGACATTCTCAACTGCGAGTCTGTCGCAAATTTTCTCAGGCTAATTTATTTCTCTGCGGATTCCCACGTCATAAGAAAGTGATTCCATAAGTGTAGGAGTTGAGATTTGAATTGCAATATTCTCGAAAAAAAAGTTGTATGTACCAACTTAAATGTCCCAAATGTGTCCCACAATATCTACATGGATCTGTCTTACATTGATGGTGGATTATGTAACGATGTAGCTGTGTTGTGTTGGGTTGTTGTTGAGATCTGTATGTTGGGATGTGTAGCATTATTCTACTATCAAACACCCAAGGCCTAGAGAGAAAACAAATTTCATACTATTTGTAAATGTATCTTCAATCACGTAAACTTGCACACTCCCACTTGCTCCTAACTTAAATGTCCAAAGGAGACATCCATAGTCAAACCAATTGATCCATGAGGACCATGGCGATAGCTGTATGTGGATATGAGAGAGTTGCATGCTCCCATTAGAGAGGGTTGCTAACATGTCCTTTTCTAGGGTTTGGTTTGAATTGAATGTGAAAGAGTGGTTCTATCTTGTGATTGATTGGTATGGAGACCAAATAATGGCCATGTTTGTGGATGAAATATATCTTGAATTATTAGAATTTGATTAGCTGCAACGAAAAGAGAAAAAACATGTGTTTTCTTCTCAATCATATGTTGAAATAATCAGATTCTAAAAATCGGAGATATCGCTGTCTCCAAACAGGACCATTCCACATTATGTAGTTGTGTACCCTCTAAATTTCAAAACGGCACGCCAATGTTGACCAGATATCGACAACTTTTCGTATGAAAGACAAACACCATTGTCTTTTCATTTGTGAATCTGAGAATAACAAGAATATTCCGATTTTTTCTACACAACAACTAATTCGTGTAAACCCTATATTTTCGTCATCATTGATTAACAACAAAGGAGGATTGAAAATTACACAAAATATAAAAGAAAATAAATGAGGTCGGCATGTGGTAATTGACAATGTTACACAGGAGACGAACAAAAATAATGAAAGAAATTTAACCTATTTTCTGTATCTGATTGCCTTTGGCGGACCTCCAAGAGGCTAAGTTGTATTCGCTTTATACATCGTGTAGGGAAGTCCTTTTTCTTTGTAAACAGCATGGAAATGGGGCTCTAAGCTTCATTCTTCAGCACAATGGCTGCATTGTGGTTATTAATCGGTATGGCTTTGGCGCACACCAAAAAGGAAAAAATCTCCGCCTAGCAATCTTTAGAGCAGCAGATCTATCAAGCCTGCAGGAATAAAATTGCATATATTACTTAATTTTCTTTTGTCACCATATCCTAGCTTTTTTCGTTCTCCCACTTTTCACACTATGGACTTTTAGCTCATTGTCATTGAGGTAAATTCGAAAAGGTTAACATTGCAAAACGTGACTTTTAGCTTCATCTCGAGTAAAAGTGAAAGAAAAATGTCACACCAAACTCTCCCTTAATGCTCCACTGGATTCTCAGGGAATTCGAGAATGGATTTAGATTTGGATCGAGCCATTTTTCAATACAAAATCAGGCTCAGGATTTTGAATTGTGTGGAACCTTGCATTTTAGCCCCAACAAATCATTCACAACCTGAGGGACTCTCATTTCATACATCGTATTCATCTTTCACTGCCAATCCCCATCCCCCCCCCCCCCCCCCCCCCCCCCAACTGAGTTAAATTTGTTGAGAAGTCCCACATAAGGAATTCAAGTGGAAAACAGGGAATTAACAAGTCTCCTGAGCTACTCCCCTCATTGCCAATTGGTATTGAGGTGGAACCCCATGGATTCTACACAATTATGTATATACAAATTCAAATCCTCTATCCAAACGCAACCTAAATGAATTCGAACGAGTCCATTGAACTTAATCATGCGTTCCGAACAAGAGCATAGAGGAGCTTACTCTGTCATTGAGTGATCTGAAGAAGAATGAATGAAATGGAGTACAAACACACTGAAATAGCTGCGCCCGCGATGATATTGTGAAGCAACTTCTTGTCGTCTCTCGTGGGTATGAAAACCGACTTCAGGGTATTTGTAAGTTCAAAGAGCCGAAGTGATATCTGCATTTTGTGAATTGTGAGAGATCAGGGTAAAATTTCATGCTTACAGCTTCATAAGTTTAAAAACAGTAAAGAAAGATTTGCTTACAAGGATATAAAGAGTTGTTGTTAGCATAAAGTTGAGCATCGGATACTCCGGAATAAGACAGAGAAGCCACTTTGGCTGCCCGTTAGGGATATTCGATCTGCACGCATTTTGAAGTGATTCTTGTCAGCTTCAAATTAAAATTGTAATAATTCTACCTCAAAGTTCAAAATAAAGATGGAAATTTTCTGGCCAGCTTTAAAATTACGTTCTTTATTGAATGAAACGATGAAATAAGAAGGCTAAAAATTATGCTGCAGGATATGGCTAGGATGACGGATCTAGTATATGTAATCCTCCAGCTATTGTCTCTTGCACAAAATTTCCCCAGAGGCACTCCCATGCAGAAATTTATGAATCCTCAAAGACCATCAATATGGAAGAAAGCAACATGGTGGTCCAAATATATTTACTACCCGATAAGGAATGATAAATTATACAAAGACATGCAATTGACATGGTTTATTGAGCATTCCCATGTATAAAGCATGTCTTCAATAATAGAAGAAAAGGGCAAAAGTGTCATCTGCAAAAATGTAGAAGGACGAAAGACCAATTACTGAAGTCAAAGGACCTAGCTGAAGTCAACCCTAAACTTGCGAGACACAAAAGAAGACCGGAGGACCAAACTGCTATCTTATCCAAACATCTTCGGCATCGCTGTATTTTGCTTTAGTTTTATGATCCAACTGTTCAGATTAGGTGGTAGGTAACCCTAGTATATAAGCTTGATGTAATCGTAATGTAACCCTAATGGAGACTATTCTGCCTCTCTTTCTTCTCCTGTATTCTCTCTAAACTCTTATCTTTCTTAATGAACAAACCCTAAATTTCTGGGTTTCTAACAATCTTTTCATTCAACTCATTTCCCAAAGGTGTAGAAATGGCGTGGAGCTCGCAGCATTGGTGACATGGTCCTGTTGGAGCAATACGGATTCTTTCATCCCATGACCCAAAATACCTCTAACCGTCATACAATAGTGTAAGTCATTAATTTTCGGTATAAGAACTTCCTTGAAAACAGCACATCCCCTTAATACAACAGCACTATGTCCTGATGACCCCTTATCTGAATACTATATTTATACCAATTGGGTGCAGTACGTTTGCACATACTTATATACCCACACATCCCTTATCCTATCAGATGAATAAAATTACTGAAATAACAGATGGTGAAACAGGGGTAAAAAGAATGTTGAAGTTTACGTACCTCAGCCAGATGTGGAATTGAGAAATATAGGTCTCCAACGTAATTTTACCAAGCCACCTAAAAAACAAACATTCCATTGGTACGTTTAGTCGAATAAATTGGGAATAGAGTTAAACAAAGGGTTTAGAATGGAACACAGGATAAACACTGGCGGGAGGTGCTCTATGTATGGTGGCTAAATCGTTAGATCAGAATTAGATCAGAGAATTACGCGAAGAGGGTCAATGAGAAATTCCTGAGCTCCTGGGTGAAATTCCGCAAGCAAATGTAAACACTGGAATGATAGAGTGACAGAGGTGAGAGGATGATACATACAGCAAAACCTTTTATAGAGAACTATGGGGAATAAAACAAAGAGAGAATGATTAAGAATAAGAGTGCATACGTTATTGGAATCCACGATGTGTAGGGGTGGTATTTGTTGTATGTAATCTTGTCTAGCTTGTAGATATATTCATACCACATATAGCCAACCTTTGCGCATGAAAAAAAATAGAGTATGAGAAGGATGAAGGTAATACTTATCCCAACACAAACGAGAAATTCTGGAACTCGGTACACTAAAATGCAACTTACAAATAAGGAGACTGAAAGAATGCAAGTTTTGATTGTGCGTCTTCTTTTGCTCTCAGATTCTTCTAGCTTCTCCATCCACCTTTCAACCTGAAATGAAAAATAATAAAATATTAGCTGTTGCAAGGAGCAGGGGATAGAGAATAAGCGATCCTTCAGTAGTTACAGTGGGGTGAAAATAGGCATATATCATTCCGACAATCCATATGTAGCGATCAAGTCCAGATCTGAAATGCCATTCATGCAAGAGAGGAAGATGAGGTTTGGCAGGGTCAGTGTAACCTGCCATAAGAAAAGGAATTTATTTAGGTTCCTGAAACTATTTAGAAAAAATCTAAAATGTTAGATTGATTTTGTAAGAAGAGGTTCCAAGACTGTTGAACAAGCTATCTAACAAATTAGCCACTAACCTAACAGGAAGGTCAATGGGCTCCAAAATAGCTCAAAAACTCCAGGAATTTCCCATATTGCAATAACCACAACAAAGCACAAGAAGATCTTCAGAAGCATCACTGATCTAATCTCATTATACTTGTTGAAGATACCAAGAGCTCCATACACCATGAGAGTGAAAAGCGTGTGCATAGGGCAGATGTAATACAGCATAAATTCATTGTTAAGAACAATACAACAGAAGGCCACGAAAAAGTTTAGGCGCCACATCATCTGCACAAGAATAAAGAAGCTTAAGCATGCAGTAGTGTAAAAAAAGAAAATCAAATGTGTCTCACAGTAAATATGAGAACAAAAGTGGATTAGATCAGTCACCTGAGCAAACCTTGCGAGGCTAAAATCCTTCCGGATGTAATAATAGGAGAAGTTTCCAAATCCAGTCATCCATACATATCCAGCAATAAAAATGCGAATTGCATTGTAGATTTCGGCCGCAGCAAAGTAGTGATACATAAGAAAGAGAACCTGTACGAAAAAACATCCAAATCAATTAAAGAGCAGATAGATTTGGGTACAATTAAATTGTAACATATATGCAACTTGTTTGTGCAAACTAACCACGGGTCTGAGCTACATGTACAGACTTCCAGCTATGAAGGTACATAGATCACTATACTTTACAAAATCAAAATGCCGAAAAGAGCAGATAGATTTGGGTACAATCTAGAAAAACTGTTCTTCAGTTTATATTTTTCCAATTGAAAATTACTCGTATCTGGTAAGCCCTCAAAGGCCAAAAGGTATAGATCCTAGAAATGTTCTCATGCAAATGTAAGAGATGGTATTTCCAAAATTTTCAATGTTCCTCAAACCTAAAAAGTCAAGTATAAGATTGCTGCACGTAATGCAAAACATCCTTCATGCTATAAATGTATGACTAATAATTCTAAATTCTGATGAAAATACTTGCCTGCATCCATCCTTTCCACTCTTCTGTTTGATGCCGGTTGAGGTAGAGTATAGCTTTTCCAGAAAAGGATGATTTGTCATAATGTTTCTTGAGAGATGTCATTGCCGATACTATTAGAAGAAGAATGAAGAGGAAGATGAAAAGGTCCCTGTTGTAGCTCTGGCCATCGGAAAAATATCAGTGACAAAAAGTTTAAACTAATAGAGTGTCACTATTAGACATAAAGTAAATGATATCCTGGCAGAGCCACTGCATGTTTGTCCTTTCTCTCTTTTTTGAGAGAACTTGTTTGTTCTTTCTGTGCACACAGGTTTACTCTCCTTCCCTCAGTTTGTTTCGTAAAAAGAAGTAAAGTTTGAATTCTCTCTGTTTCAACTAAAATTTACGAAGGTCTAATTCAGAGTTTCAGACAACCATAGGAGAAAATATTTACCTTATACAAGAACAGTTTATTAAAAGAGAAAAGAGATAAAATATGGTGTCCGTCACTATGTTTTATAGTTCACGAGTATTTAATAAACAATTCCCATAAGAAATTATACCCCCAAGAGTCATGAATATATGCTAGACACCCTGGAGTTGCACATATTTTTTCATTCAAATATTCAAGGAGATACAAGAGCAGGACCCCTTTAGCATTAAAAAGAATGTAGATGCAGGCAACCAATATAAACAGCCAATTTCTATAGTCAGGCAAACATGAATAAAATGTGTATGTAAACCTCTTGCCAACAATAAAGCGGCAGAACCATAAATGATGGTGCTCTGGGATTCGTTTTATAGACATGTGTTGGTATTGTAGAAATGGAAAAGTACCTTGGTAGATTGTGCCAGCAGATTTGTACGGTCTGATATGTAAAAATACGCCAGAATGGCCCCAAACTCGGACCTGCATAAAACTTGGTCATTGCATATGCATATACAACCAGTTATTCATTAACTGCAGAAGGAATGTGTAACTTACATTGCTCTCAATGTCAACCGGTTTTCTAGCAGAAATGAATCTTCCATCGTCAAAAACCTAAAAATCAAATGGAGAACAAGGTTAAAAAGTCCTAAAAAAAAGAGGGAACACAAGATTTCTTATGATAGAGATGTTACCTAACTAAATTTGCTTTAATGGAAGAAGAGTACGACTTTGTGGAAGCAGATTTCGTAAGGCCTCCTTCCATCAAAAGAGCTTGAGTATCTTCCTTAGTCGTCTCATTTTCCAGTTCAACCAAATTATTATCTGAATGACTGTGTCATCAAATATCAGCACACTCAGCATTGACGTATTAATGCTTATTTCGTTGATAGGTGAAGCAAAAGGAGAGAAAAAAATCTCAAGAACTATTAAGGGTTAGCAGACTGGAAAAGGCAAGCATGACCGTGAAGATGGTAAATGGCTATTACTTCATCTGAAGGTATGAAACCAAGTCATGCATACTCAAGTAGATAAATGGAAACTTCTCAAACTGTGGCTAAATTATTGAAAACAAAGTTTCTGAAAGAACTAGCAGCAAGTCAAAGGTAGCATCCCTCACCACAACCAGGAAAGAGCACAAATAACACTTAAACGTCCCATATTTCTTTTGAATGATACTAATTCTGTCAAAATCCTTTCAGTTGTGAATCCTTCCAGACAAGAGAGCTCTCCCATTGATAGTCCACGAAGCTTACTGAATAGACTCTTCCTCATAATTACTCCCTTGAACGTATGAAAAACAGTTTACAGATGCGTCTCTAAGGGAAGTTTTTCTCATAATTGTACATGTTATCAGTTTCATAATTAGCATCTGTGGTTGCCTATCTAAAGAAAAAAATAATCACAACCATACATTAACATTAGGTGACTAGTTTTAGATCTGTAACAAGTTTTCTACTTCTCTAATTTAGGTTCAACAATGCCTGATCTTGATTTGTAGCCTTGCAAGTGTTTGTTTAGAAAGACGAATTCTGTGTTGGTTCCTCACGTGTGTCACATAGTCATATGCCATTTCAGAGCTTAGGATTTCATCTTGTTGATATTTCATGTCATTTGGTTTTCTCCTTACTGCCTCCGTGTTGGCAGAGGTGAAGGTTCCATATGGTTTAGGGGAGGCTCAGAATGCAGAGGTACATCTTGCTATTGGTAATTTGGAAGAAAAGAAACATAGTTTTTCAGTGAAGGAGCCTTTGATTCATCTTCCGGATGTTAGATTGATGTTACTAGATTGTAGGTTTTTTAGCAGGAGATAGGATGACTAGTGTCTACTCTTAGTGCTTTTGCCACTCAAAAAAATAATGTGTAGAACACATAAAATAAGGTAGTTTTCTACAAATATACTTTTTCAAACTTTACTTCTCCAGTATCTCCATTTTACCAAGAATTATGTACAACTACATCTCGAGTTTCCATTTTGTTGATCATTTAAACATTTAAGCTTTCATTTGTTCACAAGTCCACATCCGCATAGAGTTCAAAAAAAAAAAAAAAAAGGTCCACATCCGCATTCATTTAAAAGGATCTGAAATAACAATTTTTTTGTTGATTACAAAAATAAAATACATTGTATTAGGATCTGAACACATGCTTAAAGTCTTTTACACAAAATATTTGCTCATGGCAATACGGCTACATGGAAATTTCAAAGCAGATTATTATCAGGTGAAAATGGAAATTATCTAACAAGTAAAAAACGAACAAGATAATTACATTCATATTTATGTCTTCATCTGAAGAAAGAACCTTACACTTTAGTCGCAGACCGGGACTTCTTGTATTCCAATAACTCTGCATATATCCATGCCACAAAAACAGGGATAAATCCTAGCAAAAACGACACCTGAAGCAAGACGAGGAACAGTTACATTGACGTGTTGAATATGGCAGGCAGAAAGTAATATAAAAAGTCAAAAAGGTAAAATAGATAGATAAGGAGCATCACAACTTGAAACGCGTAGCCCCAAAGTCTACAAGCAATGTAGTGAAGGAAGAAAAATGGAACGGTTTTCTGATACAGCATGAAGTTCTCGACATTTTGTAAGACAAGTCCAGACAGATATAGTGGACTATGCATTCATCAGCTCATGTAACGCAAATATGAAAACTGAAATCATAGCTGAAAAGATACTAATTAGGTAGTCATGAGTTAAGCATTTCAAACTACTGCTTTCATCCCATAATTACAGGACAACACTTTAATGAAGAAGGTTTGTATCAGCGGGAAGGAACAGCAAATGTCCCGGTCTAGTTAGTACCACCATGTAAAGTAGGCTGATAAAAGTTTCTTTTCGATCTATTGCTTTTGTATCATCAACAGCTAGATACAAGTTCATCAATACATAACTCTAGCGCTAACATCGTTCGAAAACACAAAGAAGTTCATCTCATCTAAGATGCCAACTTCAATCACTCAATTTCTCATTCTACTTCATTTATTTGGTAATGAGGAAATAGGGCAAGGAAAGTCCAATTTGTTCACCCACTCCAACAAATCCTAGTCATTTAGCTCCACTTCATGACATTGTTCTCTTGACTGATCTATTCTCCTATTTCTGAAATCTGTAGCTAGAAAAGCTATTTGGATCTGATAGTACCAATTTTTCAAAGGCAAACACACATACATTTTCAATCATCGGCTACACAACTGAATCTAAATCTCATCAGCCATGGCGAAAGAAGTTATAAATCAGCACAGAAACCAGTGATCAAACAAGCATTATCAATGAATGAATCGATTCAGAGACATACCAAACCAGGCGTAGGCCCTGTAACCACCATCTCTGCGGCGGAATCGGACTGCAAAACGACGCCGGATCAGTGAAGAGACAGAGTGCCGTCGATCGGAAACCGAAGTCGATCTGAAGCAATCCGTCTCTCTCTCTCTCTCTCACTTGAGCGTCGTCTTCATAAATACGGAAGGCAAAGGAGAGATCTGAAGCAAACGGCACCGGTCGGTGTCGTCGATTGCTTCAAGAATCGATAAAATGTTGGAACAGACGTCTCTTTCTCTCACTCTCTCTCTGTGGTAATTTTCAATTTGGTGTTGTTGTTCGTCTGCGTTTCAGAAACCAACTGTTTTAGAGAGTGATTGGGGGTTGTTGCTGTTGAGGCTTCAGTTGCTCTGTTGCTTTCGTTACTACTGCTATGAACAAACAACACAGGGAAGGAGAGAAGAGGGGAGGATTATTTTTTGCTCATTGAACATGGATGGATGGATCCATCAATTGCTAATTGATTAGTGAGATCTCTCTTCTCTCATGGTGAATCCCAGTAAACATTATGGTAAAAGACAAATTCACCCCCTCATGTTTGTTACAAAGACACTTTCACCCCATTTCAGTTTGGAAAGGATACTTTCACCCTTTCAGTGGGTCACTTAGAGCATCTCCAGCAATGTTATGTAAAAGAAATGCAAATTATACATAAAATCACATTTTTGCATTTTGCATGTCCACAAATTTTATCACCGACTCCAGCAATGCAAGCTAAAAGATAGGCATATTAGTTTTATAAAATTATTTATTATTATTATGATATTAGGACAAGTCTACTAAAAAGTAGGATGAAAACAAAAAAATAGAAATACACCTACAAAATAGGAAAACAAATAAGATGGCGAGGGATGATTATCGCCAAACTTGGCGATCAAGATGCATGACATCTATTTTGCATGAGAGGATGCATGTTCTGCTGGATCGCATTTTTCACCCAAGTTCTTTATATTTTGCATAATAAATCGATTTGCATTGCCTGCTGGAGATGCTCTTAGAGCCCAAGGTGAGAGCGGGCGTGCTGAAGGAGAGCGGGTCGGGGCTGCCTGGCCCCCGTCTTGAGCGGTACGGGTCGGAGGGTGGAGAAACTAGACCCGTGCGTGCCACGGGTTGGGTGTGATGGGGGCGGGTCGTGCAAGGTTTGAAGGTGGAGGGGGCCATTTTTGTGCGGGTCGAACCGGCACGGAGGCCAAGCTGGGCTTTGCTCAGTCGTGGAGAAACTTAACTTGTGCGTGCCACGAGTTGGTTGTGATTGGGGCGGGTCATGCACAGGTCCGGAGTGGAGAGAAACGTGCGTGGACCGGATCAACACTTGTTGGGCACGAGCAAGGTCATTTTGGCACGCCGGTCGACCCGTGCTGCCACCTTGACTAGAGCATCTCAATTAGTAATGCTTAAAATTTGTTTATATTTTAATTAAAATTGCCCATCTTTATTTTAGATATTGTAATTTTTTTAAAGTCTTTCAATAGTGTCAGTTAAGTTATTAATTAAATAAAATTTTGAACTTTTTTATATTTTCTGCAAAAGAATATTACGGAATTCAGGACATAACCGCCATGGACAAGGTTAGATAAAATATAAAGATCTCTATTCGGCTCTTTAACTGGAGAGATCCTGATAACTATTTGCTAAAATAAGCAAAAAAGAGTAGAGATCAAATTTGACACAACATTGGACAAAAAAAAAATGGCACAACATTTTTATATCTTATTTATATTTTAAAATGATCGCCTTATAGATCTATTGGAGATGTTCTTACAAATTATATCCCAAATTGTGTCACTCCATAATCTACGATGACAAGCCTGTCCTACCAAAAAACGATTAGTGATGGAGGCTTACCCCATTTAACGATGTCACAATTAGGAACATGAGCTAGTGTAGGAGTTTTGAAATTTGGTACACTTATAGGATGAAAGTGTCATTTTCCAGACTCAAAAGGGTGAAAGTGTCTTTGCATCAAACTTGGGAGGGTGAAAGTGTCTTTTACTCTTCTTCTTCTTCCTATTAAATATTTCCATCATTTCTCCATTACAATGGTAATAAGTTGAACTTTGGTTACCAAATGTGTGGAAACAAGTTGTGCTGGTACCACACACAAAAAATAAAGGTTAGAAAACAAGTTGTGCTTGAACCACTAGCTTTTTCAGATTTTAAGGTAGACAAACAAACTATTGTCTTCTACACTTCTCACAAAAACTATTGTCTTCTTTTGTTTTTTATTTTTTTAGGGTAATTCTTTTATTTTATTTTCAATAAAGGCAAGTACTTCACAACCTTTTGTTTTTACATACCCATTTTTATGAATGATTCCATTATAATCTGCAATTTAACGGAAGAGGACAAGCCCGTAACTCGATACCTTATGAACTAAACATATTGGAACGTTAGGTATTCTGTCCGTTTAAGACATTTTTAACTAATTTATACCTTGTCAATATTTTTAAGTAGTTGTTTCCAACAAACTTATACTACCACACTGATTTGAATACGGCGAAATCAGTAGTTTATATAATTGTTTATATGGCATTAGCGTACGAGAATTATTCTCATAATCAACTCGAAAGTTTTATTTATCATGTGTTTAAATTGACCATGTCAATACTCAATACTAGGTCTACTGGCAAACATAAAACAATGTTAAGGTAAGCTAAAAGGTTAAGACTCCATCAAATCAACAATTATTAGCCTAACAACCAAAAACTATTTATTAATCTTTTATTGAAGTACAAGTGAAGCAACCACCTTTTACTTTTTACTAGTTTAAAACAAATTTTGATGATGAATTTAATACTTAATTGCAGCTGCTAAACTCTCATGACTATGATTATCTAAGGCCTCGTTTGGGTGATGTTCCACAGTGGGAGTAACCGGTTCTCTCACAGGATAAGATGTCCACATGTTAAATTATTTATTTGATCACCAATTGAATGGATTAGTTGTTAAGACTTCTTAAGTTCATACATATCAATTGAGGAAACATTTATAAAATTATCAAGTAAAATGTGTGCTCAACATCTCAACAAATATATAACATACGATTATAGTAGTTCATATGTGTACGTGTAATTAACACTACCACGTGTATTCTCCAAAGCCATAAATTTAGGAGACAAGTACGTACAAAAGTGTGCTGGTCCATGTGTAAGTAACTTTTTTTCCTATAACGCTAACATAACTTTTCGAAATAACAGAGCAAATTGTATATTCTTTCGGATAAAATGTATCAAATATTCATCATCGATGCCTTCTAGTTGTTTCTTCAATTAAAAACGCGAAATTGATTATGATAAATTACTGGTCGTTAAATCGTTTGACCATTGATCATTTTTTTTTTGTTCAAATTAAAAACCATTGATCATTTTCTAACAACAAACGTTACTATCATTGCTTTAGTTCGATGATGAGGACCCAAACCCGGCCCAAATAGTCCAACCCAAATTTTACTCGTGTAATTTTGTCTGTTTGATGATGAGGACCCAAGCCAGGCCCAATTCGTCCAATCCGAGTTTCTTCCATTCGAAGACCCAAAAAGAAGAAAACAAATTGTGTACATCATATTTAATTGAATGGGCTTACTTTGTCCCAATAAGAAGCCCAGCCTAGAAATGAACTGGGCTTGTTGGACAGAAAATGGGCTTTAACAATATCCAGTTTGGTGGCTCATCATCCACACAACAAAACACAACTGAAATACAGAAAATATGTTGGTATAAACAAACATGAAATTAACAAGAATTAGGAACTTCGAAGATGAGATGTTGAAGATGTTCTTCGTGCTCTCCAATCCGACGGGGGAATTTAGCAACTCTTTCCCCGACTCATGTCTTTATAGTTTATACTCGAGTAATTATAAAATTGTATAATAAAAGCAACATATGAGGAAGTATACATATATATTCATCATGCAGACAAAGAGAAAATATATTTACACCCACTGAAACGCGTCTTAGAAACCAAACAACAAGTTAGATGACCATCAAAACATATAAGAGTCATAGTATTAGGAAGATAGATCACCCCCTTTAAATCAAAATCCTCTCAGTGGTTAGCACTACAAGGGGTTTCCTATAGTCTCCATAAGACTAGCTTATAGGACACATTTATAACAACATTACTACTAAGAAAAAAAAAAATAGACTGTTAATTAGTTATTGTTCTTGTTTGAAATACATAGAGGGAACCACATCTTGTAAAAGCCCATAGTCATGAGGATTTTGAAGCTGCTGCTGCTGATGAAATGGAGTAATTTGGCTATGGCTTTGGGTATAGAATGACCCGATTCCGCCGTGTTGATTGTACATTGGCGGATAATTCGTTCCGCCCATCACATGAGACGATGACGATAGCAGAGACGACGGATACATTCCGCCCATACTTCCTCTGAGAGTCGACGGTAAGGGGTGGTTGTGTTGGCCTTCGTAGGTTGTTATCACCACCGTCGGATCCTGAAATGATCTCTCAACGCGCTTCTTTACAGTGCATTTTTGTGTGGTACATCTGTAGTAGCTCCTGAAATTCAGAAACAAGTGTAATCAGAATTAACCACTAAGTCTTATGTTTCAATTGAGAAGTTTATCATATAGACGCGTTACAGTCACTTTTTTGTCATCAATTTATATGTGAGATTTGAAATTCGGGATTCATCATTTTTGCGTTTCATTCTAAAATTTGATGAATGATTGACATAGAACAATGGAGGGTCAACAATTTTTGTTTGGCTAGATTAGGAATGAGGTTTACCTAGGGAAAGGACTATTCTTGACAGCTTTCTGTCCATACTTTCTCCATCTATAGCCATCTTCTAGATGATCAACTTCACTTTTGGTCATGAAAGCAAACCTTTGCTCTTTCTCCTTTTTCTCACTCTTCTTTTTCAACTTGGTCCTGCAAATTTTACACATTCACACACAATCAATAAATAAGCCATTTTCTCAATAGTAATAGCAAAAATTGTACATCTAATTACTACCCCTGTCCCAGCTCTTGCCCATCATTGGGAATTTTTGACTCGTATACGAGTCACTTTGACCGGGTGATTTCGATAGCAAAATAATGCGATTTTTCGATAATTTTTTCACGGTGTTGTAGAGCAACTTATACTCTACAACACCATGAAAAAATTATCAAAAAATTAAATTACTTTGCTATCCAAATTACCGAGTCAAAGTGACCCAGTGAACAGTGGTAAAAGTCAAAATGATGGGGAAGAGCTGGGACAGAGTAGTACAAGATACAAGTCACGTGTTAATTAACATCTCAACTAGGCTATACACATTCACCACCTCAAGTTTGATGCAAAGACACTTTAACACCTGTTTCGTCGCTGATAGTAGTTTCTGGTGTAAATTTTCCCTATTGGAGTACAGAATGACACAATCACAAAGTGTATAAAGGCATATTTAGTACGAAATGAAAATCTAAATAGTTGGCCTAAGAAAATCATAGAAAATAAGTTGGCTCAAAATCCGAAGTAGTTGAAAATTCTAAAGACGTTTGGTACTACCAGAGAAGATCATAGAAAATGAGTTCACAATCTGTAGAATGTGAGAAAAACTGCAAAACTAGAGATTAACTAATTTGCATATTTTGGCCCAAAATGAATTTAATCCCAATTGCAACACAGTGTAACAAACATAATTAAATCAAAATGACCGTTTTTAATCAAATTATTTCCAAACTTGCACTAAATGCCATGAAGTTTGACACCTGAAAGGGAGAAATTATTCATTTCCCAAAATTGAAAGAGGTAAAAGTGTCTTTGTTCAAACATGAGTATGTCAAAATGTCTTTTGAAAATGCTGAGTTCAGACTGAGAAAACAGCAAGTAGATGAATACCATAAGTTGCAAAAAAGTCAGTAACGTACCCTTTTTTGGAGCTTTCTCCTCCATCATCCTTCTTCCCCCTGCCGGAATCATCGGCGGCGGCCGTCTCGTTGGAAGCGGAAGACACGGAGGAGTTGGGAGTGGCCGGAGTAGTGTCGCCGCCACAAAAGAAGTCTCCGTTGTCCACCACAGCCGACTTATGGTAGTCATTGACTTGAGAAAGTGCTTCTTGGGAAGAAGGTGATAAGCCAAAAGCTGTGCTGTAGTCTGCAGAAGAAGAAGCTCCATTCAAGCAATCTGTGAAGCTCATGTATGAAGAAGGGTCGAAAACGGTGCCGTATGGATCATCATGAAATGAGCTTTGGTAGTAGAAGTCTCCTTGTTGATCAGCCATTGAAGAAGCTCAAGAAAAGCTAGTTTGTGAAGTAACTTGTTTATAGATTTTAGCTTATGTTTGAGAGAGAGGTGGAACTATATAGAGCTTAGGTGAGGGAGGTTTATGCAATATATAGAGAGGGGTTGAGGGTCAAAATGGTATTTATTTATTTATATGTTTGATTTTTTATTTGGTTGAAAACATTCGTACTTTTTCTCAAAGAGATATGCTCTTACTACTAATTAGTTAGGGTTTCTTGAGTAATAGTTACTTGACCATTACTTGTCATGGTTTCAAATTGGTCACTTTCATGTGAAAAGGATATCTTTGTGCCAAAAGAAAAGTAGACCAAATATATAATACATGTGCAACCAACTTTAAGATGATTTGTAATTAGCTATGAAGTTATCTCTCAAGTATAAACTAGAATTAGTACTTTAGTTAATTTTTAATAAATAGTTGCATGCACTGAAATAGAAGTTTAATTAGGCAATTAGGGTGGTAGCTCAAGTGTTTGAGTGTTGGAAGCCCCTGCATGAGGTCACGGGCTGAAACTCCGTTGGCGAGAAAATAATTTCTCAAAAAAAAAGTTTAATCAGTGCGCATACAAAAACAGCGAATTTTCACGTCATAGCAAATGGGGTGTTAACTCAATTGTAGAGTACTCAAACCTTCTTCTAAATGTAAACTAGTTTATTTACAAAAGATGTTCCATGTCTATGATAAAACTACTACGTAAACTCCTTTAAGAGAAAACAATTTTGGGATAAAAAATACTTTATTAAATGTTCAATTCTATCAACCTAGTCAAAATAGAAAAGTACAATTAAGAAATTTTATTGCATACATTTTCATTTCTTTATTTCTCTAAACAATCTAATACCGTACCAAGCACGTAGGCAAAGGGAGCGCATAATTAGGCCGCAATTAACTCTCCTTTTATACTATGTGTCACTGTTATGAGAAACATCACGGTGCTCCATGATCACCACAACATTGCAAATATCACTTAGTCTATTAATATCACAGTATATATATAACAAATAAAATTCGTAAATTAATCATCTCAAAAAAAAATCGTAAATTAATGTATGGCATTCTTTATTATTGTTCACCACAACATTGTTTACTATTGTTCTATTCAAAGCGAGACAACAGCTTAAAATCCCAATAGTTTGATTAATTTGTGATTAATAAGTTGACTAAAATTATAATTTCAAAACTGTTTAGCATGAACTGAAAGTGTGGATAAAATTTAAGTACATTTGGCAACACTTGAACTTTTATAACATAATTTACGGGGAAGAAATGTCTAGGATACGTGTATAGGGTGAAAACAATTTAAAAGTCAACGTCGACCAAACAAGAAATAGTCACAGTCAAAAGGGTCTTTATTACCAGTTCAGTTCACTATATGGACTTTTTATTTTATTTTTCATTTTTTTATTCAATATTTTGAAAGTGAGTCAACGTTTCAAGCTTTGACCAAGCAAGAGCATACATTTGTCCCTACCAGACACCGGCATTTGACCGCTGAGTAGACCCACATGACTGTCACGTGGGTGTTATTCTGTGGTTCTGGGTGTACAGTTTCTTTGATGGTCCAGCTACCTGTTCAACTTACGTGGGTCCATGACAGCCATAATCTTCACCAGTCTAAATGCCGTAACGTGACACTGTTTTCTTATGATCGTTGTTTGAACATGGATACATAAAGTTGTAAATATATGGTGGGTTAAATGACACGACGAGACTTATCCGTTCATGGTCAATCTTCATCTGTCTAACGTCATATTTGAACTCGCTTATATTATGTGCAAAAAAAAATAGAATTTTTTTGTATGTTATCTTAACACTGCTGAAAAGAATCACGTGTTTCTTCCAAAAACAATACGACTCCATAATTGAGTTTATTTTGATTTGAAGCATCAATGAAGCAAAACATCATGGCTTTGATCATTATGGTTTCGGGGTTTGGTGAATTGTCATTGTTGGTTAGGAAGGGAGATGGGATTGGTACTTGTCACTTTTGAGGGACAATGTGTTACATAATGAAAGTGGTAGTATTCGTGAATTGTTAAATCGTACAGTTGTATGAATAATATAATCAGAAATTAAAATGCAATACGCAAATAATTTCTTGTATAATGTTACTTTATTGAAATGACGTCGAAAGCATCTTATGAACCATGACAAACGTTGAAGGCTTGTAGGCTTCTCAATCTAGGCCACAAATAATAGTTTTGATACGTTAAAGTAATATTAATGAGTATCTTTATACACAAATAATAGTTTTATGCAACTAATTAAGAGAAAATGTGATCTGAGTAGCATTTGAAGAATGGATGGTAGTTATGACTCTTCACTTTTTTTTTTGCAAATATTTCAACAATATTTATCATTACCGCTTGTTCGAACCAATATTATTGAGTAATGCTAGATTAACAAAATTTTAGACATAATCGTTTAATGTAATAAAACTAGGCCCAACTATGAAAACGTTAATAAGAAACATTGACACATAATTAAAATTCTAAAATTGAAAAATTATGTCTAAAGTTTTGTCCGTCTAGAATTATTCAATATTAACTATCTGTATATCCTTTTAGTTCTTCAATTAAAAAGCCCCTAGCATTATCTCGATCTAATACTCGATCAATGATGTGTAGTGTCTATTAAGCAAAAAAAATAAAAAAAATAAATAATAAATAATAAATAAAATAAAAAATAGAAAGATTCTTTTATCATGTCTTCTTTTAGATATCTTTTATCATGTCTTATCAATAGAAAAAGTAGGATATGATCACATACTTAATTAAGAGGCTTTTTTCACTATAACTTCAAGCTTCATACCAATCCGTCCCACGTGCAACGCACTATTTGACTTTTAACCCGTAACTGGGTCACTTTGATCCGGTTATTTGGATCGCAAAACGATGTAATTTTTTGATAATTTTAAATTGTCTTGTAGAATAAGAGTTACTCTACAACACTATGATTTGTTTAAAAATTTTAAAATTTTGCTATCCAAATTATCGGGTCAAAGTGATCCAGTAAATAGTGGTAAAAATCCAAATGGTGCAAAAGAGATAGGACGGAGTGGTACAAACCCACAAGCTCATGAAACATTTGCTGGCTAATCCTCATTTGCCAACAATAATAGAATTTCTCTAATTGGACAGCCAATTTAATCACTCAATCTAACCTTTTTCTTGTACACTTATAGCCATTGGTTCATTCCCTATAATTGATTTAGTTATCTCTAGAACCTACTTCCTCAAAGAGTTAGCTAATTAGCCATTCTTGTGCCAATCAAACTCTTCTTATATGTAACATTTTGATGAACTTGGTAGATTTATTGAGAGGTCACCTTATCTCAACATACATGAAAAGACAAGAACCAAATTTTAGATATCTTACCTAATATATTACATGGAGCCACATAATTGGCCCTCTTTACCCTCTATGAATTATGAGTTTCAATAAAAAGGATAATGTGTTTACCCCTAAAAAGTGTCAAATTATTGTTCAACAACACAAGGCATCAAACTTTTTGGTGGAGAGAGAAACAAACATCAACTCAATTTGTTTTAAAGTATTCCATCATGTTGGCATTTAAGAAGCATTACCAAAAAAAATGTCAAGCCAAGAAAAAAATAAAATGGTGAACAACTATTATTTTGTGTTCAGTGTAACTTTTAATCAATTAAAACTATTTTACACCGTCTCTTATATGTGAAAAACTAGTTTGGATCTCTAAAAAACAAGTTTTTGGTCAACACAGATAGATTTAAAGCATTTAAAATTGAATTTGACCATTAAACAGGAGAATAGAAGTGATCTAAGCTTTGTGGTGTTAACCACTACAAACAATAGAATTAAGAATAACATTATTCTACTAATTGCTTACTTAATTTGCTCTCACTTGACCTAATGACGTACAAACATACTCTTTCCCATCATGCATACATCACCTCCTCATCTACTTGCTCATCTATAGTCCAACGATCGAATTGTCAGTCAAATGAACGCGTGAAAGGAGACGGAAAAAAAAGAAAAGTGTGAAAACATCACAATAACAATTAGACAAAACAATTGACAACGATATTCAGAAAATTATATATCATAGATTGTTAACTATAGCCATGTATTTTAGTTTATGTGTCAGCTTCTGAACGATGTCGATGCTGAGTGAGAGAGAGAGTTGTCATCTAGAAGTGTGACATTTCTTTTTGTTTGGTGGCACAAGTAACACATCATTTATGGAATGCATACACAAAGTTCTTGGGAGAGATGATGGAAGTTTTGCTCAAGAGAGATGACTTTTTCTTCTTCTCCTAGTATAGAAAGATAAGATTTTTATTTAATTAAAAAAGCATGAGATTGTTGACCTAAGTTTTGTGTCTACTTGCAATAGCTAGCGACATAAAGTATGTAACGGGTCTTTGGTTTATTATTATTGGAGGTCTTCATCAGTATAGAGGAGGGCAGGTTTTTAGTTAGATGTGCACTCCAAAGAAAGAATCTTCAAGATGTTGACACATTCAACACAACAATATTTTGAAGCTAAACACCTCTCAAAATCTTAAGTGCCTTATAACAAGAGGAAAAAAGCACCTTTTATAGATCATGATGAGAACCCCAATGAGGACTTGGAAAAAATGAAAGCATGAGTCCAAAACTCATTCAAAAGCTTCGATTTTATTGTTAGACCAGTTAAATCAAGAGAAACTACAGTATTAGTAAGAGAATATCCACCACATTAATTACTATTCAAGAAATCAGTATTTCATATCGCTTCAGTATGTGCTGTCACATAAAATATAGTTTGAGATAAGAACTCAAATTCCTTCATATCAAAAGTAAGTAACTGCGCAATTTTCAGAACGAACGAACTTGTGAGCTATATGGAGTTCTTGCATTCTGCGAGCTTATTCTTGTCTTCTTTTTACCTCCAAGATATCATAACTCAACATAGTGAGCTGACTTGAAGTGTCCTACTACTGAAAGAAATGCTAACTTCACTTGAAATTTAGAAAGCTTACCAAGTCATAACTAAGAGATAAAGTGTTATCACTAATGCTTTTGCTTATAGATGAGTTAAAATAGAGACAACTTCAAAACTCTTCCTCTCAACAAGAAACTAATTAAACAAGAAATAGTCAAAAGCATGCCTACGTTTCCACTGATCAGGGCGTTCAAAGTATGCTTTTTGAAAATGGGTTAGTTGTGTTTGTGGTAATTTTCCTTAGAAACACTTTTTTGTGATATTCACTTATTTGAAGCATTTTCCTATGGAGAAACCTACACCAACTTACTACATTATCAAGTAGTAAGAAGTTACTATTTCACATCGCGTATGCGATGCGAAGAATTATTGTCAATAATTCTAGATCAGATAATCAACTTTTCCAACCGTGTTGAACATTGTCGTTTGTGTTATCTTGTATGCAATATTTACAGAAGTGATTCGTGTTCGAAAGAACTTCAATTATACTCTTACACAATCCGTGGCATTACACAATTATATTAATTTAATAATTACCAAAGCTAAATTAGTCAAACATTAGGTTTGGCTCCTAGATTGAGATCATATAAAAGTATTGAGCCTTGTTGTTTTATTTAAGTTCATATATCTCAATGTCATAGCTATTGTTATCCATCATCCCTCTATTATTCTAATTATTGATGATTTTTATTTTATTAATTTTCTGTTCACAAGTCAACCTGACTCAATCATTATTTGACACCTACTCCATTAGGAATGTTGTTGTGAGACTCCCATATTTTTTTAATAATATTTTATGAATATTATGGCGATTTATTATAGCTACGTTATTAGTTAAGAGTTGGCTCACTATTGCACTTAAAGCTTATGTGCATGTCTGGTTGCAGATTATAATCTTAATTGAAATTAAATTCTTTTATTAAAATTACTTTTGTTTATTTCATTTATTTTATACTAAGAATATTTAATTTCAGCTACACTTTTATATGCAAATTAAATAATCTCAGTTCTGGAGATTTTCGATGTACAGTTTGTGAAATATCATGCTTTATCATACTACTACCTTTTATGCATCTGACAAAAAACATTACATTGTAAATGTATCATAAGCTAAAATAAAAACATTCTTATAAATCTGGTAGCAAAAGCTTTAAGTGGTGTCAAGTGTACTTAAATTCTAGTCCACATTTTAAACTCATGCCAAACAGCTTTAAAATTATAATTTCAGTCAAATTATTCATTCGGACTATTTTCACATAATCAGATTCATCCCAAAATGTCTTCACTCAAATCACCAATAAATATGCTCCTTATAATAGTTTTCACCTGAGAATGAGGTTCAAATGTGAAAGGCTTTTGTTGGGGATAGATTCTTACAACATTACTTGACTCGTTCAAACAAATAAAGACATACTTAAGCATAAACTAAACTTCCAACTCTTTCATTATTGATCTTTGATAGTACTTATAAATAGTGTGTTTAGGATTCCAATTAGGACTCGGACCGTTGAACTGAGTGACAAAGCTAGAATATAAATTAAAAACAACCGAACTCGTGTATTTCTTTAATTATATTTGGAAGAAAGAAAATAGAAGGAAAAGCACTAGTTGACGCGGTCGTTTCTGGAGATGAGTTTTTCTTTATTGACAACATTTTGACAATTTTAAATATTTCCAGTGTGGTTTGAGATAGAGAAGTGGGTTCAGTAGAGTCGTTCTCATGCATTTACTATAATTTTAGTTCGATTACTTCGATGAAAAGAGTCACGCTCTTCTCAGAAAAAAAAAAGATTCGCGAATATATTAAATGGCTAATGGAAATTTGAAGTTCACACACATGAAGAAGTCGAATGTGCGCAGATAAATAATGGTTGAGCCGCTTTTGATTTAGAACTCGTTCTCGGTTGTGGAATTGCTAGAAATGTGCCCGAATTGGAAGCACGAAAGATACACGTTCGCAGACTTTTAATTAGAGTTCGCGTATAATAGTACACTAACGAGTTAGTTTAGAAATCTTGTGACTGTACAGAGAACCACTTCGCACAAAACGCTGATGGCGAAAATGGTGTCAATTTTACATAAAATATTGTTTGGAAAAATTTGCCTACAAACTACGGGGAAGAGCTAATAGCCTAGTATAGTTGATTTTGTTAAATCTACGGAGAAAAATAGATAGACGAAATATTTGACACGTACAGCTCAGACAATTATTCCAAGTTTTATTTTTTGTATAATGTCAGGTCGCAAATAATTATTGTAAGACAGACTGCTGGAGAAAATCATTTTTCAGAAAACAAACCCCACACCTGCTTCTCAGACGTCGCACAACAGTTGATGTCTCAGAAGCATATGAATTTGAGCTTTACCAAACATTTTGAAACTGGTTTTTTTTATCTCAGAGCACTATTAACGCAACAGCATTGTCAAACGGACTCTTTACTGTTCTAAATAAGCTCACACTAAACTCACACCGTCCAGAGTCCAGATACAAAACAGACGCTGCTTGTGCGTGTGAATGAAACTTTCAAATGTATCCAACAGAGAACTCCAGACCGAAGAATTTACCAGAGTGAATGAGTTCAGCCGCACTAAGAACCAAATTTACAGTTAAGAACAAAAGTCTTTCGAGTTCTTTAACCCTTTTAAGGAAGAAAACAGAGATCATAGTCTGCTAAGTTCGAAGCGAGGAGAAGGATTTACATTATGCCCTACTTTTACTATCTTCGAACAAATTCAAAGACCAAATCGCTACCCTTCCCTACCAAAACTTCCCAGAAATCCATCTGACTGGTTTGGATCAACTCAGCATCATCACGCTCTTATGAGCCATCACCACCTCAACCAGAAACTATGGCGTCGATGTGTAAAACTCCGGTACAGCACAACCAACCTCGGTCTCTTCATAGGGTTCCACATCTTCACATGAAAATGAATGAGTTTGTTCTACTAGGAAAGAAGATGATGCCCGAGGCAGAATACTTACAGGCGATAACGATACCCTGATTTTTCCCGACATTAGGGTGGGGTTATAGATGACTTCCCATGAGATCCGCGAGAGTGATTTTCCCACAGTTGCCGGCGTCAATCTGCTCAAACTTTCTGCAAATTTGCAACACGTCTTTATCTGTGATCTTTCCCATCTCCTTCAGCTTGTAGATAACGTATTCGGATTTACTGTAAAACAACAATTCAACCCATTCTTAGTAAAACATGGACCAATGATTGATTATTAAAACATCACAAGACCAGAAGTTTAAGGCGGCTTTAATCACAAGAATAATACAAAGACTAAATAAAAATTCAAAAAAAAAAAAAAAAAAAACAAGTAGAGAGGAAAAAACGACAAGTCTAAAATAAAGACGGTGTCCGTTTGGTTGGTTTAATACACAGTTTATGAGTCGTGGTTTAAGTGTCTTCACTGATTTCGGAGAGCGTTTTTTTATTTTAATCAAAATTAAGTAAGTTTGGAGTTTATAATTGAGTCTTCTCTTCTGGTTCAAATTTTCTTAGGTACCGGCTTTTATCAACAATGGGGGTGCCGCCGCAGCCTTTTCTCCTTTGGAATGTGAATATTCCTTCATCTACATTATCACTTCTCCTCCTCTTCCTCCTCCGCATCAACCACCACCACCTACTTGGTTTGAGATTCTTAATTATTTGGTTTCAAACGCCATCATCATCATCTCCACCTGCTCTACAGAAGAAGCTATGTACAATTTTAAGAAATTAGTCCGAGTCTTTGGGGGTCAGTCGGATATTTCTTTGTAATGGGGGGTTTGCCAATACTGGTGGTGGGCTTCTGGAGTGGGATTTCGATGGCAAAGGGTAGAGGCCACTACCCTTTGGGTGCGCTCTAGTCCATTAGCCTGCAAACCACACTAGAGAGGTAAACCAGCACGAGAAAACATGGGCTAACAGGCTCGCAGTTGAGAAGGGCCAATAGGTTTCCTTTGGGTTCCCCCACGGTTTGAACTCAAGATCTCTGGGCAAACACCCTTGACTTAAGCTCAAGGTGTCAGGGGGGCGAATTGGGCCAGTGGGGACCGGGCCGGGTCGGGTTTGAGGGGGGCCAAGTCGAACGGCACCGGATTGGGGTCCGGGCTGGGGATTAGGTGGATGGGCTGATTTGAGTGTTGGAGGGGGCCGGTCCGGGGCCGGCCCAGACTCATTTTAGTGTGGGCCGGGTCGGTTTCAAGCCTGGCCGGGCCCCTTGACACCTTGAACTTAAGCATGCATGCCTGGCCAACTCAATTACACCCAGAAGGGTGCGAAAACAGACTTATTAGCCCGACTAGAAACAAGATCTCCTAAAGAAAAATGGTCCCCTTCCTAAATCCTAAACCAGTCTATAACCTGCTGCCAGGCACTTAAATAAAGTCAAAGTCAGCCGAAACCAGTACGAAGACTGAAACAATGTTAACTAGTCAAAGTCAGGTGGAGTTCTTCTGACTTTGCACAAGTCAAGTCAGAGAAAGGGGCTTTCAAGTGGATAAGGATCGGTATCTTCTCTAGACTGTAGTTCAAAGGAACCTGGTCAACAAAGCTGGCTTTAACCCCACTAACACTAGTTGACTTTATGTACGCCCAAGGAATAGCCGGACAAGATTCTCTGGGACCTCTTGTAAGATTGCCGCCAGATCAGTTTCCACTAACATAGTTTTGTTAAGGAGGTTCATTAGGAATTATATGATGTTCCAACTTAAGACCTATAGGCAATAAGCATGGGTACATCAGTGTACTCGCAGTATGGGACAACCGTTTTTGTGGCTGCAATCTCATCGGTGGCATCATGTAAAGCTCCACCCCACTACCGCCACTGCTCCACCACCACCTCTGCTACCACCAACCACAAAAAAAATATAATGCACAAGCAAAATATTTTTCATGTGTCAACCAAACACAAGAAAAGAAAATGTTATCACGAAAAATATTTTACGTGTAGAAAATTTTCCTTTGTAAAACAATTTACCATCAACCAAACAGAGCCTATATGAATGTCGTTAGACCTGATTACAGGTATGAAAGGGGCTAACTCAATTATGATTTAACGTATCAAAAGTACCAAACTCACATTCTGGGATCCTTTAGATTAAATTTGTATGTTTTAGAAAATATGTGTCCCCCTGTTTTACCCAACCGGAAAATTTATTTGCAAATTCAGCTTAGGAACAACAGTCCTCAATAAGATGGGGCATCTAACAAATGATGTTACATCACAGGCTAGTATGTCGCATTTATTGGAGAGGTCAAGTCATTACAGAAATAACTAAAATGGGCAAGAGATGAGGACAGGATTTAGCTTGGCTGAAAAGACAGAATGCTTGAGAGCATAAAACTCATTAAAAAAGACCAGGCCGTTATGAAATGGACGAGTATTATCATCACAAAGATCCTGGACTCGGCTAAGAGAGAAACTTCATTGAGGACTTCGGCCCGGAGAAGTCAATGGCAATCAGAGTTGGAGGAACAGTCCAGGGGCATAACCAAGAAACCCCAGGGCAGCTAAAGTGAGAATGTGGAGATGATCAGAGGCATCACATCAATCTTAGGAATCTACCAGTATAGCGCTGTCAAACGGGCCAGAGGACCACCTAACCAGCCCGTTTCAAGGGTGAACCGGCCCTAGTCCACAAGGAGTGGTCTGGGCTGGTTCTGGAGTTTGGGGACCGACCCAACGTAGAGCTGTCAATCGGTTAACCGGCCCGTCCTAAGCGGCCTTGCTTTAACCGCAACTGAAACCGTACACCCAAACCGGCCCGGCACCGGACTATTAGTGGTCCAGGCCGGTATAAGATATCACCAAACGCCTAACCGAACCGAAACACGCCCGAAATTAACCGTAACCGGCCCAGTAACGGCTAATTCAAGTTATAATATATTTAATATAATATAATATAACTGATAATTAAAAAAGAAAAAAGAAGGCCCGAACAGAACCGAATTGGTTTAGGCGGTTACCGGCCTGGTTGGGGTTCCGAGAATTAACACAGTCCGGTCAACCGTAACCGGCGGTTCATGGTCATGCGGTCCAGGCCCGGTCAACAAACTGGCAGTTCTAAGCCCAACGTAAGCCCAGGACTGGATCGCCGAGCCCGCGTGAACCTCCGGCATTCCAACAGCTAGCAGGGGGTTTCTAACGGCCACATCTTGTCCCCCCCCCTCCACACACACACAAACAGCCATGTAAGGGCTATATTGGGGGCTAAATTGGGCAAACACACTCTAAACTCTAACTTAATGTCCAACATATCAATATCCTCTAAATAGAGAATTGGTGCCCAACCTTCCTCCACGTTGGAGTTCACTAGGTACCTTGACACTTAGTTTAACTATTACATGACCGAAGTAGAATTAGAAAAGCAACAAAATGAACCCCCAAGTTTCTAGTTTCTACAACACCCGCCCAGTCTGCTTTTAGTGCAGGTAAACGAGATAAGTGCCCATGCTTACCATTCGAGATGCACCTTTGCACCAAGGATTGGAATTATGCCGACAAGCGAGTACAAGACAAGAGGGAGTTGGATATTGACGTCACGAAGATGTTCAATGGCTTAAGCATCACGAAAGAATCATAGGAAATTCCAGACAGAACGACAACGGTGACGATAAATGAATACAACTAAAAGTTATATTTCTAATTTTATTTCCAAAGCTTCATAGAGAGAAGATTGTTAGTTAGGAAAATGCAAATGATAGATAGTTCAATGGATGCCAACCAAGTTGGATGTTCTTCAACTATAGTGATGCAATTTTTTCTAACATTTTAGTATTTGGCACAGGTATTTTTTTAACATGATTTTGAATAGTAAATGTTTTTTGGACGATTGTTTTTACACAATTGCTCCTACTCTTCTAATAGTAGTATTTTAATGTATATGTAGCTATAATTTACAAATATGAATATAGTAAAAACAATTCCACAGGCTAGGAGCGGCCTGCTCTGAAGTCTGAACCGGCCTGCCCATAGGGGTCCGGTCCTGTGGGCCGAGCCGGGCGGGACCCAGGGTTCTGGCTTCTAGGACCAGACCAGGAGCAGCCCGGTTCACTCCAAGACCAGACCAGGACTGGCCCAAATACGGTATTCCGTCTTCAGCCGGCCCGACGCGTTTGACACCTCTATATAAGAAGCACTGGTCTATACTGAAGTAGAGATGGAAAAACGCGAAAATAGACGGGTTACTATTCAACTTGACTTTATACATCCTTAGCAACTCCAGTGGACTTGTGAGGATCTTACTTCAACACATTCAACAAAAACTATCCCAAGGCCAATTAATTTGTCAATAGGCTCAAAAAATAATTCAGTAGTGACATTCAAGCAAAGTTAGAAAACTGGACCGGTACACACACACACACACAAACTAATTACAATTACTTAAGCACAATACTAAGTATAAGAAAAATAAAGCATGGACTTAAGTTTTCTTTCCCCGAGGGAACAGACTTAAGGGTTTTTTTCGAGAAAAGACTTTAAGTTTACGTGAAATAATGCTGTATTTAATTTGGAAGAATAATTGATTACATGATCCTTTTGAGGGAAATATAGATGTATTAGATTTAAACACACAACGTTAATATGAATCTGGTTTAGCAATGTAGTAATATAGAAACCAACGTGATAGTTCCGCTATTAAAAGAACTGTAATGATAGTTAATTATAGTAATTCTTTGAAACAATTTTGTGAGATTTGATAATGTTTACATGTGTTAAAAAATAAAAACATAAAATAAATGTTAGTAATATATATTATAAAGTCATAAACATGATTCTTTTTTTGGATACAAGTCAAGAAATCCTAAATACTGCTACTTAATGCATAACTAACTGGTGAGAATAAAATTTAATGTGAACTTGATTGCTGGTAATAACATCTAATGAGAATGTTTAGTACCTCACTGGAACAATACAATATAAAACCCCACCATGCTTCTCGGCCTTCTCTCAACAACCACAAACCTCCTCTTTAACCAAGCCTTTCCTCTAAATTTCTGCAAGCGATGCTCTTTTTTGTCCCATCCCACCCCACCCCCAAAAACACACACAGTCACATACAGAACCCACAAACTTTTTACCATCATCCTCCACCTCTAAAAGCCCCTTGCTTAACCTTAACAAGCACTTGACATGAAAATCTCACATATCTGGTCATAATCACCAATACGTGATCTGTTCTCCATCGTGTTGCCTTTACTCCACTAAAACTGCCTTTTTCCACTTTTTGTTGTCTCAGCTCTTTCCCAGTTCCCATTCTTCTTTCCTACGTATGTTCATGACCCTGGGTCCATCTTGGTCTCCCCCTCTGTTCATCAAATATTAGAAATGAATTGGCTGACTTCATCGTTGAAGGCATAGGCTTTCATTGGGTTAGGTCATTGGCAGTGGCGGAGCCAGGAATTTTACCAAGTAGGGGCACAATACTGTACATCTGATCTAAGGTGGGGTTAGTATGTTACTTTAAGATGTGTTGGGGGCATTCTAAGTTTTCATTGTAAGGGTCAACTAGAAAAAGAGATAACTTTTGGGACAAAAATTAATTCAACAGGGGCACATATGCAGAAATGTAGGGGCACAAATGAATTTTTTATTGAAAAAGGGGGTAAAACTGATGTAATTGAAACTCCAGGGGGGCACTTGACCCCCTGTGCCCCCTAAGAGCTCCGCCCTTGGTTATTGGGCTAAATCCCTTACTTTTCCGCTATGGTCCCGAAAAAGTTATACATTTTTGCCCTTTTCAGAATTACTCCTAAGTAATTTCTTCAAAGTTCAGGATCGGTCCTACGTAACCTCTTTTCCTAATGATTATCATCTATCACTTCTAGAATTGACCAGTATGTTAAACTGATACGCGTGTCGTTTACAATGGATGGGATATTGAACACAACAATAAAGTGGCATTCAACATCTCGGCATAAATATTGAAGATAGTAATAGAGCTCGTAGAACTTTTCAGGTCAATGGCATCATCAATTATCACGCAAATGATTGCAAAAAAAATAAAAAAAAATAAATAAGGTATGCAAACATGAGAAATAGTCAATAGGTCTACCAACTTCATTTCATACTTAACTCTTTTCAGTGACTATTTCCCCAATTTAACTTTAGGTAAAAAGACCTTTTACTTGATCCTTCATTCAACTATCAAAACTCATATGAAGCATGATACTATCTGATCAAAACACATGTACGTAATCACGAAAAGAAATCAACTCGTAGCAAATATAGCCTATGATGAACGTCTAGTTAAACAAAGACATGTTTTAAGGTTTCGAGGCAACTAATCCAATGTTACTATAACCAGGAAAAAGTACCAAATTAATAACAACAAAGTTACCTCATGAAACCATTGTTGTCAACACTTGTGTTCAAGCATGATACTATCTTATCAAAACACATATAAGTACTCAAGGAGGGAATCATAGCCATCAAATAAAAAAAAATACGAACGTCTAGTTAACAAAGACACGTTTAAAGATTCCAGACAAATAATTACTATACTAGGCAAAGAACCAAATTAAGAATGACAGTAAACAGAAGAGAAACGACAACTTACGTCACGAAACCATTATTGTCAATGTCCGCCGCCAGGAACTGCGAGACGGTCATATCCTGACCAAGCACCCACTTAGCCATAATCCTATGCCGCTTATCCACTCTAGCCTCCGCCAAGTACAGAAAAGCCCTAGCAACAGCAAGCGTCGACACAAGAAGCCAAATCGAAGCGAATAAACGACCGGTCATCGACGTGAACGCTTTATCCCCATACCCAACCGTCGTAACCGACATAACCGAAAGATAAAACGAATCCAACCAAGGAAGATCCTCCAAGAAATGCATAACCGCCGCTCCTATCCCGATACAAATCACCACAACCCCCAAAGCGAGCGCAACCTTCAACCGAATCCTCATCCTACCCTTCTTCACATCAATTATATACGACTTACGGGCCTTTTCGCGATTTCCCCCAACGTTAGCATTCGTCTTCAATAAATAGCTCTCTTGCAAATCAAGAACATAAGTCACCATCCCGGAGAGCAAAATGTCGATGAATCCGAACCCGACAAGCACAAACATGATCGAAAACAGCTTAGTGGTTGTGCTATTAGGGGTTATATCACCATACCCAATAGTACACATTGTGACAATGCAGAAATACAAAGCATCAACAACCGGGTGAGTCTCAGTAGCCCTAAAATCTTCTGTATTGAACCAATAGATAGCAACCCCAAACATCAAATAGATAACTAGTAGAACACAAGCTTGAGGGATGATAGTTGAGGAAATCAACTTTGGAGGCTTACCAACAGAGGGATGATGACACAAGTCATTGATAGCAGCCATTGCTGGAGCTGTTTTGGACCTGTGGAGACTATTCCTCTGAAACCCATAACTAGGATCACTCAACCATGAAAATTGCTGGTCTGTGGAACAAGAAGTGCTTGTTGTCAAATTAGGGTTTGTCAAATTAGGGCCTAATTTGACAAACCCTAATTTAGGATCACTCAACCAAGATGGTTGCTGTTCTGGGTTGTGGTCATTTGAACAAGAAGGGTTTGTGAAATTAGGGTTTGTGAAACTAGGGTTTGTGAAATTAGGGTTTGTGAAATTGGGGGAATTGAAATTGACTGCGAAATCATCGTAAAGACTGGGACTTTGGTCGGCCGGAGAGCCGAAGATGAGTCGGTCCTTGAGCTCCGACGGAGTTAGCGGCGGCGGGAGGGAGATTTCGTCGTGCTCCGGCAAGGGGCAGAGCACCGGCGGAGGTCTGGTGGAGATGTAGGGCAAAAGGGGGTCTTTTTCCATGTGGGTTTCGCCGGAAAAGTAGTTCCGGTTAGCCGGAAGAGGTGGTTGCAGGTGGGTTTGGACTCATACGGCGGAGTTGTTCTTGGTCGGTGAATCAAGAAACAGAGGAAAATTCAAGATTGTTTCGTCGGAGTTTGGGATTGGATTGGTTGGGGATTGGAATGAGTGAAGAGAGCGATAAAGTTGGGTTCTTGATGAGATCAGAGAGGATTAGAGACCATGTATGAAGCAGAGTATACGCAACAGAAGAGAGAGAGAGAGAGAGAGAGAGAGAGAGAGAGAGAGATTTGAGAGAGATTGCTGGGAAAATGGGAACGACGGGTGGAGCTCAAATACTTGCTTCAACAGCACAAATGTCGTCCGAGGTGAAGAAATCTACTACACTCACATGCCCAACATATATTATTAAAACAATTTTATTTCTCATTTATAATTAATTGATTCCCTCAAAAAAAAAATTAATTGATTACGAATGACCCTTTCCTTAAAAAACAGTAAAAAATTACTTAAATTATATGTGTCGTGTCGCGTCTTGTTTGTTCAGTGCCATTTGCTCGTGTCGTGCCTGTTCAGTGTCATTTGCTCGTGTCCTGTCTGATCAGTGTCATTTGCTCGTGTCGTGCATGTTCAGCGCCATTTGCTCACGAGACCATTTACTGATAGAGCGGGAGAGGCGGGAGACTGATGTTTTAACGTGAGTAAGTCTTATTTTTATTATCTGTATGCACGGTTACTGTTTTAGGTCTTGCTCTACGAGAGGGTATTCATTGGGGCTAGCCCCACCACTGTGGCATGCCTGCTTGGTGGGGCGCGCCATTTAACTTTTGACAAATATGCATTAGTCAGATGGAACCCACCAAATTTTGCTTGTTTGTCAAAAATTGAATGGCGCGCCCCACCAAGCAGGCATGCCACAGTGGTGGGGCTAGCCCCAAAGAATACTTTCTCCTTGCTCTACCTCGTTTATTGTCGTTCATTTGGTCTTTATGGCTTTTATGATCTCACGTTTTACGTGCGTCGTATCGTGTTATCATTGAACATAAGTAGTAGTAGTAATCGATTGCATGTGAGTAACTCTTGGCTTATTGCCTCTCCGACGCTCTTATCTATGTCCCCTTCTATCTCGTATACAATCGTCAATTTGTATCTTATTTTACTACGCTTTTGTGCAGTGTTCTTCCGTCAATGTGCGGCTTTATTCTTTTTATATACAGTCACACTTGATCTGTATGCAATGAGTTACTTGTGGTGTTCATTATTTACTGCTGACGGCCCCTTGATTTTCCTCCATATGTTGAAGGTAATAGACACCTTCGACCTCAACTGATGGTGAAGATTGAGCGTCATACTATTTTGAAGGTTGTTGAATCGATTGATGAAAAATCGTCACCACTAGTGCTAATAGTGCCAATCATCACAATATTGTTAAATTGTGTATTAAGTTATCTTGTTAATGTGTCTTCAATTGTTGTATTTTTAGTTTTTTTAACTGACTAAATAATTGTATGTGCCCAAGGGCACTACCCGGTAGAGAAGAAGTGCATAAAAGTATTTTGCTATCATTGTGATATTTGAAGGGATGTAGTTGTAATTGAAGTATAATTTTTAGGGGACCAAATATAACTTTCAGAGTATTTAGGGGCATAAGTGAATCGTTAATGTATTGATATAGATGTGGGGGAGGGAGATAGTTAAAGGTGAAGAAATTTTGGTGGTTTGCTCATGGTCTGCTAATTCAGACTTGGTACATGGGGAGAGAGAACGAAAATTTGCACATATCATAATCATTCATTTTAAGCTGAATCAACAGTGTCAAATTGAACAATAGTACATGGGTGAATAGTAAAATCCCATCCTTCACGAGCATATAGACTTGGCACATTGAAAGTGTGAAATACTATCTTACAGTTAAATATTAGACGGCACATAAGTCGGAAAAAAAGAGAAGAGTTGCAGTAAGTTGAAAACATTGTAAGAATTTTGTAATCTTTTCATGTGTCGTGTAGTAAATTTTTCTCTACAACACCGTGAGAAAATTACGAAATTCTTGTATCGCTTACTAATCATATTACTGAATCAAAGTGACCCAATAAATAATGAAGTACAAGAATTAAGAAAAGAAATAGAGAAAATCAGTAAACAAGTTGCAGTCTAACCATCTCCATCGAGAGATGCAACTTGTGAGATAAAATTGGTACTAGATATATTCGTACACTTGATTTGTATGGTGGCGTAATATCTAAATGAGTGGTTGGTGGACAAAGTATGTCTATTTTAAGAATTAATGCACATGAAGGTCTTAGAAAGAGTATCATTGTATTAACTTAATCTCTCTTAATTATTGGACTGCTGACCATGATACGTAACCTATCTTGTCTACATACGATGTAGATCTTGCTTCGAATCTGAAACTTTCTATTATGTTGCTACTACATCTATTTCTTTTAAATTAACTTAGAAAAAGACACATATTTTAAGTAAACGTATGTCATTTTCAACATTGTCCTTAAAAACAATGTGTACAAACACAAAAAATGACTCATTGAACAGAAAATAGTGTGAGCAAAAAAAAGTGGGGTCTAGTTATTTCATAAACAAAAAATTACTAAAATAAAAAATACATTGAAAGAGATGGAACGACTCAATAAGATAAGTAGACTGTAACAGAAAAAATGTTTCAGAAGAAACATATGAAGTCATTTTAAGAAATAGCTTGGAAAACATAAGAGAAATGTCAGAATTTCAAGCCCCTTATTTTGATGCTCGTATTAAGAAGTAAACTCCTTGACCCGACATCTCGTAGCCTTACTTTAAGCTCTTCATCTCCAGTTATTTGACTGGTGCTTCTATAGGTCAATGTTCCGACTCTAGAGAATATGAACATGTTCTGAAGACATTTTCATCCCTTATAGTTTGGGAAATGACACTTTCACCTTTTCTTTGTGCTATATTTCATGACAGTGGTTTTGGGACGATTTACGCCTCTAAGATTACAGAAACCCAATAGATGTTAAAATATTAAACTTTTTATTAATGTAACAATATAAGCGGTATCACTGTGATAAAAAAATATTAGATAAGCATGGTAGAGTTGTACAATCAATGGGTCTTTAATGGTCATTTCATACTCCAAGAGAGCGAATTTGTTCGAAAACTATTGCCAGTGATGCACCTCGGCCCCATACTAACGGCGTCACAACTAGGGAGGGGTAACGTAAGTGTCCAGAAGTTTGGCACACTAAATGCTAGTACTAGGTGATAGTGTCATTTCCCAAAGTAGAAGGGGGTGAAAGTGTCTTTACTCTAACAAAATCGCTAAGTTGGTGCAGCAGTTGAAGATGGCAATATTGACATGAAAGACTAAAACAAAACGGGTAAAAGACACTTTCACAGTTCACTCCCTTCTAGTTTGAGGTAAATACAATTTTACCCCTTAATGTTTGAAGAATGACACTCACACTCCTTTTGTATGCCAAATTTTAGTAAACCGCATTCCGTAATTACGACACAGTTAGTCTGGGGTGAGGTCTGTCATTGATAGTAGTAGTTTTCTGGGACAAATGTGGCTCTTTAGAATAATGTCAGAAGCAGGGGTGCAAGTGTCCATCAGTTTCACACACTAAAGGGGGTAAGCATGTCATTTTTTATACAAAAGGGGTGAGAGTGTCTTTATGTCGAACCTGAGGGGGTGAAAGTGTTTTTTACCTAAACAAAATGTATAAAGATTTTTTTTTTAGACTCACATCATATATTGTCTAGCACCCATGACCCATTTGCAAAATATGTACCACTCCGTTTCTTCTCTTTCTCCCCCTATTGACTTTTTCAAACGTAGTTGAGTCACTTTGACCCGGCAATTTAGATGGCAAAACGATATAACTTTTTGATAAATTTTTCATGGCATTATAGAGTAACACTTATTCTACAACACAATGAAAGAATTGTAAAAAAATTACTTCGTTTTGCGATCCAAATCACCGGGTCAAAGTGACCCAGTGAATAGTGGTAAAAGTCAAAAGGAGGAGAAAGAGAAGAGACAGAGTGGTAAACGTTAATAATATTACCATTTGTTATTTTCTTTTTTTGGTACAATAGTTTGTTTTTTTAGAAAAGTAAACATAAGCCGAGTGGGTCCTAAAAAAGCGAAGAACAAAAAGGTTGACTCCGAAAGGAGATCCAGAATGCTAACCCAACTAGCCGAAGTCTGTCTATCATTTTTGTTCACAATTGAACTTGTCAATATTTACTCGATCACTTTGACCCGATGATTTGAATAGAAACTAATGTAATTTTTTGATAATTTTTTCATAATGTTGTAGAGTAAAAATTGCTCTATAATACGGTAAAAAAATTATTAAAAAATTGTATTATTTCGCTATCTAAATCACCCGATCGAAGTGATTCAGATATGAGTCAAAAAAGTCAAATGAGAACAAAAAAGAGAGACGGACTGGTACTACTCTTTTAAACAAATTTGGTTTTGTTTTCAGCAATTAATATGTGTCCACATCAACTTCATCCATTAAGTGCAAGAATACTGCATTTTGCGTGTACAAGCGAAACAAGCAAAACATTTTCAAATGGAGACCATGAAAGTGACTATTAAACCTCATTATGGAGAAAAAACGAAGCCGGGCATCGTCAGAGTACCTACCATAACAAGAACATCTACTCGGAACCCAGAGAAGTTTACCCCATTTGGATATATCAATAATAATGATAATAATAATAATAAGATGATAACAAGTTACATACAACCAGTTACATAGAGAGATCCACCTAACAATTCTAGGCAAGATCAACGGTAGCTTTGTTCCCGTGACTTCTCAAAGAATTTCTCCACTTGTCGCGAAACCTTCACAACAAAACCCCTAATCCAATTAATTGGTAGAATACAGCAGCTGCCGACTTCTGTCTTTTTGCAGCAAAATGGGTCCAATTGTTCTTGTGGGGGAAGAAGATTCATCAGAACAACCTGCCAAAGGAATGCCAGTAATCGCAGTCAGAATACTACGCAGTGAGGGTGCTATAAGCAAATGCAAAATAGGTCCAATTGTTCTTAAATTTTGAATGAGCTGTTGCCTAAGTATATAGACCTCGAATGGGATGTACCCAAAAGCATGAACTTTTGAATGAGCTGTTGGCTAAGAAGTTTCTATTTTGAAGCTTTGCTGCATCAGCTAAGAACATTTTCAACCCGTTCCCCTTCCCCTTACTTCCCCATCACAGGCCCAACCATTATCTCCTTCCCCTTCCCCTAAACTGCCTCGTCGTCTCCAACCCTTCACCTTCCCCTTACCCAAACCATGCCTTTATCCAAAAACATGCCTTAATTGCTTCCCTCCATAGTTGTCAAATCGGGATTCAGAGTGTGAACCGAAATTCAACTTGGCTGAATCGTGAATCGAATCGTGAATCGCAAAGATTCACTTACAATCTCTTTAAACATATATAATAACACATTCCATTAAACTATGTCATGTATGAACAATATATCATATTACTCCGGGGTTGAATTTCATTAAACTGTATCACAGAGAAAACGAGGCAAGTATTGTTTTTGGAACTGTTACTAACTCAAAAAGACTCTCTAGCTGAATCGATAATGAATCGGTCTGAATGGCAACTGAATCGTGAGATTCGGTCTCATGAATCGGGATTCGGATAAAATTTTGGTCCATTTAAGACCCACACTCTGATTCGCAACGTTTCATGTGTTGATCGAATCGAATCGTAGGATAAGAATCGTGAATCGTAAGATTCTGACAACTATGCTTCCTTCGGTGAGGGAAAAGCCCAGGGGAGTTGCCCTTCCCCTTAAGGGGCTGAGGACCACCCCCTTTTTCTCTTCCCCTCGCCTTCCCCTTGAGGGGGTGGAGATGCTCTAAGAAGCTCATGAGAGCATTCGCCTTTCAAGGGAGATTATCAACCGCATTATTGCAATAACCGGATTTCTATTTGGCTTATTCTTAGCTTGAGTACACACTCGTGATCTCCATATGAAACTGAGAATGAAGTTCTAGGTTGATTGAAGTACTTGAGAAAATCGCAATTTATGGGGATGGGTTCCACATCAGTGTGTTCCTTGATGCATAAATAAGGTATCGGGAAAATCAGATGAGCTCTAACAACTCCTAAATTCTTTTCAACTCGTAAATTCTCAGAATAGCAAGTGTGCAAGTAAATATTTCAGTCTTAAGTCTCAATATTTAAGCACCTGTAAATGCTACGTTACCACCAGGCACCAACCCCACAATCTAGCCATGCCGACAATGAAACAAAATTCGTGGTGCTTTTGTAGTTACGGGCCTTAGTTTTTTATATGTAATAATGAAAGAAATCTTTAATAGTTGGATTAGCTGGATTGGATTGGACTAGACATTTGGCATGTTCGGTTTACGGACTAACCGAAATGTACTGGACTTGATTGGATTAGCTGGATGGGATGGGATTCGACTAGATGAATTATAATTAATACCATGTTTGGTTTGATTCAGTATAAATTCAGCATTACACTACGGATAGTCTAATCCAGGTAATCCCCTCATGAAGGATGGGGCTAATTCAGGGTATAAAACACCATCTTTTAACTATTTAGTAAGGGTATTAAAACTAGTCCTGAGTTACCAAACACAGGAATTAACTAATATCTGGACTACAATAAGTCCAATCCCAGCTAATACAAGAAACCACACGTGGCATGAAGGTTAACCTTTTTGTTTCGACTTTCCAAAAAGGAACACGTACCAGAGTTGACGTAATGATGAAAAGTACTGAAAAGCGAAAAAGACAAGAATCTTGCACAAACAAGGCTTGTGTGTTGAAACTAACGGTCATAGGGGTTTAATTTTTTGTTTTGCATTGTTTCATTCACGAACGAGGAAGTTGGACTGCAACTTATAACAAATAGAGCAAAGCTCTATTCAGCGGAAAGTTTTTAAATATATGCTTTTGTTTACAAAGGAGGAAAGCAAGTTAAGGATTTGACAAATCCAGCTCACTCGAAACTCTGCTTAATATAATAATAGTAGTAAATTGACCTGTCTTTTGTAGAGTTTTGGAACAGACAAAAATACTACCCATATGAGTTTTAGTGGACTAGATTACAAATGATCCATACACGAACAAACTCAAATGAACCTAAAATCAGAGGGCTTTCAAGCATGCAGTCACTAACTGTGCATTTGTTTCCGATTAATCAGTGGAAAAGTTCAGCCTCAAATGGTTACGTTTCTGGATTCTGTATTACTTCCAAGTTATGCATCTCAATCATTTGACTTAATTATTGGATTAGAGCACGAACTATTTCGAATTCATCCGAAGCTAATGTGTCTAGAAAACCTAACTACATTCATGTTTAGATCACATAAGCACCTATATTGACTGCTACAAGATCCACCAAGCCTCATTCTTCTATCCAACATCAAACACAATGACAAGAAACCCTAAATGAGAACTTCAACTGCACCCATCAAGCATGAAAGATCATAAACCCATAACACAATCAATGGAGAAACAAGAGTTTAACTAGCAACCTAAAACTTGAGGTTCTGCTAGTGCCTAATAAAATACCAACTTGGGCTACTCCCCCTCATTGCCAATTGGTTTTAAAGTGGAACCCCGCCGTGTTCTGTCAATCTGTCTGAATTTGTTCTTGTCTGTCTTGCATCACACCTTGCTTGTGCCCGTGGGGCCCTCATCGCCAATTGGTTTTGAGGTGGAACCCTGGAATTCTCAACATAGAAAACTTCAAAACCCTAGAATTCTTAACATAGAAAACCGAACTACATTCATGCTAGATCATATAAGCATCTATAAACCGTAAACAACAACTTCAACTGCACCCATCATAAACTCATAACACAATCATGGAGAACCAAAAACTGAAAAACAAAGAGAGCTTTGTATTACCTGAAGAGGTTTTGTTCACTTTGACAATGGCTTCTGCAAAAGAGCAGTCAAGTAAACCTCCCCATTCTTGATCCCACTCGAATCCGTCTTCTTCGCCACCGCCCACTTCACCTTCTTGTACCCCAATTTCCCAATCAACGGCCCGTAAACCTTCTCCAGATCCACCGCTTTACTAAAAAACCTATCCAACCACAAATACCCACCACTCCTCAACACCCTATCCACATCAAACAGCAAAAACTCCATCGCCGTGGCCGGAATCCACCGATTCACAGCGCGGCCACACCGGACCAAATCCAACACTCCATCAAACACCGGCAGCCTTTGCTGCAACGGAACATGAAGACTCACCAAACCCCTCAACGCCACCGTTTCGCTGTACGGCGCCACCAGATTCATCGTCGTCGTCACCACCGTCACGTTCCGGAGCTTCATCTGAGCAGCGAAAGTCCCCGTTCCGCCGCCAATATCCACCGCTAAACGGATCGGAGATTTAGCAGATTTAGCTATCTCCGTGAACTGTTCAATGGGTAAGTCCAGATCTGATTTGAAGGTCTTAAACTTCGATTTCTCAACCTTCATGTCAAAACCCAGATCAGAATTGAACCGAATCAAGCAATCGAAGCTCTTACAGGCGTATTTAGTCCAAATCAGAGCGTTGTTTGGGAGATCTGCAAACGGGTTTTTCGGCAGAGACGACGGAGCATTGGCAGTAGTCTGCGCAAAGCAACGTCTACGAGGCAGCGGATGACATCCTCGGAGAATAAGCGACTCGGCTAAGTCATTATCAAGCGGGCATAAGGAGAAGGGCGTATATGTCATGAACTTGTGAAGAAGCTCAGGGTGGTCCCTACAAGAGGAAGCGATGGGGGAGAGATGAGTGTAGAGGAGGAGATCAGAAGGGACAGAGGGCTTTTTAAGGGGTGATTTGGGTGGGGATGGGGGTTGGAGGCGCGTGAGGTGGTTGATGGTGGCGCGTATGGTGTGGAGCTGGTGGAGGAGGTGGTCAGGGACTGGTGGTGGGAGAGGTTGTTGTTGGGTTTTGTTGGATTGGAGAGTTGAGGAGAGGTGGTAGAGGGAGAGGATGTTTGTGGCTACCATTGCTAGGAGGAGCATCATGTTGAGACCCATTGTGAATCCCATTTGAATCTGGAGCTCTCTGGGTAGTGGTCTAATGGAGTTTTTTGGTTTGTTTTCTCTGGATTGGAGGTCTAAAAGGTGAGATTGATCTCACTGAGAGGGAGTGATCAGTGGAAAGAGTGTACAGAGAGATGAGATTTGTGCATAGAAGATTTGGATATTTTATTGTTGTTGTGGTTGCTGTTGATGATTCGTGAGTGTTCACATTTTGGTGTTTCCGCTTTTGGCTCCGGATCACATGCGTTTGGGTCGGATAGTGTTTGTGTTCTGACTTGGAGAAAGTATTCATCAGAGGTAGCCACACCGCTCTGGCATGTTTGCGTGGTGAGTCGGTGCTATTTATTTTTGACAAATATGTAAAATTTGGTGACATTCATTTGAATAAAGCATATTTATCAAAAACTGAATTATGCATCTCACCACGTAAGCATGTCACAGTGGAGAGACTAGCTCGGATGAATAGTTTCTCTCTAACTTGTGAGTTGTGATTATCACGGTGAGAGCGGGCCGGCCCGGGTCGGGTTTAGGTGTGTCGGAGGAGAGGGGGCCGCGTACGAAAATATGTTGTTTTTGAGCCCGGTACAAAGTTAAAAAAAATAAACATAATAATAAAAAAATAAAGAAAATATGTTGTTTTTGAGCGGGCCAAAGGGGGGGAGTCGGGCCTGGGCTCACTCCTAGAGAATATGAATTTGTGCGTGCCGCGGGCTGAGTGAGGTTGTAAGCAAGCCGTGACGGGCTGAGGGGAGAAGGGGCCGTGTCTGGGGCTGGGGCGGATTTACCCAATATGGACGCGGGCCGGGTCATTTTATCCCGCGGGTCAGCCAATATTGCCACCTTGACTAGTGAATGTTGGATGGGATGAAGCCAAACAATAAGGATGTTGTTTAGGCATTTGAGTGGTATAAATGAAAATTTTGAAAATCAGCTGAAAATAATTTGGACGAAAAATCTAATTACATCGAAAATTAAAAAATGTTTTTATTTGAAATTAAAAAAACACATATAACGGCTATTAACAGAAATTATATATTATTAATTTGATTCATTTGATAAAGTTTTAAAATATGTAACCAACTATATTTGAATACCGTTTGCGTAAAAAAAAAATGTTTGAATACCACATATAAAATTAACTCTCATCCTGCCAATGTCAATAATTCATTAAAACATTTTTAGGAACTTTCAGATATAAAATTCTCAATTTTGGAAATTCTATAATTGCCATGTGATTATTCTAATTTGCAAATTTTCAGGTCCATCTTTTTGTTATGAGTTCTACCATAAATATCTGGCAACATTTTTTTTTGTTATGAGAAGTGAAATTATCGAAAGAGATACATTGTAATCCAACTTTGATTTGAATATGTGATGTCAAACTTGCACTTAGTACTCAAATTGAGTTAGTCACTTCCCTCAAAAAAAAAATTGAGTTAGACACTTGTAATACTTGATAAGAGCAACTCCAATAGATTATTTATATGGCGGTTATCTTCAAAATATAAATAAGATGGGAAAAATATTGTCTCCAATAGCCTCTCTACTACGCTCTTTATTTTAACAGATAGTTATCCCGTTTACTACTTTTAACGAGCCGGATAAATAACTTCATATATTGTTTACCCATGTTCTTAGCGATTATGTCCTGAATTCCTTAAAATTTTCATACAAGAAATATTGAGAATGTGCCACATGTTATTTAGCTAATCATTTAACTTAACACTATTGGAGCACTAACTAAATTTTTACAATATCTAAAATAGAAATGTTAAATTTTCGTCAAATTATAAATAACTTTTAACTAGCACTACTGGAGATGCTTGTATCTATAATACTGGACTAATAGAATCAGGTATCGTGAGGATTTATACTTAAATTACGTGTATTTCAAAAAAATACTTAAATTATGTGATTATTCTTCACATATAATATTTTATCTCTCTCTTCTTTTTCTCTCTACCCACCAATCCTCTTTCCACACTCTCTCAATTGAACAAAAAAGTTGCTCTCCGCTACTGTTTCGTCAATCATAGGGGCTCGCCGTCGGCGAGACCCTCTTCTTCCTGTTGTCGGTTTTTGTTGTTCTCTTTATGTATTTTCAGTTTCTACCGCTTAAGAGCGGTTTACTTCCGTCAGATGACAACCAACTACCGCATTAGAGCGGCCAAGTACCGCTTGGGAGCGGTTCTCTTCCGCCAAGGGACGGCCAACTACCGCCTAGGAGCGGTCCACTTCCGCCAAAGGGCGGCCAATTACCGCCTAGGAGCGATTCTCTTCTGCCAAAGGGCGGCCAACTACCGCCTAGGAGCTGTTATTGTCTACAATAAGGTGATAATTTACCATAAAAGTGTGATGTTATGTGTCACTTGGTCTTGCAGTGTGGATGTGAATTTCTTGAGGAGGTCGAATTATGCTATCGTGATAGACGGATTATTTTCTTCACCATTCTCTTTGCTCCCAATGATGGAGGGGAAAAGGCACTTAAGCCAATTTGTGGTGATGTTGAAGCGTACGCATGTTCATAAATCGTTTGAAGCGATAGTTGCTGATTTGTTCTTCTTAGAAATTTACAAATTGTATAGGCAAGATTAAGAAATGTGTAATATTACATTGTATTTCATGCTTGTTTCATCCATTGTAATTGTGAATTTTTATGATGAATAAGATTGGCTGATTGCATTTCAAATATATATACGCGAACCTGGCATTCATAGCTTGCAGTGTTGCGTCCAGTTTACTCATCTGCTCTTCGAATCATTGTGCTGATAGGCCCGGCTGCGCCTATGGTACCGGCGTGGTCTGTTGAGCCGGTGGCCTGTGCTGGAATCCTGGTGCATAAATTGCAGAAATCGGGTTTCCGGGATGATCTCTCGTACCCGGTATGTACCGGCTAGGGTACCACTGCTGCTGTATGTAATTATATATATATATATATATATATATATATCATGTTATGTTTTCCAATTAGGTCTTCATAGGTCATTTTGCAGTAATACAGCTCAAATTCAAAAATAGCCACTCGTATCTAAGCTAATAAGCAGACATGCCTATGATTGTATTATTTACTTGGCCTTACTTCGACTATAAATTACATTTTCGGGACGTTTAATTACCGCATATACTGATCATATTTGTGAGCACTTGGTACTTAAATCACATGCTTATCCATCCTGTTGTATCTTTCATGGTATGATTTTTCAATTAGGTCACTATTTTACGGGTAATTCATTTTGCAATACTTCAAAGGCTCCAATAGCTGACTGCGAGATATATGTGGCCTCAATTTGGTCAATTTGAAAGCTCGTAATAATCTCATGTTCAACGACATAAACAGTGAAGCTCGGTACACGTCAAAACTTGGGTTGAATTACGTAACATGGTTCAAGGCGGCGAAATTGTGTGGTAGATTGGGAGACAACCACAATGTAGAAGTACATCTGGAAACGAAATGGACGAATCCGCCACGAGGTGCTGTCAAAATAAATACAGATGCTTCATGGCTGGAAGAATCAAGAGATTACCCAGGCTAAGATCGCCACTGCTTGCGAAAATGGCCACAACCGAAGATGGCCTCGGATTCATAGGGGAAATCCAGCTCCATTCGATTGTGATCCATTCTGACAGCCTCGTGGCTGCACAGGTCCTCAGATGTGGCTTCAGTGGCAAAATGAAAGTTCAAAATCCTTTAGCTGATTAAAAGGAATACTATGATTCCTGCCGGGTTATGATTGACATGTTCGAGTCAATAGAATCTCGTTTATAAGGCGCGCGCTCACTGTTTTGCTAGCAAAGGAGTAGTCGAAAACGATGTCATTTTATTCAATTATAACTCATAATAGTACGAGTATCTAATAACAATATACGTAAATAGAAGTACATTTAAACGAAGCCGGGCATCATCAGCTAAGCTGTGGATGCCTACGGTGCTCTTTCATGCCAAACTCCAATCCACTTCTATTCCAGGACCGTAATCTCACTAGCCAAACGGATAGCTGACGCCTAGGTAGGATGAAAATTGTTCTCTATCGATGCTTCATATATCTTCTTGCAGCCCATCATTGTAGCATTTCCCTGTGGAGCATGGTTTATACTACTGCATCCGTTTATCCTGAATCTTTTTAGTGCACTATTCACCAGATCACTTAGCAAAACGATGCAACAATTTGATAATCTTCACTAAGCTTAAGGATGCGCATGTCGTTCTTTTTATGTTGTATCTTTATCGAGAAACGATGAACAAAGCATTTGAGGGAAGGCATTGAGAGGAGAAAAAACATTTTGGTAGTAATAAGTTTCCCTTGACACTAATCATTCGGAGGTGTAGTCGTGTAGAGATCGTGGAAGTGAGTTTTTGCTTTCTCAGGCAGAAACATGCACCAATGTTCGATCATTAATCATTACACATCATGATAAAGAGTCAAAATTACTGAATTACCACCACATCAATTAATGGGTTACCATCTACCAACTGAATTTGTTAGTCTCGACAGTTATTTTTTTTTTTTATTTTTTTTTTACAACATTAGTCTTGCCAATAGCTTTTCACCAAACCTTAAAGATAAAGAAAGGTAACTCTTAGTAAATTTGCAATAAGTGAAAATCCTGTGCGAATTCTTGATGTTGATGGTTTATCTACTTTGTAAAGCATATGTGAAGCAGGTCTAAGTTATTCTCGGATAACTTATCTCAGACATTCAATTTCATTGGTGGATGTAAACGGTTTTACCAATAGGAAGTCTTCCTATTAAATTGAACTGAAAAGAAACTTCCGCTCAATCGTAATCAAAATGTAGTCAGATAGTGGGCATTTATGGATAGAGGGGTTGGGGGGGGGGGGGGGGGGTTCAGTTGACCCAACTAGTGTAGTGTTTGGATAGAATGGTCAGATTAGGAGAAATAGAGGGCACCGCCAACAAAATACCCAGACACCGCTCTTTCTCTTTCCACCTGGGCACCTCTTTCATTCTCCCACTCACTCTCTCTTCTTCTCTCTCTTCTGCCATGTGGTCCCCACCTGTCTCTCTCTCACACTCTCTTCTTTTCTCTCTTCCCTGGTCCCCGCTTGTATCTTTTTCCCACTCACAATCTCTTCTTAACTCTCTCATGTTCTCTCTCTTCCCGGTCACCACCCTGTTCTCCTATCCACCGCTCCTCTCTCTCTCTCATTCTCTCACTCACTCTAGCCAGTCACCGGCTATGTTATACCATCCACCGGTTTTTTTCCTAACCCACAAAATGGTCAGGTTAACCAATTGGTTAACAAAACCAGTGTATCCAAACAGGCACAGTATGACATTGAGCCCCTATAATCGCTATTGTTGTATGGAACATAGTTGAACTCCTCGAATCGTTAGTGTTGTATGGAATATAGTTGAATGGTCTGTTTGCGCTAAAAGGAAAGTTCTAAAATCACAACTTTATTACTAAGAATTTACCTATCTCTTGTGCGTGACCGACTACTCTAGGAATCACTGTAGCAAAAATGTTGTATCCGTCGCAAATCACCTAATATGATACATTTCGACATTACTGAATGTAAAAGTGAAGAATCCAATAATTTTTCAGCATTAATTACTTGACAGTTTAGACAACTGACATTGCGATACCTGCAATAAAAAGTTGATATACCAACATCTCCATAACGTGCTTGTTCTCATTATCTTGCATCATTTTGCTAACCAGATAAGTGACTGTACGAGAGTGATGCTCATTTCATAGTATATGCGTAAATGACATTTGCACCCCCTCAAGTTTGATGAAAATACACTCACACCCTTCTTGTTTGGAAATGGATACTTTCACCCCTTCTGTCCGTCAAATTTCATGTTACTTACCTTCCCTAATTATAAATTTCATGTTACTTACCTTCCCTAATTATGATACAGTAGCTGGGGGCGGTCCCGTCACTGTAATAGTATCAGGAACGGTCTTGCTCTCTTAGAGTAGTAAATGACTCAATAGAGGGTGTATGTGTCCTGAAATTTGGACAAAAAAGGGATGCAAGTGTCTTTATCAAAACAAGAAGGGTAAAAATGTCTTTACCTCAAACCTGAGAGGGGGTGAAAGCATAGTTGTTAATACCGTTCCGTTCCGGTCCGGAACGGCCGGAACGGTCCGTTTTGTAGGCAAAACGGAACGGATCTTTGGTGGATTCGTACCGGTCCAAAATCCGGTCTGTTCCGCCCAGATTCGGTGAAATTCGGACATTTCGGCCCGATCCGGCTGGTACCATGGTGTTCCGTTCCGGTACACTAGCAATTTTCAAAATAAATATGCCAGTGGAGGGCGTCAAACTCTAGACCTCTACCACGGTTGGGTGGAAACTTACCGCTGGGCTAACCACTCTTATTGATAAATTCTTACCATATTATTATATAGTAACATATTACTGTATTTATTTTTGTAACTTATTTTCCATTTTTATTTAACACGATCAGTTATAAACTTATAAATACTTAATCAATCCTTGTTTAAACTTTAGAATGTTTAGTGATTTCACTACTTAAATTTCATATTAACTTATTAAGTACAAATAATTTATTCTCTTATCAATTAAACATATAGTTATATTTTTTTGACCGTAATTCAATAACTAGATCAAAAATAATTTGTTTTCGTAACACATGTGATTTTTTTAACGAGCTATTTCCATGAAAAATTAGTTAGATTTATACTTTATGTTCTAATTTGATTAAACTTATAAGACATTGTTATTAAAATACATCCGTTCCCAAGAGCAAAACGGAACGGGGACCGGAACGGTATTCACAACTATGGGTGAAAGTGTCTTTTACCCATCAGTAAAATGACGAAAAGGGAATGTCCAAAACTCCATGGAAATATCGTCATGATCCCACGGGGCCAATGAAATCAGGACGCTTTGTCACTGACACGTCCTCCCTTACTCAGCCGCTGACAGTATCAAAACCCTTCCCTCCTTATAAACTCACCGGAGAACCACCACTGCTCGGTGTCGCCACCGGCCTTTTGCTACAACCTCCTCTTCATCTGCAGCACATCGCTGGTAAATAATAATAACTTATCTTCTCTTTTTTACTATCCTCCTCTCTCGCTTTTTAGCAAATAGAAGTATTCCTCTCTCTCTCTCTCCCCAAATCACTACTGTTTTTTTTTTTTTTTTTTTTTTTTTTTTTTTTTTTTTTGAGAATATCGTCAATTTATCACCACAATTTGGGCGCTACCGAACGTTTGAATTGGTTTATCTTTGCTAATTGTGACTGAGTTTGATCTCAATTGGTAAAACTAGGGTTCTTTAATTTGGTATTGTTTGATGATCTCATTGTGTTGTGTAATTTTGTGAGCTACACTAGGGTAGGTAAGTTTTCAATTTTTGTGAGTCATTTTTTACTGGTTAGTATGAAGGTGTTATCACGGTAGAAGTAGAGATGACAACGGGTCGGATATGGATCGGATCAGACACTTCCCGATTTAGATCCGACTAGGAGAAATGAGATCCAGATCGTCACCGGATTCGGATCGGATAGCTGATCCAAATCCGATCTGTAGATCCATATACTACGTGGTCGGATCGGATTCGGGTCAGATCTGGCTCAGATTTGAAATAATTAACATAAAAAATAAACGCTAGTTCATACGTCAAGGTATGTTTGTAAGTTATGAAGCCTAAAACACTTTCTTTAGTTCCTCAATAAAATTCCGATTTTTCAAAGTCATTTGTCAATTCACGCACTCACCAATTTCTCTTTTGTATTCATTTCATTATTTAGTGGCTAGTGGCTAATGTGATTAAGTTACCTGACTTTTTCCTGGTCTCTGAATCTTTTAGGGGAAGAACAAACCTGATAATGGATGGATCAACTGGTCATGGCGGTAGGTCAGACATGTTTGTTCAAAACTATAAGCTTGGGAAAACAATTGGATTTGGTTCGTTTAGCAAGGTGAAAGATGCTGTACATTCTCTGACTGGACACAAGGTTGCGATCAAGATCCTTAACCGTTGCGAGATAAAGAAGAATAACATGGAGGAAAAAGGTGGGGATCATATGTTTTTATAGTACCGAGGAACATACGTGTATAATTCTTTTATGCTAATCCTTAGGCTTGAACTCATAAGTCACCTGCCTAACTTTATTCTCTTTGATAATAGCATTTAATTTTTTTTTTCTACATAAGGGGCGTCCGTGTTTCATTACTTGCAACTCCTGTAAGAGAGAACATGTTAATTTCTCATGTCTTCAAATTTCTACTCGTATTAGTTATAATAGTCAACTCACTTGTTTCTTTATAGCTAATTGTTAATAGTTAAAGCCTAACATTTTGAGGTTAGACAGATTATATATTATACGCTCTTTCTTGCCCAATATACTTAATTGGCAGAACCAAGAAACGACATGGCCTCATGTTCTAGGATCTGCCCTCTTGTCTCAGTTGACAGAGATGTTAGTAATTGGTCCCTACTTCATATCCAGTCTCTCCCATCCAACCCGTAAGGATTTCATGGACCATGATTACAGACTGTTTAGTGACCTCATAAGAACCACGAGACTTTTAAGGTTGGTTAGGTTCTCTTATGAATGTATGTATCTAGTTTCCCTTTTCAAGTTGAGGACTACCAATAATATTTCCATTGCTCCGAGAATTTAAAGGTAAGGGTATAAAGCTTCCCTAGAACCATATGCTACATAAGTCTGCTTTCAAAATTAGAAAAAGCACTGGAGGAAGAACAGCATGTCGTATCATAACACAAGAACAGTATCTGGGTATCATTGTTTTGAGTCATTTATGTCTAAAGTATGTAAATCTTGATTGGAATTGCTACAAAATATTAATTTCTTCGAAGTATGCATAGCCACTTTTGAGAGATAGGTTAAAGGATAGCAAAATTACTTATCTTTTAATGTTAGGGCATGCTTTGTTATGTAATCGTATTGTATTGGTCCATTTTTCTGGCTGGTTACGTAATTCTTAGATGACGTGGCTGTAGAAAGTTCTTTTTTTTTTCTTATTATAAAATAATTGCAAGGAGAATTTTTTTCTAATGAACCTTTGGTTTGTACTAACTAGTAACTAGCATGTCCTTAGGTGGTCCTAACATTACTGATGTTTATAGAAAACATTGAATGTTAGTTGATCTTGTTATTAAACTCAGCTGAATCTAGCTTTGGATAAATCTCTTTTGCAGTTAGAAGAGAAAGCAAAATACTGAGATTGTTTATGCACCCTCACATTGTACGTTTGTACGAGGTCATAGAGACGCCAACAGATATTTTACTTGTAATGGAGTATGTAGAGTCTGGTGATTTGTTCGATTATATTTCGAAAAAGATAAAGTTACAGGAGGATGAAGCTCGGAGACTTTTTCAGCAGGTAGATGTTCCTTAACAACTTGATCTTTGCAGTAAGTGATTTTTCTACATCGCGAATTGGAAAATAGTTCAGTTCACTGATCTGAATTCTTGATACCTTGGGATAGATAATTTCTGGAGTTGAGTACTGTCATAAAAACATGGTGGTTCACAGAGATCTGAAGCCTGAGAACCTGCTTTTGGACTCCAGATGCAATGTGAAGATTGCTGATTTTGGGTTTAGCAATGTAATGCGGGATGGTCATTTTCTTAAGACAAGTTGTGGAAGCCCAAATTATGCTGCCCCAGAGGTGTGATGTCCACAGACAAAATTTAGCTAGTGATATTTTTCAAAAGTGAAACACAGAATTGTAGAAGGTATATGTTTATATGCATTTTGATTATCTCCACATTATTACAGGTTATATCCGGAAAACTATATGCTGGACCAGAGGTGGACGTATGGAGCTGTGGTGTTATCTTGTACGCTCTTCTCTGTGGTACCCTCCCTTTTGATGATGCAAACTATTCAAATCTGTTTAAGAAAATACAGGTATACGCCAATTTCTTAGCTGATACACCTGGTTTTAGTCATTTTTTTGGTGTGTTTTTCCAGAGTTACAGAATTGTCTGTCGAACTCTATGATTGTGAGCCTGTAGCAGTAGTTCATATTTTCTTCCTGTACCAGTATTTGGGTTTGTTGTGTTGCCTTCTTGGTTAAGTTGTCCTTCGAAACTCTTGCTATTGCTTGACCATTTTCTCTTCTCGTGGAACGATTGTGGGACGTATAGCTTAAATGCTACACTAGGCTTTTTTCACGTGGTAGAGCGTCGGTGTTCCTATTTTCTAAAAATATCTATGACGCCTCCCAGTTTATGTATGTATATATAAATATATATATATATATTAACTTTCCAATATTTAAAATCTCTTTAAGTTCATTTATTAGTTTAAATCTCCACTTCATCAAGATCAAATGGTTCTTTGAAAGTAATTGAGTAGTTTAGAGTGTCTAATGAAATTTGTCTTTCCTCGCACATTGTTTCTCCGTAAGTATTTTTGTTATTTTCCTACAATTGCAAGATTTTTTTTGAATGCTTACAAATCATTCCTGCATAATTTGTAGAATATGAGAAAATGATCATTACGTATGCACAGAACTTACAGTTGGCTGTATTGGTCTGGTTAACAAAATTTGATTTAACCATATTTTTCACTTTTTTTGTTTGTTCAACTTTAGTTGTTTTATAAGTTCCTTTTTTCCGTACTCAAATAGAGAAAACAAGAAATCTTTTGGAATGAGCTGTATTATAGGAATCTTATGTTTTTTTTTTAGGAGTAATTACTAATTACTTTTACGGAAAATAGCCCCAGTTTTTTGTCATTAAAAAATTAAAAGATCGCATTTTCTCCAAATTTTTACTCTTGTTACTTGTTGGTCGTGGTCCAAATAAGGTTAGTCTCCATGATACCAAGTAGGTTATGCAATTTCTCTTATGAAAAGTACCATAGATTAACTTAGGTTGGGCAATATCTATATTTGATTGAGATGGTTGTATAGACTACAACTCTTAATGCACTACCTTAGGTGTCAACAAAGTATTAGAGATCCTCATTTACTTGGACAAAGCTTCTGGTCTTCTGCATAATAGTTGAATTGATTAAACTAAGCTGAGAACATGGTATTAGGAAGAACTTAACCTCAGAGGTTCTGAAAAAAATTCAGTGAGCTCCAGGGGAAGTCAGAGGGAACGAGAGAAAGAATTCTTACAATAAGCTTTTGAAGTTGAAATTTGATGCTGTCTCTTTTGTATTTTAAACCTGAAGTGTTAGATTTCTAATTTAGAAATGTCTTCTTTCAAATGTATCACTATTTTTATATAGATTGTCACTTGGTTCCTTCAGGGTGGAATGTACACTCTTCCCAGTCATTTATCGGTTAGTGCGAGAGACTTAATTCGAAGGATGCTTGAGGTTGATCCGGTGAAACGGATAAGCATTCCTGATATACGTCAGCATCCATGGTTTCAAGCTCATCTTCCGCACTACCTAGCTGTTCCTCCGCCAGATACACTGCAACAAGCGAAAAAGGTTTGGCAAATAGATCTCATAATCATATATGTTCATGAGGAAATGTTAATGGATGGCATGCAATGAAGATGAATGCCTATTAAATTTGTTACCAGTATATTCATTTCTTTGAATCTGTTTGTCTTAAAGTAACTTGCAGAAACTCAAAGATCTTACACGGTTCTGAAGTCAAGTTCTGTACATCATCCCTGTCGTAAATAATTGACACTGAAGTATTTTTATCTACCATGTTGTTAAAAGAAGTATGGGCTTCAAATAGATTTTTTTTAGACACTGACGAAATGGCTTACCGAGTCATATCCCATAAAGTTAATTTTCAGCTGTTAACCATGTGATCTATGTATTTTTGTGGTCTGAGATCAGATCGTTTCCTCGCTTTCAATGAAAAAAGAGATTTATGTTACAGTGTAATTTAGCTTATTTTAATCACAATAACTTGCCGTATGTATCAGTTTATTGGTCAATAATCCCCAGCAGGCGAGCATCAAATCCCGCATTTTCAATTTTGTGACAATAATATCTGTTTGTAGCAGTCACTAGCATATTGAAATACTGAAATAAGTTTGAAGTATTACTCTTTTACTTTCCTGCAAGTGCTTTGACTTTTGAGTATTATCATATGCAGATTGATGAAGAGATTCTTCAAGAAGTGGTAAACATAGGATTTGACAGGAACATCCTTGTTGATTCTCTTCACAAGCGGCTTCAAAACGAGGTAAACATTCTTATCTGGATTTTCCGCTGGCAATTTACAAATAAAATCATTGCTCGGGACTCGGACAGGTCCCACATTAGAAGCTTTAAAACCAGGGCAATCGGCATGAAAATTTTGACATTTCTCTTTATCCAACATCGCCAGATCATAAGTCTTTGGTTATCTGGATAATGTTTCAGGGCACTGTCACATACTATTTGCTGTTGGACAACAGATTTGGTTCTTCCATTGACTATCTTGGTTCTGAATTCCAGGAGTCCACAGTGAGTTCTCCACTTCTCTCTTCTTGTTCTTCCTAAACCAAACACATTGAAGCTAACTGTGTTTTCTATGATTCATGTATATACTCTTCCATGTTTTTCTTACCCGTTCCTCTTAAAGGAAGAAGCATTTGTGCTGATTTATGGCTCATTTAGTTAGCAGTATGTAGACTGCATATCTTATATGATATTTGGTGTATTCTGTTTGCTGATTTTAAATTTGAGCATCTAAGATACTTAGTGCATGTTTGGGAAACACGATATTAATCAGTTCTGATTAAAATATATCCTTTAATTAAATTCCGTTTGTTGTGACACAAAATTTAATCTGGAAATCTGCAGATTAAAACAATCTCGGTGCAATTGTAGAATCTCCAAAATTGAGGATTATGCTGCTGAAAATCTCAGTAAAAATAATTTAATGTGTTTTTGATACAAGCATGATCATCGTTCATTTATAAGTCGGTGTATTAAAAAAATTGACGATATAGCTCTTAAAATTTCGTCACATAGATCAAATTAATAATCTACAATTTAAATTTATACCAAACGGATTTTGATTTTTAGTTCAGCTGGATTATTCACTTGGAACTTTTCCAAAAAAGAATCTCATATTTTCAGCTGATTACCAAACAGGTCTTTAAACATGATGCCGTATCGTGTATTTACACATAGTGGTCGTTTCGTCCTCTACCCTTTATCTAGAATGAATATAGTTCAGTAACAAGTGTTATGTGCACATATGCAGGTTGATTTCAATCGTACAAGTCCAACTGGTGCTCCAGTTTCAACCGTTGGACTACATTCTCCGGCAAACATGGCGCACCAAGGAATGGGTTCAAGACCCCAGTTGCCGGTTGAAACGAAATGGGCACTTCCTCTTCAGGTAGTTTGACTTTTTGTCTATTCTTTGCCAAAACGAAAATAGGTCATTGGCCTTGTTTGGATGAGATAGATTATTGGATAGATTATTGAATGAGTGGTTGAGGTGAGGAGAGAGACAGATACACCTCACTTGACCCATTCATTCAATAATCTATCTCACCCAAACTACCCCATTGTGTGCACGGCTGTTCTCAAAGTTCAGTTGTGAAGTGTACATTTTAAATCTGTATTGAGCATTGATCATAAAACTGAATTTCTCTGACAGTCTCGAGCCCATCCTCATGAGATAATGACAGAGGTTCTCAAAGCCCTTGAAGAGTTGAATATATGCTGGAAAAAGATTGGGCATTATGACATGAAATGTAGGTGGGTTCCTAGGGTACCTGGTCGTTACGTTGGTACGATTAGTACCAAGCAAACGAACAGTTTCTTTGGGGATGAACTCACTATGGTGAAGAATGATAGTGTCAGCAATCTGGCAAATGTCGTCAAGTTTGAATTGCAGGTATGTGTACTCCTATCACATTAAGTTATCTCAAGCTTCCACAAGCTTTAAGGGGCTAACAATGTCTGTGTTCTTTAAGAGCTTAGCCTATTACTTATGAGGTAGATAATGCATTTAGTAAGTGTCAATGTGATATTTTGATTTGTTTTATTGTTTAAGGTTGTTAGATTGAAATATATGATTGTTCTGCACGGCATATCTATGTGTTGAATGGCACATTAACAGTGCAGTATTATGAAAAAATAAGCAAATTTTAGTATCACATTGTTATCTAAATTAGACCGTCAAAGTGACCCCTAAGTCGAGTAGAGAGAGAGAGGGAACACAAGAAGTAGTATGCATAACTTCCAATCTAGAAAATGTAAATATTATTCAATCATGTCAAGTTCCTTTTAGAACCAATTTAGGCACGTTCTTCTTCGATTCCTTGTTGCAGTAGTTTTGCTGTCATTGCTTTGTGTATGTTTGCTGACACGACTTGTTACGTTATGGCTTGACAGCTTTTCAAAACTCGGGAAGAGAGATATCTGATCGATCTACAAAGGGTTCAAGGCCCCCAATTCCTGTTCCTGGATCTATGTGCTGCTTTTCTTGCTCAGCTTCAGGTCTTCTGAAGCACAAGGATTGACCAACTAGACCGATGCGCTCTTGTTCATCAGTCTCGCGTTATTGCCCATATATAACATGTAATGCAGTAGTAGTAGTTGTGGGGGTGTTGATCCAATTCTTGTCAATTGTGTGATACCAAGAATGTGGATGAGGCAGGACAACTCCGGACGCTGAACATATGCTGAATATAAATAGTTAAGGGTTAAATCTTCATGCATTTCGGGAATTCCAGAAGCAGCTAATCTTTGGAATACTAATGCAAGGCAATTTATATGATCATTCATTTCCCCCTAGGGATTTATAGCACTTTTATGTATATTGCTGTTTCCAGTAAAAAAATATGCGCTTTTGCTCGTTTTCTGATACGCTTTGGTAAGATTAGGAGCACTCCTCCCCAACCTTCATGGAAGATGCGTTGTTAGATAGGCCAGGGACCGTAAAACTGGTCCAGCCCAGCACATTTGAAGAGTGAACTGGCTCAGCCCAGGACACGTGTCTTGAGCCAGCCCTAGCCTGTATACGCCTTGAGAGATTGAGTATGCATTATAAGTCACAATAGCAAAGCATTATAACCATTCTACATTACCTAGAAATACAGCACTTCACTTCATGTACTTTTAAGCTCGAGCAATGTGTACGTCTAAACACACCGATATCCACAGACCAACAGAAGAAGAAGAAGAAAAAGAGAGCCAAACAAAATCGTTCAAAATCGTTCGGATGGAATTCTTCTAAACACGGGTTGTTTATTGAAGCTCCATTGTGAAGTTGTTAGCTGGCGAGCTTGATCCGCAGAAGATGTCGCAGGTTGAGCCTGTCGATCTTACTAGCCAGTATGAAATCATTTTCAGTCAGACCACCTGCACCAAATTAGTCGCATACGTTCAGGCAAAGCAATGACTAGAAAGGTAGAATCTTCAAATTGCAACTGAAACTCTTCATCTCCAAGAACAACATTTCAAGTGTGATATTCCAGACTCTTTGCTCCATGAAGCTCACTATTTGACAAGCGGGAGAGATTTTCCTTATTGGTGGAATTAGAGAATAGGTACACATGTGAGCAAGTTAAATTCGTCTTTGTTGCGAGTCCCTAAGAACCTATAGAAGTCTCGACGTAAAATTCTTAACACATACCTATATTTTCAAATCACCATTTGAGATATTGACTCCTGAACCAAGAAAAGTCCCCCAGAAATCCTATCGGCGTCTTAGAAAATCTGAGTATTATTCTAAGCAAACTCTTAGATTCTAAGCAAACTCTTCTCCATTCAACTCCGGCAATTACTGTAATCATACTCTAATGGTTCAGAATCAACCTTGCTACTAATATTATTCTAATCACCATGCCTGCATTAATCTTTAACTGCAGAACTCAACCACCAGCTCTGATGACCGCAATAACTCTAGTCTAATTCAGTGCTAATAATTTCCAAAAAAATAATAGCACTGCAGAAAGAAAAGAAAAAAAATCAGTCAAACAGAAAAGTTAGCTAGGAAAATTGATTCTTACCAACAGCGTGTGTCCATATTTCGATAGTGACATTGTTCCATCCAACTAGATGAAGGTCTGGATGATGTCCTGCAACCAATATTTTAAATATGTTAATACCACAAAATGCAAAATGAAAAAAAAAAAGGTAGATAATAATCAACATAATTCCGTTTCTGTCTGGAAGAATTGAGTACCAAAATAGAACAAAGACCAACGGAAAGACTTAACCAGCGCCTTAAAAGAAATCAAAATTCAACAAATGATCAAGTGACTATTACATTTCTTCACATATACCATCACCTGCAAGGCACATGTCCAGAACATAAGGAATGCCAGGTGTTGGGTCACCAAACAAAATACATGCGATACCGTTTAAGCCTGGTCAAAAACCAACCAACAAAAGTAATGGTATTTCAATACTAGCCATAGATTTGAAAGATATCAATGGCTAGAAATGACCCGATCTTCTTTCATCTTTTTCCACTCATCAAATCACTATACTTGATATGTTGGACTCTCTTTTCTTTGGTAGTCCCCAGTGCTACCAAACCATTTTCTTTGGTAGTAGTCCGGTCAGTCCTCGGTTTACTATCAAAACAGCTGTGACTTGAACATTTTTTAACGGTGAACACTGTTCCTAACTAAGGCAAGGCAACCAAAATACTCATGATCTAACTGCTCCATTGAGTCACGCCAAATATTTAACAGGGTCCATCATTCCCCTCACGGAACCACCATTTTTACCTTTCTCTTCCCCTTCCGGCCTTCCCCCTCTGCTCAACTACCATATCGTCTCCAACCCAAATCACCTTCCCCTTACCCAAATATATTCAATTTAAATACTATCTTATTCTTCATTAATGGTAAATAATTTCTAACTAAATCGCTAATTAAAGTGTTTGAAGGTTATTATTTTCACTTAATAATGTCTAATTAGATTATACAAAAAAAGAGAAAAATGTCAAAATTTACACACATAAAAGATGTAGTATAATATTTGTAAATATAATGTTATGCTGAATATCATTTTTTTAATATTTTTGGTTAAGGTTTGTAAAATAAAAACCTATTTTAGTACATTAAAAAAAAAAAAAAAAAAAAAAAAAAAAAAAAAAAAAAAAAAACGTTGAATGGTTCCAAAAGTCTTCCCCTCGGCGAGGGAAAGCCCAAGGAGGGTTTCCCTTCCCCTCAAGGGATTGGAAACCATCACTCTTTCTCTCTTCCCCTTCCCCTCGCCTTACCCTCAAGGGGTTAGAAATTCCCCCAAGAGAAGCAGGAGTTGAACTCTAATCATTCTATCAAAACAACGGGTCAATGCACTGCCTGAGTTGATTTGGCACAATAGCGAATAAACAGTTTATTTGGACCTGTCTATTCAGTGTGCCATATTTGGACCAGAATAGTGAACTTTGATATCCCCTTCTATACAAACACTAATTGGTGGTCCAGAATACCTAAAAACTTGGGGCCCTGTTTATTTCAAGCCCAAACCTAGTTCATCTAATCAAAACCCTACCCCAGTCTCTGGTGGTGATACTTTCAAAAATGAGGTGTGCTGTGTCAGTGGAGATTCATCAAAATCGGCGGTTATCGCAGTACCGGCCTCCATGTACATGCTATTCTTAAGTCCATTTCTTTCTCAGCCTCCCTAGTCCCTACTGTTGTTATGTCTGTTTAGGAGTGATGGTGGTGAAAGAATCAGTGTAGTAGTGGTTACCGATGTAGTTGAAGTGATGAGGTAGATTGGTGGTGGTGATGGACGTAGCGATAGCATTAAGAGTATCGGTGCTCGCTTGTGTTGCGATGGCTGATGGTGGTCCTTGCAAAGGTGGATGGCGTTGCTGCCCACGACAGTAGCCCCAGTGATGGTTGAGGAGTCAGCAATGGCTGAGGGGCAGCGGCGACGGTGGTTGAAGCATTGGCAACCGTGGTGTTGCGGCGATGGTGGCTGAAGCGTCGACAGTGGCAGCGCTTGTCAGAGTTACCAGTAATGGGGGGGGGGGGGGGGGGGATGGCTTTATGGTTACTGTTATTAGTTTGTAAAATATATGTAGAATATAAAATTTATAATTTGTACAATTAAAAGGTTTAGGGTAAAAGACAAAATGCACCCTTCTTAGATGGGTTATATACAAAAACAACCTCATTGTTTGGGGATATACAAAAACCACCCTTATCTCCGTTAGTATTTAACGGTGCACTAACGGAAGGGTCAAAAGACAAAAATAACCCTAAAACTTTAAGAAATGACCCACTATTTATACAATTTCCTTCCCTCCTCCTCCTTCCATTTCCTAACCCTAGCCTCCTCTTCTCTCTCTCACAGCCCTCTCCTCTCTCACACAGCCCTCTCCTCATTCTCCTGCGTTGAAACCCAGAAGCCATCGCCGAACCATCGTCGTCGTCCGGGCTTCGGCGTTCTCCTACAACCCACCATCACCAAATCATCTCACCCTCCTCCGTCCCTCTCTCTCTCTCTCTTTCTCCCCGTCGGACCACCTGACCGAGGAGAAGAAGGGGAGGAGATTGCTTCAATGGCGGATCTGGAGGAGGTAGCTTCTGCAGAGGACGAGCAACCACCAACCCACCTCCATCTCCGTCACTCTCTCTGCTCCTCTCTCCCTCTCCTCTACCCAGAAGTCGATTGATACCCATCAGAAGTCGATTGAAACCCATCAAATACAAAATCCTCCACTGTTTTCAGACAGTGACTGGTTGTTCTATTCAATTTCGAAGTTTCCGGTGGCTTTTTACTCACTTTTCTTGCTGCAGATCTGGCTTCTCTTCTTCTGAGTGAAATTTCTATTTTGATTTTTTGGCTACAGTATCTGTTTCGATGGGTGCTGAGAAAGGAAGACGGGGTTTTGGACGGTGAGGTGGGTTTATGGGTGAATTGAGTTGGGTTTTTGAGATTGGAGGTGGGTTTATGGGTGAATTATTTTTGTGTATTGGTTTGGCAATGTTGTTGGCTGAGGTGTTTGTAGTAGGGAGATGGTTGTTGAGTGTAATGGATGAAGTCAGGTGGTGTAATGGGCTGTGGAGTTTGTGAAGGTGTGCAGAGTGTTTGGTGATTGGGTTTCAGGTGGTATAGGTGGTCTGGTGATAGCGTTGGTAGTGTCAATGGCAGAATTGGTGGTGTAATGGGGGTGATTGTTTGTCTTGATCCGATATTTGGTTGTAGGCAATGGAGGTAGGTGATAGTAGTTTGAGGTGGTGTAGGGGAAAGGAGTACAGGTGGTAAGTAAATGGTTATGGTGGTCTGTTGGTAAAGGAAATAGGTTGTAGCTTGGGTAAATTGGGTACTGTGTTGTGCAGAGAGGTGGTGTTGGTAGCACTTGGCTTAGATGAATTGGAAGGAAGACCTTGGTGTAATGTGGAGGAGAAATGGTGGTGGTTTTGGTTGGGAGTGAAGTTAGGTTTGGGTTTGTTATGGTGGTGATAGGAGCAGGTGAGGTGATGGTGGTGATATTGGTGGAAATTGGTAATGTATTGGAGCTGGCAGTGGTGATGGAGGTGGTGGTGGTGTTCAAGAACACCAAGAACATGAACAAAATAAACAAAAAAAGACAAATAAGGGCAAAATTGTCATAAAAAAGTCAGAATGCACCCCCCTCTCAACAGACATTAACAGAAGGGTGGTATTTGTCCAACGGCCGTCACTGACAGGGGTGGTTTTTGTATATCCCCGAACAATGAGGTTGTTTTTGTATATAACCCATCTAAGAAGGGTGCATTTTGTCTTTTACCCAAAGGTTTAGTGTCAGATGTGAATTTTCCAAATGAAACCTACTATTTGGAATTACAAGAGTCAAGATGCCAATTTTAACAGACATGGAATTTTACACATCCCAACTTAGGGTTAGGCTGCCAAACAGATAATCTAAAGTGACGGGATTTTAAATTCCAAGTTTTAGTGAAATCCCTAGTTTTCGTACCTCATCCAAACGCACCATCAAAGTGTACATGTGGCGGTGCAAAAAATTCATCTCAAATTGTTGTTAACGTGCAGTAGACCATTAGCTTAACTTAGCTAACAAATGTAGTGTTCTCATTAATAGTTTCTACGGACTTCAAATTACAAAATTTGAACACCCTCAACATAAAAGGACTGTTTCTAACCCAAGTCTCCACAAGTTGGCATACTACACAAACGTCAATGTTTTATTTTTGGTTTATACCCATAAGTGCCAATGTTCAAAACATTCAATAATCACTTTACACAGACAAATTCAAGTCACAGTTTATTTTTGGTTATACCGTTGGGCGCCGATATTCAAAACGTTCAATCACAATCACTTTACTCAGAGACAAATTCCAAGTCACTGTTAGTGCATTTATACCAAGGCAACAAGGTTCACATCATGACATACTATTTTCCGAAGGCAGAGATGTAATTATAAAATTCAACTGAAACATACATTAAAAGGAAAGAAACTCAAAAAGAAGCCACTATACCAGAAGAGAAAGGTTGTTTTTAAGCCAGTGAAATACCTTGTGCTTCAGCAACACGAGCAACTTCCTCAAAGAGCTCCAAACCTTTCAAAAAGGTCTTAACTTTCAGGGATCGCCTTATCTTCAGTTTACCATCTTCATTAACCAACTCCCATTCAGGAACCTAAATAACAAAAATTCTACACCCGTTAACAAAAAGAAAGCAGCATTAAGATTTTTCACTCAGCTATAAGTACAAACCTGTGGTATCAGCTGGCGTGCTGCTTCTTCTGTCATAGCTCTCAAATCCTTCGCGTTGCATGGCACACACTTTTTGTTTGACAAATCTACATGTCATACAAGTATATCAACAAATAGTAATAACCAATATCATGAAGGGAACAGCACAAACAAGATCATTCTTTTGATTTTTAAAATTGTTGTATTGGAATTACCGAAGAGGACTGAAAATACCAGACCTATAAACTTGGCCAGTAGACAATCTTTTGCTTTGGAAAACACATCATACAGGTCCAGTTTCGGACCCCGTGCTCAAATATAATTGTGAAAAACATTCCAAAGAAGCATTCTTAGAAATCATTTAATGTACTGCAATTAGTCTCTGACAAGTCAATTTTACAAAATTGAACACTTTGCCCTCAGGTCATAGAAAACCCGAAATATTGCCGCTTCTTTCATTGCTCAGGTAACTAATGCTTATTAGAAACACAGAATCACTGCTAGGACATTGATCTGCTGGTTTAATTTTGTTTCGGTTGAAATAGGTCAGTACTACAGTAGCTATATGTACTAAATGTAAGCTTGTATTATGAAACATGATTGTTTTTTTTTTCTTTAGGAGAACAGAAGAAGTCAAGTGGTCTCCCTTGTAAACAAAAGACAACCTAGGCAGCTAGCCAACTCCTAAAAACCTGGACGGCTACGAACAACACATTCTTGTGATTTAAATTATCGATGAGTGTTAGTGAACCATTCAAATCTAAACTGAAACCCACACCTAAAGGTTATTATAGGCATACACAACCAGAGACGTTAAAACTAAAGATACTGTTGACTTCAAACTTAAACACCCGAACATACAGTTTGAGATCTGCACGCACCTTCTCTTGTACAAAAAGTTCTAAACCCGTTAAGTGTTTTCTTATTTGAAGAAACTTCAACATGGTCCCTGAGTATTATCCGAAAACTTGAGCTGTGTGTACATGCAAAAGTCATTCAAAACAATGAACACTCTAGCACAAGCCAGGACACATAAAGAAAAAAAAAAAATGAGAGTACGCTATAATATAACCTTGCCCCAAGTTGCAATGCCCTTTTCCACTCAGAACGGCATCTATGGACTCATGATTCATAGATAGAAAGAAATAGTGTGGTGCATGTGAATAACTGACATGACAAGCTAGTATGAACATGTTTCATGCAGCCAAGCATTGAATACAAAAAGTGTACACACTGCAAGTACCATCCACTAATAACCATAGAAAGCCTACTAATGCTTAAGTTGTAACACCCAATCTTCTAAAAATGACCCTCCTCTTATTAAGAAATAACTTTCCTACCCCATCTTTGTATAAGACCCTACTAAATTGAAAATCCCACTAAATCTCCAATTAGGTAATAGCCATGTTTTCAAAGCACACCTTTTCACATTTCACGTAAAAATTACAAAGCCTATTGTTCAGAAGTAGATGATTTCAAACGAACTGTTAATCCGCAAACTGAACAGTCAATCAACTGTGAACAACAGACTCGCCAAGTTGTCCTAGAAAATGAAGAAGGAAATTAGTCAAATTACACTGTTTCGGTTCATTTTAACATCTTCATGACATCAAGATCACATATGAATTTCCATCATAGCTCCAAAAACTAATTTCTTCGTCCACATATAGTCGTATACATGAACATTTACGTATATTATGTTAACGGGGAAAACACTCTTACTTTGACCCTACTTTGATGGTGTACTATATTACTGAAAGCATTAATGATTTCACCCTTTATAATTTTATTTTACATTCTTGAAACACTTACTATGAACCACATTTCAACATCCAACGTTACTGTATTTACCATAGTTTGAAACACTTACTATGAACCACAGTTCAACATCCAACACTAACTTCATTTGCCATTGTTCAACAGTTTCTTCTAAACTTTTTCGTTTCTCCACTACTTCCCCCACTGTTGAAAAATGAAATAGCTATCATCATCATCCTACTTAATTCAAAAAATCAGACAAAATCAAATCCTATTTTCTTAAATCTTTTGTTTAAAACTTTGAGTACACTATCTTTGTTAATACACTATCTTCGAGTACACTATTGACTTCACATCAATACACTTCTACAAAAAATTTAAAAAAATTGACATAATTTATCTTATTAGTAGCTTTGATTTTACCGCACGAAGAAATCATATGCACAAATTATGCCTAAAATCATGTCCACATAGCATAACTGAACTTTTGAATATATGGTCCAATTCTCAACATATCAAGTGTAACAACTTTCAAATTAACATATGTTTATTTCCAGTGAAAATAACACAAATAGCAGACACTCACAACACGTACGCTCTACAAAGTGAATATTAATCCTACTTCAAGCGCAATCATCTAGTTTTTTCATCAATCCAAGGGCATTCCAGTCATATCACATCACAACTTCCACAGAAAAAGCTACACAGACCGATCAATTCACAAAAACAGGCCTAAGAATGCGAAATCGAGATCATTCCTAAATACAAACCCTCTGAAGCTATAAGGACCACCGAATAATAAAATGAACCGGAAACCACATGCAAGAGCTCGTTTCGTACAGAAATCGCATCGTAACATTCAAATCGACGGTCACAATTTGCCTCAAACATCAATTTGTAAGTTAGGGCATTTCAATTTCTCACCTCTATGAATGAAGAGAAGACGAATCTAATGAATAGAAGAGGTAAATAGAAGAGATTTGAGAGAGAGAGAGAGAGAGATTACCGTCCATGGAGGGCGAAGAAGGTTCGAGAGATGGAGTGAAATGGCACCTGAAGAAGCAAATATAGTAGTGAAAATCAGCGAAGTTAAGAGAAATGGATTGTGGAAGACGACACGAGAGAGAGAGAGAGAGAGAGAGAGAGTACTGTTGTAGTGGAGCGAGAGAGAAGAGTCCGAATCATGATGACTTCACTAAAACGATTCTAGAGTCCATCAATGTGGAACATTATAGAGTGAGTATTCCGTAACGGGCTTGACTTGGGCTTGCTAAAGTTTATGGGCCAGGCCTGGTTATTTTATGCAAATTGTAAATAAATTGTTGTTTTGTACTTTTAGTAGGGGATTGCCCGTGCCCGAGGGCACTACCCAAAAACACGTTTCACCTATTGTAATGTCATAAATAAAATAAGTATTTCTATCTACAAATATGGGCAGAAAATAAAAATAACATAAATAATTGTAATAAATAATCAGGAATAAAGGAAGCCCATTTCTATATAATTATGATAAAAGAAATTGGTAGTTAAGTGGGTAGTTGAGTAGTGGGTAGTTAGTGGGTGGTAGGTGAGATCTAAGGGCTGAGATTGATTCAATCTAACGGTCGAAAAGACATTTTAAAGTCAACCGTCCTAATTTATAATATAGATAGTGAGAATTCGAGTGTTCTTCTACGACGACATAGTTATGCAAAAGTTAGGCAAATTATTTGGGGGTGACCATTCTTTAAGACTTTTGGCATTTATCTTGAGGTCTTGAGTTTGGAACAATCCAAGGGCAACGTAATGACTTTTTCAATTGCGAGTCTGTCAGTTCGGGTTTTCTCAGGCTGGTTTGCCTCTGAAACAAAGTCCGGAGACGAAGAACAACCATTTGTTTAAAGGACCAACCAACAACTCAAAAGAAGTTAGGAATAAGAACTAAATAGCTAGCGTGAACTAAGATCTTCAGTCCATAATATATGGAATAATGGCATCAACAATGTATTTTTTTTTATAGTGAGAATTTGAATTGAGTGTTCTTCTCCAACGGTAATTATACAAAAGTTAGGTAAAACACTTTTTGTTGTACTACCTCTGTTTCTTCTCTTTCATCTTAGGAGGACTTTTTTACCCGTATTTGGATCACTTTGATTCGGTAATTTGGATAGCAAAACAATGTAATTTTTTGATAGTTTTTTCATGGTATTGTAGAGTAAAGTTTTCTCTACAAGATCATGCAAAGATTACCGAATTCGTTTTGCTAACCAAATCACCGGGTCAAAGTGCCCAATGAATAGTGTCAAAAAGTGAAGTAATGTGAGAGAAAAAACAGAGGTAGTAATTCTTTTCGTGCAATGCGAGAGGGAGAGAAGTTTTAAGAAAACAATTATTACCATTTTAAAAATATATGAAAGTTGATGAAAATTTGTAGGAGACATGTATTTAGAACCTAAGGGTAGGAGAAAATATAGATGGTAAGGGAATAAACATCGTCGAGTTTGACGATTATAATGCCTGCATTATACTTTGCATACAGAGGATGCATAACCCATTGAATTGCTGCTTTTACTCATTTTTTTTCATTTTTTGCCTAAAAGATACGTAGTCGGTATGTCACTCTTTCTCTTAACTATGTACTACTTCCGTTCGGCCAGAATCTTCCCATCTAACTTCAGGGGTCATTTTTTCAATTAATTTAGCTAACAATATGATGAAAATGACATTGTACGTCTTTCTTAAGACTACAATGTTATAAAACAATGAGCACATTTTCATACCTTGTCGTTAGCTAAATTAGTCGGTTAAAGTAACTCCGGAAAAATAATGGGAGGGGAATACCATTTCCCCATCTCATCATCATTTTCCCCACCAAAACGGGACTTAAGAGATGGAACATAAAACCCAAAACCCCAAGACAGAGATATGGATAAGTGTCGTGACTAACAACAACGCACCAAAAACATTACCTAATTCAAATGAAGTGCACATATTTCACAACACTAGGTATAACCGTACAAGCCAAGCAGGTTACCTAAACAACAATCATTAAGACAACATGAAAATGAACTAGAACTAAAAGCAAAACCATGTTTCACACTTGAGAAAGCAACTACTGGTAAAAAAAAAGGGACTGTAAAACAAAATGTTAAACTACGCCAAATTAGCACACGCGCTGCTGTTCCTAACGCTACATAAACCAAAAACAATTAAGTACTTAAAATACATCCTCAAGGCACAGGGCAGCAGCCAGCAAATCCCACTGTTTTTCCGAACAATCGCAAATTCATGTTACAGGAAATCATCCTTTTGAACCGGCTACTCTCAAACTCACTACAAGACCCTGAAAAACCAAGAGTTTCGCGTAAAGAGATTGATTAGTAGCTATTCTGCCATAGCTGTTGAGACTGCTTCGAAGGCTGGCTTTGCTGGGAACCACCAAGTGCAACCTCTCTGTGGTTTTGCTGCTGCTGCTGCTGGAGATGATGATGCTCTAGCGACGCTCCAGATTGAGAATGGTACATATTCTGGTACCCTAGGTTAGCTCCATAGTTTTGGGAAGGTTGTTGCTGTTGCAGCTGTTGTTGCTGTTGCAGTTGTTGCTGAAGCTGTTGCAGCTGTTGTTGCTGCAACTGTTGCAACTGCTGTTGTTGTAGCTGCTGTTGCAACTGTTGCAGTTGCTGTTGCTGTTGCAGCTGCTGCTGAGTTTGCCGATACCCAGAAGGTGGTTGTTGTTCACTTTGTCCTGGAAAGCCGTAATACGCATTTGTTGGAGCAGCTGACATTGTTCTTGATCCAGGTCCATGAGCCCAGTTGCTGGAGTTCTCACTCTGGGGGTAGAAACAAATTAGGAGACCAGATATGACAAAGGATCAACACGAAAGATTCTCAAGCACTTCAAAAGTACCAGGTCTTTGTTCTTCTTACTCAAAAGAAAAGTACGGATATGCATTCAGAATAACTACTTATTAAGACATGTACAAATGATTATTTTCAATATCAGGATGAAAACTTCATCTTAAGTCTATGTGGCCAATCTGCTGCCAACATTAGCCCATGGTCTTGATTCGCCTAAGCAAAAATTTATATCATGTAATTAAAAGGACATTGATATGAACAATCTACCTACTTATACTCTATTTATGCTTTTCTTCTCGTTGGGCACACTTTACAATGTATATGTAATGACTCTTCTATTTATTCATAATACGTTAATTATAATTAAATTTTGCACGAAATCTACTCATTTGCAGATTTGAAATGGCCGGAGACAGGCAAATACTGTTTGGCACTTTGGTTTACCCGTCATAAAGTAGAATCCTATTGACTAGTAATATCATTTTAAGCACGCATACACGCATGGCAAATTAGTAATAAAGTTCATTTAAGCTAAAATTAAATCTACACTTACAAATTTACCCCTTCTCATATCTGATCCCAACCCAACAGTGTGTCACAATCTTCGATAGACCATCAGCCGGCTAACCTTCCACCACCTAGAGAGGACACCAGCTAAATGAATACCTTTGTTGCCCCGACACAAGTCTCTATACAATTCTCAGTTATTGATAGTCAGTTGTGTGCTCCCACTTTGTTTCTCAGTTATAGATGACAATTTGTGCTCTCTAGTTCAAAGCATCCAATTTTCTTTAGAATAGATCTCCACAACTATTCAGATTCCTGGTTCAAGCATTCAATTTATGGTGTTGTTTGTAACCATGACCATAGATAGAGAAGCTTAAATGTTTACAGTTGTGGTGCGGCCGCCATTGTGGAAAGGTAAATCTCGAGTAGGCGTACAAGTTAATGGTGAGGTGAAACCTGAATCTAAAAGAAACATGGGTAGTGACATTTTCCAGCAAAATGATGAACATTGCCTGGAATTTGGGCAATTTCATCAAGGCGAACAAGTACTGATTCCCATTGGAAAGAAAGAGAAGGTTGGGGTTGTTCACTGGAGGTTGTTCGATAATTAGCCATCGGAGCGGTGGTGGCAGACGATTTGTACTGTCAGTCTATAAAGGGGGGGGGGGGGGGGGGGGGGGGTTAACTTTGTAGATTCATTCTTACTTATAACTTAAATACATTTTACTACTGCCTTTATTTAACTTTTACTGTATTTCACAAACATCCACAATAGCAGAAAACTGGATGCAGGACTTGAATTGTACATAGATTTATGGTGTAGGACAAATGACACTAAAACCTATATGCAGTTTGACACTTGCGACACTAAACCTCCAGCACTTCCAATTTCATAGAAAAACCCCCTGCACTTTTCATTTTGAGGCAAATAGCCTCCAATCGTTAACATGGTTATATTAAATTAACGGAAATCCATCACATGACCTCACAATATGGGCATTATAGCCCATAGTCACTTGATGGGTAATTACAGTAAATTTCGTTAAGTTAATCTAACTTTGTTCATGTTTGGAGGCTATTTGTCTCAAAATGAAAAGTGCAGGGGGTTTTCCTATGAAATTGGAAGTGCTGGAGCCTATGTAGCACAGAAACGGGAACGTGGACGAGACGAAACGGGGACGAGAACGCCGGAACGGCAGTTTTTAGAAATTAGGGAGACGAAACGCCAGGGGAACGGCATACACACACACACACACACACACACACATATATATGCATATATATATGTATAAATTTTAATGTAAATGATACCTAAATACACAATTATAAATTATTAGACGAAATTAAAAGACAGTAATTAAAACCAATACAAAATTAAGATCAATACAAAGAGAACACATTTACTTATTAAGTGGAAGAACTTGAGAAATTGGAGGTACTTGAAGTCTTTGAGGTTGTCTAGAAGTCTTGAAAGTATCCCAATTGTTTTATCATGTATAAGCAGCTAGGTTTTAGATTGGGGGTTGGGGATATTGATAGGATGAGTAATATATCATATTTACAAGTAACATGTCTTATATTTTTAATTCTTTAGAAGACACCCGAGTGTTATTTCTAACCCAGGGGCGTTTCCAAAACGTTTCAAAAAGGGGGAATGCGTCTCCGGGAAGTTCCGCATAAGTTCCGAACTCATTACTTTTACCGGAACGCCATGTGGTGTTCTGGGAGCGTTTTGGGGAGTTCCGGAGTCCGGGACGTTTCCGGAACGGGGACGTCACCCTACATGGAGTTTCCGTGCATCATAGGCTGGAGGTTTAGTGTCACAAGTGCAAATTGACAACAGTCAGGGTACCATTTTGTTTAACAACGCATAGTTTAGGTGTCACTTTTGCACCTTTGCCTATAATGTATTTACTTTGACATGCAATATTGAGGTGATTTAGGAATCTAGTTTAGTAATGTAGGTTGCACAAGAAAGGCGAGCATTGCCTACAAACACATGGGAGTATCAATGTAAAAATTTTGATCAGCCCATAACTTTGCATCAAGAAAGTACAGCAAAAATATCAAACTAGAGACACGTACTGCCTAAAGCAATTATAATACCTGGTGAAGAGATGCCAAATGGCTGTTGTCCTTGAACTGAGAGCCCGTATCATCATATCCCAAGTTTGTCGGAGCAGGGGCTGGGGCAGCAGGGGAGTTCCCAGGAAAATTTCCAGCATTAGTAGCAGACTGGGGGAGGCTGCTTGCTGAAAGGTTATTCTTATATTGCGGAAGCAATGCTGCTAGAGATTGTTGGTAACTGTTGTTACCGGCAAAAGCCTGCTGGAAAGCAGAAGGCATATACGTGTAGCTCTGAGGCAAGATAGGATAGCCAAACATGTTCGAAAATGGTCCCATTGGGACAGCAGCTTGGGAGTACGGGTTCACAGAAAGATGTTGAGGGAGACCAGTGCCACTGCCTGTGTTATTATTCCCAGATAGGGTTTGTGCCGTTGGCTGACCTGATGAAAAGCCAGTTGCCTTCAGAGCCTGAGCAGGTACCAGAACAGTAAGATTAGAATGCAATCATTTAGAGAAAAAGTTAACATCGTGAGAAATAGTAGATCAATGCAACAATGTTGACAAATATTTTCTCAGTATTTCAAGATTATATTCTGTCAGCATGACAGTTTAGGGAAGTTACTAAGTTAGTTTGCAGCGGTTAGGAATTGGAGCAGTTTGGAGACATTAGATAGTTAACAGAAGTAACTTTATCCCCTATAAATACGCTGTAATATTTTAGAGGAAAAATGACACTAAACATATACGCAGTTTGACACTTGTGGCCCTAAGCCTCCAATCGTTAATAGGGTTAGACTACATAAGTGGAATTTACTGTAATACGTGGGCAATGACAAAAATATAGGGGTACTTATGTGGTGATATTGACCAGCACAATGCATAGAAGATTGCTTTCTATTCCAGAGCAACCATAGAACTACTCATCTGTACTTCTGCAGTATCATACATCATAATGGCACAGATCAAGAAAGAACAGAGGCACTGACATTGGAGATGCTGCCCTGGTGGATTATAATAAGAGTATGTCACCCTTTTCACTTTCTTCTTAGTTTCTTATGTACATGTTAATCGCTATCATGTTCGTCTATAGATCTCTGGGTTCAATCATACATACATTGTGTCAATTTGAATCCATCTACAGGATCCCCCTTAATACTCCTAACATAAGTTCTCAACACCAAGAGAGCTAACACTAACAAATAAATGAAATGTCAGAGACTTAAAACGCATCCATTCAAGCCAGGACTTCATTTTCTCTTTCAATTTTAGTTTAGTCTGTAAATCAATATAGAAACTCTTGTTCTTCAACCTGATCTCTAGCAACATCAATTGAAAGGATAATCGGGAGTATTATTTTCATTTAGAAGAGCCGCAGAGACTTCCGTTTTAACTTAATGGTAGCTGATAAGTAACGCTGGTTTAGTTGAGAAACATAGGTAAAACAAATCTTACCCAAACAACACGGTTGGAACAAAGTGAAAAATAAGCAACTGAGGATAATGTTAACTCTTTAGTAACAGCGAGGGGAAAACTAGTATATTTTGCTGTCATATTAAATATTCAGCATAGCTGGCATATCATGGTACACAAATGAGAAATGCCCAAAGGAGGGGGTAACATGTGTCTTCCCGGTGGCCCTTAATTGATGTTATTGAACTGAAGATCCACATTACAAACAGAATAAAAAAGGATCCAATTGAAAAGATAAAGGAACTGGCACGGATAGAAAAACAAAGTGATAAGATCTGCCACATGAGACATGACCCTTGAGTACAACGATGCCAAGTTTGACGGCATTTCATAAACTATTTCCATTCAGTAGACATGCTCATGCAGTTCCAATATTTGCGAAATCCCTTAAATTGTCATGTTGACACAGCATAAGAGTTGTTACGCAACCCAATTTGAGATGGAAGCCCTTACTTGAGAAGATAAAAACGAGAGATAAACAACCAACATGGATCGACAACTACAGGTCAGTACCTCTGGCACAGAAATAGATGAACCACTAATGGAAGATGCATCACTTCCATACTTCCCCTGTACTGATTGTGCCACAGAAAATGGTGAGTACGGGATATCAGACTCTCTTACAGGATGAGCACTTGCTGCCGATAAAGAGTTTGGTAATGAGTTTGAATAAGCCTGCTATTTCACAAAGAAAAAACATAAATGAACAAATGAAAAATAAATCATAAAAGATCAACAGCCATAGATATGTACAGAATAAAATCTGACTCAACTCTACATAACCGAACAAAATTCAACGATTGGAAATATCATGCAAGGTACTATTTCCCATTACAAGTTAGTACCAATTAGACAAGGAGAACCAAAACCAGAAATTTAGCGATCATTATAATTTTGCATCAGATAGCTCACCTGAGAATGAGGAAAAGCACCGCCAAACTGCTGTTCGCTTTCAAAATTATAATTAGAGGATGCTGATGGAAATGTGTATTGGTTTCCATGTGGGCCATCCATATTTTCTTGTTTCAACACTTCAGGCTGAGAGGTAGAAGCTGACTCATAATTTCCTATACTGGAACCGTTTCCATGAACCAAGTTTACATCTGAAATAGTTCCCAGAGTTTCTTCCCCATAATACTCAGAATTTCTGCAAGGAGCATATTCTGTAAGAATATTCCAGAGAACGGCACCTAATTAAGGATAACCAGCTCAAAAAGTAAAGTATACCTTGTGTCCAAATGACCAACTGACAAAGAGTTTGCATCCGCAGGTGTTGGCTCAGTGTTACTCAAAGGGGTAGATGAGAAGGGCCTGGAAAGAGATGCACCAAGACCAGATCCAAAACTACCAAAACTTAAGTGCGAGCAATCTGCACTTTGGGCCAGCAGGTGCTCCGGTATTATTACCGAAGGGCTGTCTTCTTCAGTTACCCCCTGGTTCTCCTTAACATTTAACTGTTGTAAGTTTGACGTCAACGACGATACCGACAGCCCAATCTCTTCAACTGAAAAGAAAGTTATCAAGAGTAGTAACCAAAGGGAGTCTAAGCTTTCACAACGCTAACAAATTTTAACTAGGAAAACAGGAACACACACATCCAGCCAATGTCCACTGGATGTACAAAAATATATGAACAATCCAATTGAGCATAGCTTCAGAAAGAGGACAGTGAAAGTCGTTTTTGACACAGGAGTGGAAGTTAAGTAGTTAACCTCTAATTTCTTGAATGGAAAGTGTATATTAGCTCATATTTCATAACATGAAATTGCGAGATAGCTTTCACGTCGGAATTAATATTCGGCAAAATTGCACCACAGGTACCCACAGTTTGCTTTTTCCGGCACCAAACTTTAAAAATCGAGCACCACAGGTCCCCAAACATTCAAAATTCGTTCGGCGAGGTACCCTTTAGGCTTCCATTAACTTTCCATTCATATTGGACGGAATAATGTAAAAGACTATTGTACCCTTCATTTTCACTCCTAAATTTGTTTAAAATTGCAAGTTTTACAAACAAATTAAAAAACATATTAAGACTACTAAAATTTTAATTTGAAAATTCAGATATATGTATATAGAATATATATTTTCATAAAAATAATACAAATCATTACAATAAGAAAGTATTAAAAGCGTAGCGTCAACTCTTGTGTAAGTTGTTAAAATGTAAAATACATGTGAGATTATGAAATTTTGAGACATAAAATGTTATAATAACTTTGTTAAAAAAAGCTCAAAGACTTTAAGATTGACAGATATTTGTTCATAATAACATATTTCATATATTGAAATGATGTAAAAATATGTAATTTTGATGAAAATATATGACACTATCTTACATATGTCTAATTATTAAAATTACAATATTATTATTTTTTAGATTTGTTAGTAAAACTTGCCATTTTAGAAAAAAATATAGGTGAAATGAGGTGTACAACAGTCTTTTATATTAAGCCGTCCGATATGGATGGAAGGGTATCTAGCCGAACGAATTTTGGAAGTTTGGGACCTGTGGTGCACGATTTTAAAGTTCGGGTACCCACTTGCCGGAAAAAGCAAACTCTGGGTACCTATGGTGCAATTTTGCCTTAAAATTCCATCAAAATCTCAAAGCTTCAATATATTGCTGCAATAGTAATTTGAGTAAATACAACATCAGTATGGACAATTAGTAGTGTTAGTGATGCAGGGAGACCCCTATGGAATTGATGAGCCTGTGGACTATTGCTTCTCACCTCTTAAGCAATATGTCTACAGAAAACTTGAAGTAGGAAATGATTTTGTGGATTGAAAGCATGATAATCAGATTTTGGACATGACAGTGCTAAACAAAGATCCGATAATTATCAAACCGAATGCAAATGTGCCCCCAATTGCAGCCTTCTGCTGCTTTTGTTGTTTCTTATTTAGTTTACTTAGTAGTGAAGTAGAAGACTCTTTTCTGTTCTTGCTTAGCCTTGGAGTAAGGTAGTATAAAACTGAAAACCACGGATGCTTCTCCCTGGAGATGCACCACGTGCTTTCTGGTGCTTGGGTGCTTGGGTACTTCGTCGGTGCCATTGTGGTTAAATATACAATATTTAATGAATTATACCAAAAATGGATAAATATATTTGTCGACCCCCCCCCCCTCTGGCACCCATGAATTCCTGGAAATATGCCGCACCCGTGCTTCTTAGGTTTAGAACTTATACCAGTCTCTTGGGTTGTAACTTGTAACCCTATAAGACTGGACATTTTTGTTTCCCACTTCAATTAGTTACATTTTTCAGCTGTGTAAATTTTTCTAGTATTAGATTTCCCTCTATGGCGTGATTTGCACTGTTGTAGCATCAGATTGTGCAGAGTCTCCCTCTATGGTGTGATTTGCACTAGCATCAGATTGCGCAGAGTTGCACCCCTGTGCTGCATTAGTTACTTCACCCACATCATTCGACAACACATACTCTGAAAGACAGTTTTGAAATAAATTTAATATCAGGCATCATTACAGAATGTACCTTCGTGGTGTGCAAAAGCATCTGAGCGAGACTCATGCGAGACCACGTTTTCATACGCCTCGCTATTGAAATGGGAAATACCGTCAGCTGGGGCTGCAATTGTTCTGTCAATTCCCTCATCTTCAGACACTCTCTCGTCGTTCCAAGACTGTGGATATTGATTAATGTTGTCAGAAGTCAACTGGTATTCATCCGTTTGCGTCTTCGAAGCGGTAGCTGGCTCTAACATAGAAGGCACACTATCAGGTTGAGGCTCCTGATCTACTGGCCAGTCATCATCAACTGGCCAGTCACGCTCAGGCTGTGACACTGACACTTTTGTTGCATAATCCTCTGATGTATAAAAATCGTGATGTGATACATCTTGTCCAGGTGCCTGAACTTGTTGGCTGGTAGCACCATATTGGGATTGATTTGCTGTGTTGGAAGCCTTTCCTTGTCTGCCCATCTTAACAACATCAGCCATTGATACTTGACCAGGAACTCCTGACCAAGCAGGTTGGTACGAAGGCTGCGAAGATGAGAAATTGCCATCAGATGCACCAACCCTGGTCACTTCGTAGTCTGTAGGGACATACTCCCTGCAAAAGAATCCACGTGTTCAAGAAATCAATTAATCTTTACTTCAAAATTCACCAAACACAAGAATTCTTCAGGATAAAAGCATCAATTGACATTATCAAGCAGGTCCCATCACACGTCTCTTTTGATCTACTCAGCAATGTCAAAATGTAAAGTAGAAGCAGAAGACTTGTAAACTGACTGGATATAGAATTGAAATGTCACTCTTACAGTTTCAATCGTCAAGGAAACTCCATGATTCGGAACATTTTTCAAATAAAAAAGAAACCAGAGATATATGCAGAAGGCTATTCCAGGCCCATGAGTTAGGCCCCGCTTTCTTTGCCTAATTATAGGCGACTATTTACCTTTTTTTAAGTTACAAAAAATTATATTTTGCTCTTTTTCCTTATAACTTCTTTAGGTAACTTTTCTATCTTTTTTAAGACGAAAGAAAGTATAGTTTATTCTAACTACACCTTTTCTTACTTTTTTACTCATAAAATCAACTTTTTAGGAGATAAAATCGAAGATAAGTAAACAATATTTTTCTAGGAAAAGGTAACTAAAACTTTTTAGAAAATTTAACAATAGCGAAGTAAGCATCATTTTTATCTTTTTTTTTAAAAAGGATAAAAAGTCACCTAAATTAGGCAAAGAAAGCGGGGCCTTATGGTGTTCAGAGGTGTAGTTCCGCAAACCACAACAATATCCAATCCGTGGGAGATACTAACACCCATGAATAAAAGTAGAGCAATGTGCTCCAAATTTTAAAGAGAGCCATTTAGTTTAGGGAGAGCCATTTGTGAGGTAATCCTAAGATGAGAGCAAGTAATCTGAGAGTACTACGGGACTGACTTGTAAGGCGGAAATTGCTGCTTTGTATGATTTCCCACCGCAGAAGAAGGCCCTGCGTAGTTATTTGTTCCATTTTCTTTCTTGTATGATTTTCCGTGTGAGACACCAGACTCTGGAAACAAGAACATTGTTGTGATCAGTGAAACAAGAACCAAACACATTACTAAATAATTTTCATAACTACATTTACATCTACTGTTCAACATACCAGTAGAGCTAAACTGGGTAGTGCCACCACGTCCGAGATAACGATCCGTGCCATTCCTTGCCCCGCGACTTGAAGTGTTAATGCTGCCACGAGACCTAGTTTCTGAAGTATCCTTCTGAAGCAGTAACAGGACAACAAAAATACTGGACAATTAGCAATAGCATTCATGAGAATCAGCAAGCTGCTATAAGTCTCTTCTCTTCCGATGACTAAAAAAGACGCATGCTCCTAACATGATCCCAAATCTATTTAACAAAATTGGCGGTGACTTGAGTGTGCTTCTTTCATCTGACTGTATGGATGTGCGGGATGCAGACTTGGCCAATAAAGAAAACAAAATTCTACAATAATGATGCATGATAATGTTTGTAGTATCTAATCATAATTCGACAAAGCAACGGCAAGCGTAGTTTTAAAAACCTGACTGAACCAGCCATGAACCAGTCAAAATATGGTCAGGTTAGCTATTTGGCCCGGGTATGCAAGTGGACCGGAAAATTTTGGTTAAAACGGCAGTTTCAGATTGAACTGTGAGCTGGCGGTTTTATGCCAGTCTTTCTCTGGATATGGTTTGTCAACGATGTTGATGGTGAAATCTGTGTTCAAATCCAGTCAACAGAAACATGGAGAGAGAGAGGATGGATAGAGATTGAAGATGATGGTGAGGCTCGGATTTAGTTTCCGGTGATTACAGGTGTAAGCACATCTGGATGCCTGCAGTGATTGCAATATAGAGTTTCGATGATCAAAGTCCTACCATGGTCTCAGCCGATGGTTGTGGTTCTGTTTTCGTTTAGATTTGATTGGTTTAGAGAGAAAGAGGAAGAGATAAGTGCAAATCTTGAAATTGATATATGTATCCTTCTGCTAAGCGGAAAAATGATGATCATGAAGGGTACAAGTGCGACTTGTTGAAATTACTTATCAAAAGTTTCCATAGAGCTGACTAGTTCCGTACTTTACGTTAATGCTTGTTTATGGAATTATTATTATATAAAATTTAGATATGAATCAATTATTTATTTAGTCACACATATACTTTATACATTATAGGCAAATGACCCTAAACCCCTATGCAGTTTACCATTTGTGACCCTAAACCTCCAGCAGTTTCAATTTCTCCGAAAAACCCCTGCAGCTTACATTTTGGGCCCAATAGCCTTCAATTACTAACGGAGTTAACTTTTCTTAATGGCAATATAGGTGATTGAAGGCTATATTAGCAGCAATATAGTAATACAATTACAGTAAGACCCATATTGCTGTTAAGAAAAGTTAACCCCGTGAGTAATTGAAGGCTATTGGGGCCAAAATGCAAACTGCAGGGGAGGGGGGGGGGGGGGGGGGGGGGGTTTCGGAGAAATTGAAACTGCCGGAGGTCTACGGACACAGATGGTAACCTGCATTGGGGTTTAGGGTCATTTGTATTCTTCAATTGCACCGAGATTTGAACTGGTTCGACCTGGTTGGACCGGTGGTTGAAGCACTGAACTGACCAGCCGGTGCTTCTAGCAATGACTAAAAAGGTATGGTCATCTATCCAAATAATAACAACCAATTTAGACAATAAGAAGCTCTGTGATTATGCTAAATCAACGCACCTCTTTTTTCTTTTCTCTTTTGCTCTTCACCTCATGAAAAGGATCTAGACAAAATAAAAACTTCAATTAGGATGGTCCTTGTACAGTTAAATATAATAAAAAGATAAAATAGAAGGTTTTCAAATATTGCTTGCACCAATCATAAATGATAAAAGAAAACATAAACCAAGATTGCAGAAGGCAAAAGTAAGAGCAAAACATAATGAAGTACCAATAGACGTAAGGAGATAAAGCATATGCTCACTCCGTTGACAAATTAGAGTTTATATTTCCCATTTGTGATGTCCAAAAAAGAGTGTCCACTTTCTTTTTTAGTTGCTGCATTCTCAATTTTTCCCTCATAAAAAATTATTTTTTATTAAAAATTGAAAAAGTAGGGGCGACTCAGTAAATGACGCATCAAAAAAACAAGTTGCAGTTCAACCATTACATGCCCCCTTTAAGTGTGACATGTCCCCTTAAAAAGTTGGAATACCTAAACAGGGCTCTAATTTCTCCACAGAGGGAGTAACAAGTTGTTGGAGCAGTAAGGTCCTAGCCAAGTAGAACAAAGAAAGCCAATAATCCAGTTGTCCCACGACATACCGAATATTAAGGAGAAGTGTCACAAAGAATATGTGCATGAACCTTGTGTCTTGAAATATAACTAACAATCTCCTCCATTCGGCGTCCTAAAGTGACAAGAAGCAAAATGAACTGATATTCATTTTCCTGTGACCATATCCACTGTCTACATCTACATAATAAGCTGCTATGAGGAATAAGTTATCCCCCAAAATGTGACATATGGAAGAGCTGATCTCCATCTACATAATAAGCTGTTATGGGGAATAAGCCATTCCCAAAATGTGACATATGGAATAGCTCATTCCAACCATATCCTGAAGACCAAATACTTCATAATAAGACAATCCAGCATTCATGGAGTTGATATGCACAAGACTAACTTATACATCAATAACTTCCAAACATATTCACAAAAATCACCGTATTGGATATGAAAAACTACAACAAACACGAGGTTGATATGCACAAGACTAACTTATACCTCATGATACTGGAGGGCAAAGAATAACCTTCAGAGGTTCTAAGATACATGTGATTAGGGGTGGATAAAGTCTTGCTCCTAGGGCAAAGCCGCCTTTTATACCATGAAGGTGGGCTTCGCATTCTGGAACCTCATATGTGTGAGAACAACCAAAAGTTTGGTGCTCTTCGAACACTCATGGAGTTGAGCCTCACCCTGCCTAATCATCCCCCTTATCCACTTATTTAACTGACAGTAAATCCCCCTTATCCACTTATTTAACTGACAAAGACAGCTTCGACTTTGGGAAATTACAAATCATTCAAGAATCTCTTGTTCGAGTTCTTTCAAGAAAAACATCATGACTTCCAAACATATTCACAAAAATCACAGTATTGTATGAAAACTAAAACAAACACGATGTTATATGCACAAGATTAACTTATACCTCATGATACTGGAGGGAAAAGAATAAACTTCAGAGGTTCTAAGATGCATGTGTTTAGGGGTGGATAAAGTCTTGCTCCTGGGACAAAGCCACCTTCATACCAATGAAGGTGTGCTTCGCATTTTGGAACCTCCCATGTGTGAGAACAACCAACAGTTTGTTGCTCTTCGAGCACTCATGGAGTTGAGACTCACCCTGCCTATCCAGTATCCATCCACCTTATCCACTTATTTAACTGACAATGACACCTTCGACTTTGGGAAATTACAAATCATTCGAGAATCTCTCTTCGAGTTCTTTTAATTGACAACACTTCTACTATGCCCATGATTGTCCCCTTGTTGAGAGAGTTTCATTGCAGATAAACACATGCAATAATCTAAACTCCTCATGATGATAACAAAACATCGCAAATCCCTGAAGATCTGAACAAATATTAAATCATTCAAGGACGCCTCTTCTGCAAGTTACCTATACTGATATGCATCTGTATATAACATTGAATACAGTAATGAGCTACAGGGTAGCTTGACCACTAGACTTTATCAATGAAACTGCTTGTTTAAGAGTTGTAACAAGACTTTAGGGTATCTTCTGCAACATTATAAGACTCGGAAAACAGTATCCATTGTTGAGACGGCAAACATCTATAACTTCCAAACATATTCACAAAAATCACCGTACAACAAACACGATGTGGATATGCACAAGACTAACTTATACCTCGTGATACTAGAAGGCAGAGAATAACCTTCAGAGCTTCTAAGATACATGTGTTTAGGGGTGGATTAACGATTAAGTATTGCTCCTAGGGCAAAGCCGCCTTATGTGTGAGAACAAACAACATTGTGTTGAGCCTCACACTGCCCCTAATCATCCACCTTATCCACTAATTTAACTGACAAAGACAGCTTCTACTTTTGGGAAATTACAAATCATTCAGGATTCTCTTATTTGAGCTCTTTTAATTGACACTTATGCCCATGATTGTGAGAATATCAGTGAGGAGAACAATGTTTTAGAAGTGTGTATCAGAACTTATAAGTCTTTTCAGTTAATTATATAAAGCCACACACAAAATCACCCAGGGCAGAGAGCAAGTTAAATCAAACAAGTACTAGTACTATTTCAAATCCAACTTTGGGAAATTACAAATCATTCAAGAATCTCTTATTTGAGTTCTTTCTATGACACTTCTACTATGCCTAAAGATTGTAAGAACATCAGTGAGGACACAATGTTTTAGAAGTGTGTCACAAATAATATGTCTTTTCAGTTAATTATAAAGCCACACACAAAATCACCCAGGGCAGAGAATAAATTAGATCAAACAAGTACTAGTACTATTTCAAATCCAACTTCAAGATTTATTGATTATATCAAACACTGCAATTCAATAACCCTAATAACAGATTCTCCCTGCAAATCAAACAAAGTAACGTAAACCCATCAAAGAACTCAACCAAAGAATCATGGGTATTCACAGAATTAGGGCAAAAAAAAAAAAAAAAAAAAAAAAAAAAAAAAAACCTTGGGTGAGGAGTCGATTGACAGCCTCGTTAGGGTCCATGTTACAGTCTTTGAGAGCGGCGTAGATCTCCGATTCGGAACAGCCGTTTACAATCTCCTTCAAGCTCTGCACCATGCTCCGGCTTGCCGGCGGGATTGACTGCAATACGCCGCCGCCGCCATTGCTTCCGACTCGGCTACTCATAGTCACTCACTGTTTCGACTCACAGATCTAACTCTCTCTGAGCAATTGGACCCCTTTGTCACTCGGCGAGAAGATATAGTTCTCTCTCTCTCTCTCTGTGCAGTGAAAACCCTCTTCTTTGGTTTCGGAAGAAAGGGGGGAGTGTATCTGCTCTCTGTGTTAAGCTGCTTTGATTAAGCTTCGGTTTCTGAAACGATTAAAACTGTGATTTTATATTATGTAAAAACTAAAAACCCCTCTCTTTTGAGAGATATTGGAATTATTATTAAGCTAAAACCCATTAGTGTGATCCATGGGCCATCTCTTTTTTTTATTCGATCCAATCCAACACTTCTCTAAAACTTTATTTTCTATTTTATGATTTTGGAATAAGATTGAAGTTGTGATATCCAAATATTAGGGGCGTTGGATTATGAATTTTCTTTTTTATGATGCAGAATTAAGTATTGACTTTTACTCGGATTATAAATGTTTTTTATTTAGACAATAATTGTCTGACGAAGTCGGAACCATTGGGTGCAGCGAAACAAGCGAATAACCTTCTGCGATCTTCAATGGATACCCAAACAACCCGTCGCGCTCCTCTTCTCTAACCGGAAGAAGAGGGAACCGTGGTTTTTGATGAAGAACGATGCATGGAGGCTGTCCAAGGTCTCGGCGCGTGTCTGAACGGACGTTTTCTGCTTCTAGAGAAGGTAAACACTTGGGGTATGAAAAGCTTTACTTAAAAAGATTTGGGCTGAAGGAGACGGTGTGAGCATCCTTGAAACCTCTACAAATCGGTTCATCTTCAGGTTCCCCTCCATGTCGGCTATCGGGAAGGTTCTCGAGGGTGGGTGTGGATTTTTTATGGCAACATTCTTGTTCTAAAACCCTGGGTTGCAGGAGCAAGATCTGATCAAGCAACTTGACCATTATGGTCAAATTTTTATAACTCTGAAAAAGAGATGGGATGGAAACCTCCTGACCGCAAAGGGCCTCGGTCCGGATTTAACGGAAATTTTGAAAGTCCCGGTTATACTCTCCCAAGTAATGACATAAGATGATGCCATTTTACCGTCAATGGTGATTATACTGTCTCTTCGGGTTATGCACATGCCCGGGAGCTCAAGGCTCAAACACAAGCTCTTCCTTCTTCGTCCAACACGACATAAACGTGGCTATCGCTATTGTGGCAAACAAAGGTTCAACCGCGGATTATTTACACAGTTTGGCGGGCATCACTTGATTCACTGGCTATTTCACTCGTAAGCATACACCACGATATGTAAAACAGAGTTTTGGCTAAAAGAAAGAAACAGATATAACTTAGGGGATTCCACATTTTAATTTATCAGTTGAGCTGAGGCGTATTAGAGTCCAACGGGTAACGAATGCCCACAGAGAGGTCACGATGCAATAATATCATCACAAAGGTACCTCTTGGGATATCACAGTCCTTTCCAATTCACCCAGAGCGTTTGTAGGTAGCCCGACACTACCCCGCCCATCACATAGCTAAAGGACCTTAAGTGTCCACACCCCTATACAGTTGCGACCCACACATGCACAGGTAGTACTCTATAGCTTTCACAATATAAAGACCCGTATAGGGTAGGGTACGAAACCCCATGAGGATCGTCTCGTGTACGCCTCCGGCCGTGTAGCTCTTACACGAAACCCCATGAGGATTGTCTCGTGTACGCCTCCGGCCGTGTAGCTCTTACACGCATCCTCTGTACATTGCCCCATTTCACTTATCATTAATTTATATTCCACAAGATCATTCTAGAATCATCGGTTCGAAATTCAGAAGTAAACACATATTTTCAAAGAGATATTTGCAAGAGAGATTCTCACAATTCAAGACTTAAAACAGTTGTACAATACGCAAGTAACACACGCCAAAAAATGAGAGCATGACAAAGTAGCGTCAATGACAATTTTTGCCGCTCCTAGAGGTGGTTGTGGTGGCGCTCAGCGGGTGGAGCACAACCGGGGAGAGAGAGAGAGAGAGAGAGGGATGAGAATGAAGTGAGGGGTTTTTATAGCCATGGGTTGAGAAAATCATGTTCATGAATGAAGATTTTTTACCATAAATTTTGATATTTGTTTCCATAAGGGGGGGGGGGGGGGATGATTGATTTATAAATCAATCTCATTAATTGGGATGATGAATAATGATGAAAATGTTTAATAGTGGGAATCGGCAATGGAAGGAAAAACACTATTTATAAATCAATCCTATTAATTGGGATAATGAAGAAGAAGGGAAATGTTTAATTGTAGATAAAAAATGACTAGATGTTTTGGTTGTACCATTTTAAGTGGTGACAATGACCAATAATGTGTAGGAACAATAACTAGGATATGTGAAAATAGAATACAAAGAGTGTGAATAAAATCTTAATAAATATTTTTAATAATAAAAGAGTGATATAATCCCTCGCCTCATAGATTACGAAAACCCCTTGTGCTCTATAACTTTCCATAAAATATAACTAACCACTAAATAATTTAATAAAAAAAAACTTATAAAATAAGATTTGTAGAGAATAAATGTATATATATATATATATATATATATATATATTCTCATACTTCCCTTCTGCAGCAAAATTTGAAAAGTACCCTTGCAAAATCATCTAATTTCCAAATTACCCCTATAAAAAGATGGGGTATTAGAACGAGGGACAAAGTCATTAAGTCTAACAGAAATATTTCCCCTATATGTACAGTGTGTAAGAAATCTCGTGAAATAGTATCCCATCTGTTTGTGAATTGCTCATCTGCGGTGAAGATATGGACTGATTTGTTTGGAGCAGGATTTTTGAACTAAAGAGTTGGTAACATCTGTTTTTGGATCCCGGCCATCATCCCAACTTTGTCACTGCCAATCTGCTGTTTAGCTATCTGGAGTATCAGGAGAAATAGGAATGCTTTGATTTTTGAAAACAAGAGGATCACGGAGACGATAATTGTTCAAAACATGGTGGTTATTGTTACAACATGTGGAAGTCTCGTATCACCAATCTTCTCCCCTTCCCCCCCCCCCCTCCCCCCAAGTGGCTATTACCCCCAAGTCACTGCTGGAGATCCCCCGGAAACAGTTGTAGTCAGAGTCACTAAAGAGAAAGGTGCAGGAGGAGTGGTTCTGCGCAACAAATATGGTATTGAGGTGCTTCCTTCCCTCTTCCCACAGCCGCCTTAGCAGCTGAATGCGAAGCAATGGCCATCCATGAAGGACTGAGATTAGCGATCGAGATGGGAAAACACAAGGTCGTCATTGAATCTGATGCTAAAAGCATCTCTTCTCCCTCCTATAAGCCGCCCAGCGAGATCATAAATTGAAGATGTAATACAAGACATAAGTCTTGAAATTATAATTTGTATGCTTATTAGATACATGTTTCACCGTACATTTTTTACAATTATTTTTTTTATGATCAACTAGGTTTCAATAAAACAAGAACATTTGATGTAAGACTATATGCCTTCTCTTGGCAGATGAACAACAATGGCAATGACGAGTATCTACTAATAGGAGCTCCTAAATCAATGGACAAAATGCAGGCACAATAGTACTCAACTACTCCTACATAAAGAAGCAAGCATCTCTTATGTTTAGGCGTATGCAAGCACTGTAAGCTCGCAGCACAACAACTAACGCACAGAAGAAAGACCACGGAATGTAATCACATTGCAGAACCAAAAATGTGAGCTAAAGATCCCGCACACTTCGACGCCACAAAAATAAAACGCTCAAATCAAAGCTACTTCGTGCGGGGGTTAAGCCTAGTTAGTATATATATTTGATTCCTGGAATTTTGTCAACCGACTTAGTTGATCAGACGGTAGAGGCGCGTGTCTTCTAGTCCCACGTCGTCGTGCGTTCGAGTCTCGCAGCCAGCAACAGCCTTTTCTTCAAACTGAGTCACCACATAATTTACACAAGGCACCCAGAGGTCTGCCAAAATTACGGCACCGACCCCAGCTGTGAGCCCCACAACTTCCTAAAATTGACTAAGCCACCCCAACCACTACAAACAGGGTGTTCCAATCAATTGGAAGTCGACACCTTCATCCCCTCTTCACTGGTAAGTTTTTTTTGTGTCTCTTCTCCGATTTGAGTCTATTACTAGTTGTATGCTGTAGTAGTACACTATATTATATACTAGTAGTAGATAAATACATGTTTGACATTTATCTTGTTTTATCCCAAGACAATGTTGTAATTTATCCTAAGTCACTTATAGTGGTTTTATTTAATAATTTAGTCTATAAATCATGTTTTATATACAAATACAATGTTTTAGTATTAATAACTTGTTACATTTCTTTAAAAAAATTCACTCGTTGAATCCCCTTTTTTCCGTTGAAATCCCTCTGCTACGGGCCAATTCCGTTACACACGATTGATACATGGCACACTTTCGTTTTTAAAAATTCATTAAAAATTATTATTATTTGTCAAACTAAGATATAAGAGAGTTTGTCAACATGAAACAAAGTGGGGAGGATAATTCCAAAAAAAAACTTTCCGATTCTATTCAACTCAGCAGTAGAGATTTTCAACTATGTAGTTACACAAGAAGATGAGACAGTAAAAGCAGAGCTACAGTTTCTCTTCCCCTACTTGCACCATCAAAACCAGGTCGTACATCAGTGTTTGCATCTTCACTATGTAGGTGACATGAAAACCATCCTCCTTTTGAAAATCATATATCAAACCGTCGAGGTTGGAAGGCATGTTGCCACCGATGCATGAATCTCGCAGCAGATGGATTTTCAATTTGACCAAGTCATTGGTTGCCTGAGATGTGAGCTGAGAGTTTTTGTACATTTGAGTTTTATTTGAAACAGGGCTTCCTCAATAGCCTGTAGTAGATGTCAATAGTTCCCAGTCTTGATTGGCATATGAATTCAGCTCTTTGATTCTTGCATCAGCATCTCTCAATCCGCCAACAATTCTCTCAACTCCGGGCTCAAACTCTACACTTTTTGCCATCCCTCGCAGGGAACAACGTTCACCTTCACATAAGCCCTCTCTGCCGCCACTGCTGGGTAGCTTTCCAACCTCTTACAAGCATGACCACCACATCAAGTTCATTGCGTTTAGCCATCAAAAATAATCTTAGCGAACTAAGGAACAATGCCACACTGAAGCACAAATTTTCTTCTACCTGCAAGAGAACGGAGGAAGACCTGGAAAAGAATCGCAACAACTCTAATCTAATCGATCGGACCACTATGAGGTGGTACAATCCAACCACCTCTTTCTCAAAATTCAACTCATTACATTTCAGAGTGTACACATGTTCTGCACAAGGACTCGAATCCTTTCCTCCCCATATCCTCCTCCGACGCCGCTTTAGACAACCTCCTCAATTGCTATATTTGTAGAATCTACTATCAAAACCAGAATCTACTAACATCACGGACTCTACTAAGTACTGCTTCTAACAAGTCACAGACCCTTCTTAGTATCATGGCCCGACTATGTTTACTTGTTTTTTTTTGTTACTTATGAAACTTGGTCTAGCCCATGACACATTAACCCACTTGGATTATTTATTCGTTTGGCCTAGGGTTGTCCTAGCCCACTTCATAGCATCTTTTCTATGATCTTCATATGATGTAATGTAGCTCAAGTGTGTAGGAAGCTCTAGAATGATGTATATAAAATATCTTAGGCTAGATAATGAAGGAAGGTTATAGGCCTTCAATCCTAGCCATTATATCGTAGATCATCTAGATATTTTCAAGGGGAAGAGACCGGTATAAATAAGACTGACCTCATTTGTCACATCCATCATCCAAGCATTGGAAGCTCTCTTCAAAGCAACACTAAGAGATAGGAGAGTTGAAAGTATTATTATTATTTGTCAAACTAAGAGATAAGAAAGTTCGTCAACATGAAACAAAGTACGGAGGAATAATTCCAAGACATACTTTTCCGGAATTGCCCACTTCACCGGAATTGTTCTTCTTCGTCGACATTGATGTCTTGGGTGAGTTCTGGTGATTGGTTTGGAGATGGGTTTTGCAGACTGAGGGAGGAGAGGTCACTGGTGATTGGTTTGGAGATGGGTTAGTTGCAGAAAGGGAGGGAGAGAGAGAGATTGAATGGGTTTAGAGAGAAATAGAGCTTCTTCGTGACATTGGTTTCTTGGGTTGGTTATGGGTTTGGAGAGAGATTTAGCTAATTGGGTTTTGCAGATATATATATATATATATAGAGAGAGAGAGATTTGGTTTCTTGATTGAGAGATTAAGTAATGGGTTTAGTTGCAGAGATTTGTAACGACTCAGGTCGAATTTAGGGGTTTTCTAACTGCTATCTCTTGGAAGAAATTGATACTTCTAGAAGCTGTATAACCGTCTAGTGAGCAGTTTGGTACGGTTTTGGATCGATTTGGTGAACAGATTGAGGGCTTCGAAGGAGCTCTCCGGTGGCCAACAATGGCGTCTCCTGTGATAATCCCGTCAGGGGGAGAGAGAGGGAAAAGCTGCGATGCAACTCTTGTTTCGAAGAAATTGCACAAAGCCCCCCCTAAATTTTCTGGGGGCTTTAAAATGGACCCCCAAACTCTCTCTCTCTCTCTCTAAGCCCAGCCTAACCCACCAATCGGGTCGAGACTCGAGCCCAAACGCGTAACTTCTTTAAAAATCTAAACCCAACCCAGCCCGCGGGCAAAAACATTAATTTAACTCAATTAAATCATAAAATTAATAATTACAAAATAATCACAATATTGGGCGACTTTGACATTTTTAGTAATACTTTCTACGCTATGTATTTAACATAACATATTTAATGTGTAATTTCTAGTATAAACTTATATGGACAAATATGTAAGCGAATTTAACTATAACATATATAAATAATAAACGTGAAAGAGAGTTTGGGTTGGGGCAAAGTTGCCTAGCCCAAGCCCAGCCTATATGTTGATCGGACTCATATTTCAAGCCCAAGCTCATGTAGGGCAAACATTTTCTTGAACCCAAGCTCGTAAATTGCCGGGCTGGGTTGCGCGGGTTGGTTAGGCCACTGGACAAATGGTCATCATTGACCCTACTGTTAACCTTAGACCTGTAAGGCCCTAGCATCCGAACACTGCACCGAGTCAGCACATTGTCTGGGTGTGCTCCGAGCTTCTGGTCATGAAATTTTCAACATTGATGTTACAATACATTCTTTCCATGGCATGGTTCATCACCACTCTGTCGAGGCGTTCCGCAACAAAGCCACTCCTGCTGCGTCTATTATTCGAGGTAAAAGCATGTCCTCTATAAACCATATCCCGAAGGCTGCAGTCCATCAAAACACATCTGAAATCATCAATTTGTCTCCAACTTGTCAATCTTCTTCCTTTTTTCTGTCTTTGAGATAAAATCTCATTAAAATCTCCAAGAACAACCCAAGGGTGAGACGATCCTTGGTTTAAACGACGTAACACATCCCATGAATACTTTTTGTTAGCGGTAACAGGATCCCCGTAAAAGAAAGTAGCATATAATGGTTTATTTGTATCATCTGGTAGACGAACATACGCATGAACAAAAAACTTATCAATTTTCAGAATTCTGAGATCAACTTCATTCTTCCAATACAAAGATATACCCCCAGATAAACCAATCCTGGGAATAGAAACTCCTTGAACAAAACCCAATTTAAACTTACATCGATTTGATTGCGAAGAAGTCTGTTTTGTCTCCAACATGAATAAAATATCAGGCAGACTGCTTCGGCAAAGGGAAGAGACTGAATGGAACGTGCAGGGCTTCCCTAGCCCCTGCACATTCCAACTTATGATCCTCATTGTGGTCGGCAATACCAGTCCTCACCGGTCTCTGCCGTTTAGTGGGTAAGAGAACAGTCTCGATGACTTTAAGATGTATTTGAAGTGCTAGAGTCCTCCCCTAATTTCTTCTTCTTTGCGTCATTAGTAGAGGATAAAACTTCGTCCGCAAATTTTTCAATCATAGTGGCACTGTCACTCTCGTCTTGATGAGTAGGAATCTGCTTTCTTTTGAGACCAGTAGAAGTCTTCTTAGAAGAGGAAGCAGCATCTCGTCTAGGATATGGGAGGCCATACTTCTTTCAGGTTAGGCGAGTTTCCTCAAGGATATCACATTCTTCGTCTTCTCCACTATCCACATTTTTGAGTTCAAACATCATATCCCTCCTGGAATCCTTCCTCTGCTGTCTGGCATGAAATTCCTGTTCTTCAATTAACATACCAACTTCATCTTCATCTTCTGCAAAAGATCCTCCTGTGTAGGTTGACCCCTGGATGTGATTGAGTCTCAATTCCCCTTGATCAGCGGTTGGAGAAGCATAAGGGCAAAAGCATGGGTTACATCTGTGGTTAGCCCAAGGGCAAAATTGATCATGGCTTTATTTGTGAGCCTTTGGCCGTAACAGAGGGGCGCTGTATCTGGGTTAAGGTTTTTCTCCTTTGCCTCTGTGCAGTTTTTGACATCATGACCTATGCGTCCGCAGTAAGAGCAGACATTGGGTAACCGTTCGTAACGAATCAAGACATGAATGTCTTTGTCTTTCTCAGTCGTAACTTTCTTAGTTCTTGGCAATGGATCCTTGACATCCAAAACCAACTGCATTTTCCCAAACTCTCTCTCTCTCTCTCTATCGCCTTCTCTGAAATTGATCAAACTTTTTGGAAACGTCACTTCTCCCCCACTATTTAACAATATTCTACACTATCCATAGTAAGCAAAATTTTGGCCCTTTTGACAACTTATGCAATTGATCCACTATTTCTTGTGAATCACAAAACTACCCCACGAGAGGATGAACTCACTTTTTTGTAATTATTTAACTATCCTAGGCCTGGCCGCTGGGATGGAGGGAAACGGGCTGGACGTCGTAAAGGGTGAATTGAAGCCCAGCCTAACCCACCAATCGGGTCGAGACTCGTGCCCAACCCCGTAACTTCTTTAAAAATCTAAACCCAAGCAGGCCCGCGGGCCAAAATATTAATTTAACTCAATTAAAAAATAAAATTAATAATAACAAAGATAATCACAATATTGGGCGACTTTGACATTTTTAGCAATACTTTCTACGTTATGTATTTAACTACCATATTTGATGTGTAATTTCTAGTATAAACTTAAATTTGTTTTCTCAAAAAATATATATATATATATATATATAAATAAATAAATGCGAAAGAGTGTTCGGGTTGGGCCAAAGTTGCCTAGCCCAAGCCTAGGCCATATGTTGGTCGGGGTCAAATTTCAAGCCCAAGGCCATGACATGCAAAAAATTGTTGAACCCAAGCACGCAATTTGCCAGGCTGGGCTGCGCGGGTTGGTCGGGCCACTAAGCCAATGGCCATCCCTGACCCTACTGTTAGACCTGTAAGACCCAAGCATCTGAACGTTGCACCGAGTGAGCACGTTGTCTCGGTGTACATACGAGGTGGTGCATCCACGTGGCATAAATTGTAGCATGTCGCTATAGTATATTTGGTTCATGTATATACTGAATTCGCAGCTAAGTTAGTGAAGTGATTTAGCACATGTGTTAGCGCAAACAATGAGCTTGATAGTGGGCAGAATTGAGAACATGGGGTATGTCTATGATTGGTAGTTACATAGATAACCGTCACTGCAGGCCTGTTTTGGAACAAGTTGAGAGGAGAACAAAACTGTACTCCATGAGAGCTTGAGAGAGCCTGAGAGAGCTTGAGAGAGAGAGAGAGAGAGTCTTTTATTTGAGAAATAAAAGTTGGGGGATTCCCATAAGCACGAGTGTATTCGTTCATAACCTGCTCAATGAGAGAAATACATTGGTGTGTGCGAGAGGGTTGAAGTGAGTCGAGAACTTGGTCGCCCCACGGTGTCAATCTAAGACGAGTTAGTATGACCCTGTTACACCTACCATATTGTGATCACCTCCATTAAGATAAAAAATAATTTCACATTTGTCCCAATTTTTTTTGAATTTGCACATAGAACTTGCATTTAATTTGTTAAAGGGATCTCATTTTAATAATACGCAGTTTTAGTTCATACCAAACATATCTTAAATTTCATTTAAGCTGGTTTTTCACCCATATTTATTTCAGCCGATTAGTGAGATTTTACAAGCTTATACTGAACAGGTCCATAGCCTTATCATTTGGTTTGGTCCTCCAGCTTGGACCGTGAAATTACATGTGGACGACAGGGAAGTAAAGGCACATGTCACTGTATGTTAGAACATTCACAATGGTGCAATGTACATCTTATCTATAATTGAATCATTTCTGATTTAGTTTCCCTGTATCTTTTGTGTGTATCACACTATGTATCCCTATTATAATTGGTTCATGTCATATTTTTAATTCAATTTAGTTATTTTAAAATCCTATCAAAATAATAAAATAATATGATATCGACCAAATCATAATAATGATACAGAGAATGATACACACAAATGATACAGAACATCCAGACTCAATTTAGTTGGCCATCTTTTCGGGTTTTGCTCCAATAGTGCTCTTCAAATAATTGTCATATATTTTTGTAGTTGTCTATAAACTGTTTAAATCTTCTCAAAAAGATAAAATCGAATTATAACCTACGAAACTGTGACGGATTATCAAGAGACATGTGCCCTTATCATCCACATCAGTGGTGGTCCTACGGAAGTTTGGGTGCAGACTATACCTCCTGGACCAAATTATATAGTCTATGTCGCGACTTTGGCCTCCGGAAAGACATCACGAAGACGACCAAGGGCTTAACTATCATATATGACATCATGGACAACGACCAACTTGTTATAGAACCTTATCAAAGTCCCATGGTACTTTATGAACCCGCCACTGGAAATCATAGGAAACTTGAACTCTACTCAGCTTCTTGTCCCACGGTTTGTTACAAGGAGAGCATAGCTTTACTTGATGATGAAGAAGAAGATCTTTCAAGATCTTGGCCAATCTATCTTGGCACCCCTTATTGAGAAGAGAACCCGATTACAATGCACGTCGTGGCCGCAACGGCCACGACGGCGACCTGAAACAAAACACCCACACAAGGACATACACTCGCACAAAACTCTCTGATTTGAACCCTAGATGCTCACTGTGTGTTGTGAATGTGTTACTAAACCAAAGCATTTAAATACTGTACCAATTTGGGGCGGTGGTTTTTATTTCCAAAACTAATACTGCACCACCGACCAAATTGGAAACAATTCCTTGTACTTCTTTGACTTTGATTGCAAGTCAATGTTTCTAACAAATGTCCACCTTGACTTGAATCATCTCCAAATCGAAACCAGAACCTGATGCTCCTCTTCTCAAACCTGAACCATATGCGTCTCCCAGAACCTGAAACGAGCACGTCTCCCCAAACAGGTGTTCCACAACTGTATGCAAAACCCGAATTGCTAAATCGTTGCTCCAACTAACATGCGTTCATGCAACGAATGCGCCCGATGTGGTTGCAATTCTGTGAACAGAAACAAGTGCTCCACCCAGAACCAGACCCGAATACATTCACTGAGAAAGCAGGACCGAATGTATTCCCGATGCGCCCAATTGCGCCAGACAGATGCACCATGACAGAATGCCGAGATATCGCTACCAGACCTGATGCACTTAGCGATGAGTACCCCCACAGTTGTCATGCCCGATGCGCCCCGTATGTCTGAGATGCGCCTGATGCTCGCCAGAAACAGATCGCGCCAGATGCGAGCTCAATTGCGTGTCAATGTACACGCCCAAAAAAACTAAACAGATGCACGCCAAAACAGACCCGTGCATAATGCGCGCCAGAACCACGACCAGATGCGCGTGCCAGAAATCTCACGCACCAGATGCTCCATGCTATTGCTCCAACTCCAACGAGTTTCTGCAACGCATGAGCCAGAAACAGATTCAATTCACACGCCAGATGCTCCACGCCGGGAGCCGGATTGCGCCTGAACGTCAATCGCCAGAATGCCAGATGCACGTGAACCGTCAGATTCGCGCCAGTACCGAATGCGTGCTGAATTTGCCAGATCACTTGCACGCTTAATCAGATGCGCGCCAGATTGCTCCGACCGGAGCCCGGGTAGCCCCCTCCATGGGGATTCAGATGGTGGGTGGACCTGCTTCTCTCTCACGAAAAGATCGATCTTGATCGCAAAACCAGACATCGTTCTTGGCGGAATCTCAAAACCCTACTCCTGATAGCCTGCTCCACCTGAATCGCAAAACCCTAGCTTTGAGTTCCACCGAAACGTGAAACCCTAGCTCTAGACTCCACCTAAATCTTGGAACCCCGGCTCTGATACCAGTTTGTTGTAACTGAACTCCGGTTTTAGAGCTCTGCTACCAGTTTGTTATAACCCGTGGGTATTCGAGCAAGAACGACGAAATCAAAACAAGAACGAGACAAATATTTAACGTGGTTCACTAACGAATTCGTAACGAACCCGCTAGCTATTCCACGACCAGAACCATATATTTTATTGAGAAGAGAATCCGATTACAATGCACGTCGTGGCCGCAACGGCCACGACGGCGACCCGAAAAAAAAAACACCCACACAAGGACACACACTCGCACAAAACTCTCTGATTTGAACCCTAGATGCTCACTGTGTGTTGTGCATGTGTTACTAAACCAAAGCATTTAAATAATGTACGAATTTGGGGCGGTGGTTTTTTACTTCCAAAACTAATACCGCACCACCGACCAAATTGGAAACAATTCCTTGTACTAACCTGACTTTGATTGCAAGTCAATGTTTCTACCAAGAGAGAATGTCTGTGGTGCGGAGAGAAAAAGAGACGAAGGCATCTCTCTGGCTTTTACCGGCGAAGGTGTGAGATGGGAACAAGGAAGGACTTAGTTCAAAATGCTGCAATCAATGATTGATTAATGAATGTTTTACTACTAAACTAAAACAACAAATTTCTCTCTCAGTAGAGAACCACAATTTAGTTTAAATATTAGATTTATTTTAATTTTGTTAGATGTTTCGATGAGTAACAAAGATATAAGCACACCGGTATTGTTGTTAGAGTTAGTTCACTTTTTCTTTCAGCTGGGGATTAATACTCAATATAACTAGTTTCAAACCATACAATTTAACTAGAGTTTATCAAATTAGAGTTTTACTAATCTAGAGGAGGTGAAAAAGCCGAAGCTATCACCTCTTCAAAGATTACCTCCTCAATGGAGAAATGAGACGCATCGGGTACATCGATTCATCTTGAATTCGAGACAAACCCAATTCACGTAAATTAAGAGTATCACCTAGAAAGTTATGAAATTCATATACAACTATCGACCCGGAAATTACTCAAATCATCACTCACAAACTAAAAACTGATTCACACAACTCAAATTGTTATTTTACCCTTATTATTAACACAGAGTATTACACTAGGAACCAAAGCATCATCAAGTCGGATTCTGGTTGTCTATGTTGTAATTCAGCTTTTACTATTTAAAAGAGACATTCATGTCTCGTGTAGTCGGCACATGCTAATAACCTCCTCATACACATTTGTTGATGCATACTGTGATTATGAAACACCATTTACTTGTGCCATCCTCTATCATATACTAATCATTTGTGGATCCATAGACTACGAATTCCATCTTATACATCTTAAAACATAGCAGAAATCACTATGATGCAGTTTAGATTCGCATCTCATATGAGTTATTGGGGTAAACCAATTAAAACTTTTCATCAAAATGATGAATATTATTGATCAAACAATTAATTGAGGTATAATCCACCGCAACACACAAGGTGTATCAGCAGCGAGAGGGTGGCACAATATTCGGCTTGAATTTCATGATTGCTAGGCCACCTCCGCCGCCATCGTCTCGGCAGAAGAAGCAGCAGCCTCCATGGGAGTTGGTGTTGGAGATGTCGGACATCTGCTGCAAATTCAAATTATGATGTTCTGGCTTTTGGGCTAAATTGAAAATCAACAGTGAAGAATGTGACGGCAGTTAAATGTGACTTTTGTTAAATCTAGTTGATTAGTTCATTTCTCAATTAACAATTTAATGAGTGTAGTTTAATCTAATTGATAGTTCAGTTTCTCAACTATTTATTGTTACTTGAATTCATTATTCACCAGAAAATTTTGTCTAAGAGACACTTTCACCCCCTCAGGTTTGATACAAAGGCACGTTCACCACCCAAACTACTATAGAGAAGAACAACCCTCCTAGACTAATGACCCCTCACAATCAGGATTTGTATGTATCCTGAAATTCGACATGCAAAAGGGGTAAAAGTGTCATTCTCTAAACTAAAAGGGGTTAAAGTTTCCTTACATGAAACTTGAGGGGGTGTTAGTGTCTTTTACCTGATAAGGTTCTCACAAACTTTCGAACCTAATATTAATGAATTGCACCGGTGGTACCCAATTTTCCATTTTGTTGAATCAGTGGTACAAGTGTTAAACTTCCGTTAATGAGGCTTCCCGAAATCCAGAACGTGATAATCACGTGAGCATGTGCTTTAAAACTTATTAATTACTTATTATGGGAACCGTAGGGCCACTTTGGGTTCCTAATTTGGGGCTAATTGTATTATCTGCAATAAACAAAACTCTGACCCACAAAACTCAGTCCGTGGTGGTCGTCGATTGTGATTCGAAGTTCCGGGAGGCTTGTCGAAGTGGCGCCGGTTGTGATTCTGGGAGGCTTCTCGAAGGTGATTCGTGGTCTTCGCAATATGGTGGTCAGTAAATGGCCACTGTAAGAGGATATGATATCCGTCTTTGGCAAACAACGGTATGTATTTGTGTGGCCTACCACTGGAGAATTTTCTCATAATAAGTACATGACCAAGAGTGGTTGATCTTGAGTGCACGTTGACTCATTCGAGCTTAAGCTCTCCTGGATACATATAAGGGGATACTGTTCATTAAATTTTGAACATGAGCCACATGACCATGGAGGGATGGACATTGCTGAAAGCTTTTCATTCCTAGCTTTCCAAATAAACTAAAGCGAGGTCGCTATCCAGATTAGTTATTCCAGGTTTCTTATCCTTTTTTCTAACGATTTTTTCTACCAACCAATCAAAGAGAAAAATGTCTATATAGAACTATAAATAGCTGTTTTCTTACAATTTCATAACATGTTTCATTCTTATGTACTTAATACTCATTGTTTCTAACAAGATGTGATTGCATTACAGAGTGCTCCGGTAGATGCAGTTAGTAGTACTTCAGACATCAGTCCAAGAAGGAGACAATCACTAGAAAAAGTATATTCAAGAGGTTGGTGCTTAGTTAATCGAAGATGGGTTAAAATGCAGTGAATATACTGTCAACTAATGGCATATGACGATGGCACTTTTCTGCCAACGGTGATTATACTGTCTCTTCGGGTTATGCACATGACTGGGAGCTCAAGGCTCAAACACAGGCTCTTCCTTCTTCGTCTAACACGGCACAAGCGTGGCTATTGCTATTGTGGCAAACAAAGGTTCAACCGCGGATTATTTACACATTTTGGCGGGGCATCACATGATTGACTTGCTACGAGGGACAAAATCATGAAGTTTGACATAAATGTTTCCCCTATATGTCCAGTGTGTAAGAAAGCTCATGAAACCATCTGTTTGTGAAGTGCTCCTCTGCAATAAAGATATGGACTGATTTGTTTGGAACATAATTTTCGAACAAAAGAGTTGGTAACATTTGTTTTTGGATCCACGCCATCTTCCCAACTTTGTCACTACAGAAGAGAGATCTTATGTTTATCGATCTGGAGTATCTGGTGAAATCGGAATGCTTCGATTTTTCAGAACAAGAGGACCACGGAGACGAAAATTGTTCAAAACATTCGGTGCTTATTGTTACAACATGTGGAAGTCTCGGATCACGAATATTCGCCCCCCCCCCCCCAGTGGTTGTTACCCCCAAGTCACTGCTGGAGGCCCCACAAACAAATGTAGTCAAAGTCAATACGAACGGAGCCAGGTTACCCACTGAAGAGAAAGGTGCAGGAGGAGTGGTTCTGACCAACAAAGATGGTATTTTCTTAGGAGGAGCTTCCTTCCCACTGCCGCCTTAACAACTGAATGCGGAGCAATGTCCATCCATGAAGTACTGAGATTAGCGGTCGAGATGGGCAAACACAGGGTCGTGAATTTGATGCTAAAAGCATCATTGAAGCCATTCTCCTCCCTCCTAGCAGCCGCCCTCCGAGATCAGAAATTGAGGATGTAATACAAGACATAAGCCTTGAAATTAGAAATATGTTTTTATGCTTATTAGATACATCTGTCACCGTACATTTTTTATAATTATTTTTATGATACTAGGTTTCAATAAAACATGAACATTTGATGTAAGACTGTGGGCCTTCTTTTGGCAGGTAAACAACAATAGCAATTATGAGTATCTACTAATATGAGCTCCTAAATCAATGGACAAAATGCAGGCACAATAGTGCTCGACTACTCCTACATAAAGAAGCAAGCATCTCTTATGTTTAGGCGTATGCAAGCAATGTAAGCTAGCAACATTTCAACTAACACACAGAAGAAAGACCACGGAACGTAGTCACACCGCATAAACAACAATGTGAGCTAAATATCCAGCACACTTCGACGCCACAAAAAAAAGAACGCTCAAATCAAAAGCTACTTCGTGCGCGGGGTTAAGCCTAATTAATATATATAATTAATTTCTGAAATTTTATCAACCGACTTAGTTGATCAGACGATAGAGGCTCATGTCTTCCTCAAACTTACAAATAAGCGAGTTTATCAACATGAAACAAAGTGGGAAGTGGTTCCAAACAAAAAATCGTTTCTATTCAAAATCAGAAGAGTTTTTCAACAGAGTGTAACTACACAAGAAGGAACACAACTAGAATCTAGAAGAAGCAGAGCCTACATTTTTTCACATTTTCTCTACTAAATGCAAACTTAAAATTATGTATGATAAGCTTATACTATAAGGAGTACTGATAATGACATATTAAAACAGAAGGATTAAACTTCGTGCGAATAGTCTTAGTGCAAAGAGTCTTCGTGCGAAGACAATCTGTCTTTGTGCAAAGACACTGGAGCTGGGGCAGTTTCGTTGTTTCCTTGTTGGATTTTGGAATGTTTCTTCGTTTCTTTGGGCACGAGTCAGTATCCTAGGCATATATAAAGACGTAGGGTCGATACTAACATTGTGTTGTGGATCGTGGTTGATTTTAATTGAGTTCTCATCAATAAATTGGTTCGTTTTGGCAGTGGATGTAGCTAGTCGCAAAACTAGTGAACCACGTTATATCGTTGTGTTGTTCTTCATCATCTTCTTCGTCTTATTACTCTTCTTGGTTCCTAACAAGTGGTATCGAGCTTCCGCGTGCGTACTCTAACAAGGAACAATAGTACTCGACTACTCCTACACAAAGAAGCAAGCATCTCTTATGTTTAGGCGTATGCAAGCACTGTAAGCTAGCAGCACATCAACTAACACACAGAAGAAAGGCCACAGAACGTAGCCACACCGCAGAAACAACAATGTGAGACGCCACAAAAAAATAACGCTCAAATCAAAGCTACTTTGTGCACGGAGTTAAGCCTAGTTAGTATATATAATTGATTCATGAAATTTTGTCAACCGAATTGGTTGATCAGACGATAGAGGCGCATGTCTTCTAGTCCCATGTTGTCGTGTGTTCGAGTCTCGCAGCCAGCAACTGCCTTTTTTTCTTACTGAGTCACCACGTAATTTACACAAGACACCCAGAGGTCTGCCAAATTTACGGCGCCAACCCCAGCTGTAAGCCCCACAACTTCTTAAAATTTACTAAGCCACCCCAACCATTACAAACAGGGTGTTCCACTCAATTCAAAATCGACACCTTCATCCCCTCTTCACTGGAAGTTATTTTTGTGTGTGTCTCTTCTCCGATTTGAGTCTATTACTAGTTATATGTTGTAGTAGTATACTATATATACTGGTGGTAGATAAATACATGTTTGAGTAGATCATGTTTGACAATTATCTTGTTTTATCCCAAGACAATGTCGTAATTTAGTCACTGATAGTGCTTTTATTTAATAATCTAGTCTATAAATTATGGTTAATATACAAAGACAACGTTTAGTAGCAATATCTTGTTACATTTTTCTTTGAAATTCACTCGTTCAATTCTTTTTTTCCGTTAAAATCCCTCCACTCCGGGCCAATTCCGTTGCACGCGATTGATAAGCCGCACGCTTCCGTTTTTTAAAAGCCATTAGAAATTATTATTATTATTATTTGTCAAACAAAGAGATAAGAGAGTTCGTCAACATGAAACATAGTAGGGAGGGATAATTCCAAACAAAAAATACTTTTCGATTCTATTCAAATCAGTAGTAGAGTGTTTCAACTATGTAGCTACACAAGAAGATGAGCAATAATAGCAGAGCAACAGTTTCTCTTCCCCTACTTGCACCATCAAAACCAGGTCGTACATCAGTGTTTGCATCTTCACCATATAGGTGACATCAAAACCATCCTCCTTTTGAAAATCATATATCAAACCGTCAAGGTTGGAAGGCATGTTGCCACCGATGCATGATTTTTTGCAGCATATGGATTTTCAACTTGACCAAGTCAATGGCTGCCTGAGATGTGAGCCGAGAGTTTCTGACATTTGAATTTTACCTGAAACATGGCTTCCTTAATAGCTTGTAGTAGATATGTTAATAATGCTCAGTACTGATTAGCACATGCCCTCTTTTGACATTAGCTCTTTGATTCTGGCATCTGCATCTCTCAATCCTCCAACAATTCTCTCAACTCCGGGCTCAAACTCAACACTTTTTTGCCAGCCCTCGCAGGGAACAACGTTCACCTTCACATAAGCCCTATCTTCCGCCACTGCTGGGTAGCTTTTCTGGCCTGTTACCAGCATGACCACCGCATCAAGTTCCTTGCGTTTAGCTATCAAAACTATTCTTAGCAAATTAAGGAACAGTGTCACGCCGAAGCACACATTTTCTTCTACCTGTGAGAGAATGGAGGAGGACTCGGAAAAGAATCCTCACAACTCTAATCTAATCGATCGGATCAATGTGAGGTGGTACAATCCAACCACCTCTTCCTTAGAATTCAACTCATTACATTGCTGAGTGTACACATGTTCTGCACAAGGACTCGAATCCTTTCCTCCTCATCCTCATATCCTCCTCCGACGCTGCTGTGGATTACCTCCTCAATTGCCATCTTTATATAATCTACTAGCAAAAATAGAATCTACTAACATCATGGAATCTATTAAGTACTATTTCTAACAAGTCACAAACTTTTTTTTAGTAACATGGGCCGACTATTTTTACTTGATAGTTTTTTTGGCTTATGCCACTTGGTCTAGCCCATGACAACATTATCCCACTTGGATTATTTATTATTTTGGCCTAGGGTTGTCCTAGCCCACTAGCTGATAACTCCGTTTTCGGAGTTATTTTATGCCGTTTATTTCTACGTTTTGCGTGCTTATAATGGAGAATTTGTCGTCTTTTGAGTAAATTGAGCGTAAATGTGAAAATATGAGTTCATGTGCAAAACTTGTTAAATCCGGGCGTTTCTTTAGATTTGTGAGCTTTTTATTGTGATATGATCGCGGGTTGTGTTTTCGTGTTGTGATTCGCAGGAAAACAGGGCTTGGATGATCGTGCGGGATTTGGAAGCGAACTTCGGAAACGAGGAACTCAAAGACAAGTCAAGAGGAGAGTCAAAAGTCAAAGGAAGTCAATGGAAAGTCAAAGGAAGATCAAGGAAAGAAAGAATGGAAGAAGAAAGTCAAAGAAGAGAAGAGAAAAGTCAAAGGAGGCAAAAAGAGGGCTGGACACAGTTGTCTTCGTGCGAAGACTTTTGTCTTCGTGCGAAGACATTATACTTAGCCAAAAATTAGCTCTGCAGCATTCTCTTCGCAAAACAGCTCTCAGTATCTACATAATAAGGTCTTCGCACGAAGAGGCAGAAGTCTTCGTACGAAGACTCTTCGTGCGAAGACAACTGTCTTCGTGCGAAGAGGTCGGGGGTCAGCAGCAGTTTTTTTTGGGGCTTTTCCGTATTATTTCCAAACTTTGTAATATTATTATGGGGACGTATTTAAGACTTTTAGGTTGTCTTTTTCAGTAGTTTTTGGAGATTAGAGACATATTTGGAGATCAAGAAGCCTTGGAGAGAGCTTAGGAGCTTTTGGATCATTCGTTTGAATTCTAAACTCTCGTTTTTCTTGATTTCTATGTTTAAACTCATTATAATCGTCGTTTTGATTATGAATATGAGTAGCTAAACACCTTTTGCTGGGAATTCTCGTTTGGTGTAGCTAGGGTTTGATCTAAAGTTAATGTTTTGATGATTGTAATGCATGCTTTAGCTTAATCTCTCGTGTTCATTCACTATTATGGATTATTTGCGTTCTTAATCTTATTATCTTTGCGAGTAGCTAACGTAGAGGTAGAATCAATTAGTTTCACGCGGTAACTCCGTGACAACTAGTCGGTAAATTGAATAATCCACCTAGTCGTATCAACGTTTGGTAACTCGGCATTGTTAACTAGGATCATTAAAGTAGAATTATATTATTAATGCGTGCTTAAAGCTAAATTAGGCTTGGTAACTCGGTCTAGTTTAACCTAAGTATAGTGGACTTGATTGGTAACTCGTTAAGTTCAACGTTGCTTGATTAATAGTGAATAACACGTGGTTGTTTTACAAATCAAAGCATAAATTTAGATCAACCTAGTGAACCTAGAGAATTCCCGGTGCTTTTCTCTTATTGACAAAAACCTCCAAATATTCATTCTTTATTAATCGTGAATTATTTCACTTGGTTAATTGAGAATATTGCATTTATTTTCTTAGAATTAGATAAAAACACAATTTGCGACTTGCCCACATAAGGTTTAGAATAATAATTAGTTTAAACAAAGTCCCTTGGGTTCGACAACCCGGATTTCCGGTTTATTACTACACACGACGGCTGTGCACTTGCAGTTGGAACGTGTCAAGTTTTTGGCGCCGTTGCCGGGGACTTCGGCTAAATTAGTTATAATTCCTAGCCTTAGGGATTTTAATTTATTGTTTATATCCGTTACTCACCTACGTTTTGCGTGTTTCGTGATTTCAGGTTGATTTACTCGGTGCATGACCCGTTCTCGAGACGAGCCTTTGTATCCAACATTTGAAGACCCGGAATCCTTATTAAAAGCACAGCGTAGAGACAAGAGGAATTCAAGCTCAGTAGTTATGGATGAAGAAACGAGAGCTGAGTTTGAGAGGATCCGCAAAGGTATGCAGGATGCGGAAGCAGCTAGAGTTGCAGCTGTAGAGGAGGCTGCACAAAGAGCCGCAGAAGCTGAGGAGGTGAGAGCTCAAATGGCTGAGATGCAGGCAAGGATGGATCGCATGGTCCCCCCAAATCCACAACCACGTCATGGTGTGGGGGCACAAGTAGCGAACATCGGTGGGAACAACAATGGTAATAATGGGGAAAACAACAGGCAGAACAATGCTGAGAATGAAGAACGCCCGATGGTGGATTATTTCAGGACTACTCCAGCATGTTATCAGCCTACCATTGTCAGGCCACAGATCAATGCCCAACACTTCGAGTTGCGCCAACATATGATCAACATGGTTCGTGATGAGTGCGCTTTTAACGGAGCTCCAGGAGATGACCCCAATCACCATCTGCTGGTATTTGAGCAAATCACATCAACCCTGCACGATCAGCGAGTTCCAGATGAAACAGTTAAGCTTTTACTATTTCCATTCTCCTTATCTGGAAAAGCCAAGAAGTGGCTTATGGAGCTGCCAGCTGGTAGCATAGTGACATGGGCAGATTGTTGTCATGAGTTTCTGAGGAAGTATTTGCCACCATCCAGAGTCGCGCAGCAGATGGCAGAGATCGCAAAGTTCACTCAGGATGAAGACAGCTCTTTGGGAGATGCATGGAGGAAGTTCAGCCAGATTCTCCGTAGATGTCCGAATCATGGAGAGCCATGGCACAAGCTCTTCCATTATTTCTATACTGCATTAGACAAGGAGACAGCTGACCAGTTGGATATGCTAGCTGGAGGTAATTTTATGGGACTTGGAGCACAGCGAGCTCAAGATTTGCTGAACAACGCGTCAAAGAGAGAGACTACACGATCTGAAACGCGTAGGTACTCCAAACCGGGGGATACATCCTTAGTCAACAAGATTGAATCGATTGAACAAAAGTTGGAATCCATGACTTCAGCATTTCACGGTATGCACCCTCCAACACAGAAGCCCATGGGTGAATTACTAGCAGATGAAAGCCAGGGATATGATAACAGTGTTGAAGATGTGAATTTTATGCGACAGCAGCAATGGCCTAACACCTATCATCCCAACAATCGTAATCACCCCAACTTCAGCTACGCCAATCCAAACAGTGGATTATATGCACCTGGACAGAGACCCAATGTTCCATATCAAGCGAGGCAAGCTCCACAACAGCAGGCTCCACAAAAAGAAGAGCAAGAGACAAATGCTCTATTGAGAAAGCTCCTAGCTAATCATGACAGGATGGAGAGCGCGATTGTCTCAATACAAGCAACAATAAAAAGCCATGAGACTCAGATTGGGCAGATCGCCAATCAAAATGTCAAGCTTCCACCAGGCATGCTTCCAGCAAATACCATCACTCCTAACGAGCAGCTAAATGCCATCACAACTCGCAGTGGCATCACTACTGAGGATCCCCCATATCCTAGCCACGCGCGAGCTGAGGCGACTAAGGCCACTGAGAAAGCTTTGGATGAAGAGATTCCCGTGCCTACCGTGAGTCCCCAATCAAAGGACACGGTGAGGAAGTCGGATGAGAAACAGAAGCCTAGGGAGGAATACAGTGTGCGAGTGCCATACCCGCAAAGATTGAAGAGCCAAGAGGATGCCAAGCATTTCAAGAAGTTTGTGGATATCTTCAGGAAACTGCACATTAATATACCTTTTGCGGAGGCAATCTCACAAATGCCTAAATATGCCAAATTTCTCAAGGACCTCCTTTCTAATAGGAGGCGCATGGATGACTTTGAAACCGTGACTCTAAATGAGGAGTGTAGCGCCGTTGTGCAAAAAGCGTTACCAAAGAAGATGAAAGATCCAGGCGGTTTCATCATTCCTGTTACATTGGGAGACGCATTTCATGGGAGGGCATTATGTGACCTTGGTGCGAGTATTAATTTGATGCCTACATCGGTTTTTGAGCAACTTGGTGTGGGAGATCCTAAGCCTACCAGGATGTGCTTGCAGATGGCTGATCGCACAATAAAACGCCCCAGGGGTGTTTTAGAGGATGTATTAGTGAGAGTTGAAGGACTCATCTTCCCAGCGGATTTTGTGATCTTAGACATGGAGGCCGACGATGATGTTCCTCTTATTTTGGGCCGTCCATTCCTGGCCACTGGGAGAACTATCATTGATGTGGCCAATGGAGAGCTGACTATGCAGATCAATGATGAGAAGGTGGCCTTCAATGTATTTGAGGCTATGAAGTTTCCCGCATACGCGGTGAGCGAGCAGTGCTTTGGGGTGGAGGCATACACGCTGGACGAGGAGGACGATATTTTGTTGGAGCAACTATATGAGGAGCTTGCTCTATTTGATTCCAGCGAGAAAGAGCAAGCCTTGGATGTTCATTGGCGCCCACCATTACCCCTTTTTGATGAGGGAAGCAGGAAGATTCTCACTCCTTCTCTTATTACTGCTCCTGTTTTAGATTTAAAGCCTTTACCTGTTCATTTGAAATATTTATACTTGGGATCTAATGATACTTTACCTGTGATTGTATCTGCATGTTTGGACAGGGAACAGGAGGAGCAGCTTCTCGAGGTACTACAGAAGAGGAAAGCAGCTATGGGATGGACAATAGCAGATATTAAGGGGATCAGCCCCACAGTTTGCCAGCATAAGATCAGGCTCATGGAAGACAAGAAGCCGGTAGTTCAATTTCAGCGCCGCCTCAACCCTCACATGCAGGAGGTGGTGAAGAAAGAGGTGCTTAAATGGTTGGAAGCAGGTATCATTTATCCGATTTCCGACAGCACGTGGACTAGCCCGGTACAATGTGTTCCCAAGAAGGGAGGTATAACTGTGGTGGAAGGGGAAAAAGGTGATCAAATTGCCACACGTACCGTTACTGGGTGGAGAGTTTGCATGGATTACCGCAAACTCAATGATGCCACTTTGAAGGATCACTTTCCCCTCCCATTCGTGGACAAGATGCTTGATAGGCTAGCTCACCATTCACACTACTGCTTTTTGGATGGATATTCTGGGTATAATCAGATAGCGATTGAGCCGGCTGACCAGGAGAAGACGACATTTACTTGTCCATATGGGACGTTTGCATTCAGACGCATGCCCTTTGGGCTATGCAATGCCCCAGCTACGTTTCAGAGGTGCATGATGTCTATCTTCTCAGACATGATGGAGCAAAATTTTGAAGTCTTCATGGATGATTTTTCGCTTTATGGTGATGGGTTCGAAGACTGTCTCCAGCAGCTAGCTCGGGTACTGGACAGATGTATTGACACCAACCTAGTGCTCAACTGGGAGAAGTGCCATTTCATGGTGACCGAGGGAATAGTGTTGGGGCACAAGATCTCCAGTAAAGGTTTAGAGGTAGACCGGGCAAAGATTGAGGTGATTGAGAAGCTTCCTTACCCTACGTCTGTAAAAGGGGTACGGAGTTTCTTGGGACATGCAGGTTTCTATCGGCGTTTCATTAAGGACTTTTCGAAAATCACAAAGCCTTTATCTGGTTTGCTTGAGAAAGATGCCGTGTTTGATTTCAATGAAGACTGCAAGACAGCTTTTGATTTGCTCAAGAAGAAGCTGATTAGTTCTCCCATTATAGCCACTCCAGACTGGACCCTACCGTTTGAACTTATGTGTGATGCCAGCGATTACGCGGTGGGAGCAGTGCTGGGACAGCGGAAAGACAAGGTAGCTCATGTTATTTACTATGCTAGTCGTACTCTTAACACTGCACAGGTTAATTATGCCACCACGGAGAAAGAGATGTTGGCTATTATCTTCGCATTGGACAAGTTTCGTCCATATCTTGTAGGTTCTCAGGTGACTATTTTCACGGACCATGCAGCCCTCAAGTATCTTCTTGCTAAGAAGGATGCGAAGCCTAGATTGATCTGATGGGTGTTACTGATGCAAGAGTTTGATATAGTGATAAAGGACAAAAAGGGTGTAGAGAATGTTGTTGCAGACCATTTGTCACGACTGGATAACGAAAAACAAGAAGATGTGCCGATTAGAGAAGACTTTCCAGACGAACAACTTATGGTAGTGGTAGCAGCTGTGCCTTGGTTTGCGGATTTGGCAAATTTCAAGGCGCTCAAAATAGTCCCGAAAGACATGACGTTCCATCAGAAGAAGAAATTTTTCGCAGATGCACGACACTATTTCTGGGATGACCCTTATTTGTTTAGGTTGGGAGCTGACAATGTGTTGAGAAGATGCGTAGCTGAGCCAGACACTTTGGACATTCTTAGACACTGCCACGAATTGAATTGCGGAGGACATTTTGGCAAAGCGCGTACTGTGGCAAAGGTATTGCAAAGTGGATTTTACTGGCCTACTTTACATAAAGATGCTCATCTATTTGTGCAGCAATGTGATCGATGTCAGAGAACCGGCAATATCTCCAGCCGAAACGAGATGCCTCAAAATTTTGTGTTGGAAGTAGAGCCCTTTGATGTCTGGGGCATCGATTTCATGGGACCATTCCCGTCTTCACTTGGCAATCTTTATATACTGTTAGCTGTGGATTATGTGACCAAGTGGGTAGAGGCAATGGCGTGCCCCAAAAACGATGGAGCTACTGTAGAGAGATTCGTGCGGAAGAGCATTTTTACACGGTTTGGAACTCCCAGAGCCATAATCAGTGATGAAGGATCGCATTTCGTAAATAAAGTCTTTGCCAATGTCTTGAGCAAATATGGGGTAAAGACGCATAAGATATCACTGGCCTATCATCCGCAGTCGAATGGGCAAGCAGAAGTTTCTAACCGAGAGATAAAAGGGATTTTGGAGAAGACAGTCAACCCGGGACGCAAGGATTGGTCTCTGCATTTAGACGATAGCTTATGGGCGTACAGGACTGCTTACAAGACTCCTTTGGGCATGTCTCCTTACCAGTTAGTGTTTGGGAAGTCGTGTCATCTTCCGGTGGAACTTGAGCACAAGGCATTCTGGGCTTTGAAGAAGATCAATTTGGACGCTAAGCTCTCCGGTGAGCTACGAAAGCAAGCGCTACTTGAACTTGAAGAATTTCGATTGATGGCGTATGAAAGTGCGAAAATCTATAAGGAGAGGACAAAACTGTGGCACGACAGGCACATCATCCCGAGAGACTTCAAGGTAGGACAGAAAGTATTGATCTTCAATGCAAGACTAAAGCTGTTTCCAGGGAAATTGAAATCTAGATGGAGTGGTCCCTACACGATTACTGAAGTTTATCCCTGGGGATCTCTTGAGGTAGAGGATGCAAATGGGAACAGGTTTAAGGTGAATGGTCAGAGAGCGAAACCGTACGTGGACGGGAATTTCATTGGAGTCATTGAATGGCTTCATGCAACTCCCGCAGCTTGAAATATCTCTGAGGTAACTGGGTCGGGCCGTCGACCTTAAATTACAAAGCGCTTGTTGGGAGGCAACCCAACCTATTTACTGCTTTAGGATAGATTTTAATACTGTTTTGTAATTTTTTATTCGGTTTGATGTTATTGAGAGGTGCGAGAGAGTGGATTTAATATTTCCAATGAGTATGTGCAGGAATACGAGGTGAAAGGCCTATTTCGGATCCCCCTTCTTGATGCGCGCGTGCGAAACAGAGTAAAAAGTCCGGATTTGCAGCTAAATACGCGTATCGGGATCCGAAGTGAAGAAATTGAAGATAGAAGCCATTTCTGCACCTATTCAACACACGCACCTGGGGAAGATCATGTTCCCGGACTCCCCGTCTTGATTTGCGCAAGAATTTGATTGGAGAACGGAGAAAGCTATCACGCCGGCACGGATTACGAGGTGAAATTTTGAAGGACAGACTGAAATGAGAATTGAACAATGCCAACGTGTGGGGGTGGTCGAGAGCTTTCTGTAGACAGGTGGATCGCGCAAATCGGAGTCCGGATGAGGAAGTTACGCCAAAAAGGATGTTTTAGCAAGTAAAACGAGGCCAAAAGCATCCGGAAATGCAAAACGTGCCTTGGAACGCGTGAAATTGACAAATAAAATATTCCCCGGATTTTGGGAGTGTTTTAAGGTGAAAAGGGAGTCTCGAGGTCGAGGAGATCCTTCGGAAAGCAAAGGCACGATCGAAGACGCGAAAAATTGATAAAAAGGATGTTTTTGGCACAATTCAGCATTGTCTTCGTACTAAGACAAATGTCTTCGTACGAAGACTTTGTACTTAGAAAAAATTTTGAAGCTCTGAATTGTCTTCTCAAAACAGCTTGCAGTATCTGTTTGAGAAGACCTTCGTGCGAAGACAAAAAGTCTTCGTACGAAGACTCTTCGCACGAAGACTTTTGTCTTCGCACGAAGACAGCGGGCAAAAAGCCAGTTTTATCCACGCACGGACACCTGATGGGGGCTACTTACTAAGGGCTTTTTGGACTTTTTGCCCAAACTTGAAGCTTCATCAGCTGGGGGGATCGAGCTTCTTCTTCATTCTTCATCTTCAAACTCAGTCTTCTCCTCCATAGCCGCACCACACTCGATTCACCTCACCCTTGATTCTTCACCAAATTCAACAACCCACCTAGGGTTTTGCTCGCGATTCAGAGGAGAACAAGATTCCAGAGGTTGTTTTGAGAGAGAGTGTGAGACAAGAGAGAAATTAGAGGAGGAAGAAGCTAGGGTTTGGAAGGAGAATTGAGAAATTGGACGAGCTACAGCTAGATTCAGCTTTCGGACGAGAAGGAAACACTAACGGGGACTACGCAAGGAGTACGGAGCATCCAACGATTCAAGATTTCGGCAAATTTTTCCGGCACCTTTAAAATCAGTCCGGGTTTGTCAAAATTGTGAAATTTTTGCGTCCGTAAGACTTGCTCCGGACGCGTAGGTACTATCTAAACCTCGTAATTTCATATTCGAGTCTTAGGCACATTGAGTAAAAGCCCGATTATATTTTGTTGCGCTTAGAAGCGTATTTGGGGGCGATTGCGTAAAGTCCTAGGAATTGTTTGTTACGTGCCTACGTGTTTCGTTTAGTATACACTTCTTGTTCACGTGCACACTTGTTGAATTGCTTGTTTTACTTGAATCTGAATTTTAAATGGCGGGTGGAAAGAAACGGAAGACGGGGGAGGGTTCGTCACAAGAAGCATCGGGGTCGGGCGATCCTCAATTAGAGATTCCGCCTACTCCCCAATATGCCATCTTGACGGCCCCTTTCCCGGCTAAACCGGGTATTGTCGGCCGACGAAAGGCCAAGGCTAATTTGAAAGAGAGAAGTATTGGGCCCGGATACTATGATAGTTTCCGTTTCGTCACTCATGAGGCTCATCTTGACTCTCGAAGAGATACGTATTTGACTAAGAACGGGCAGCCCGAAAAGGCATTTCCTTTGCACGAGGACATGCCTCAAGCAATTAAGGAAATTTATGAGCGCGAGAAGCTTGACAATTGGTTTAAGCTAGTAGGGCAGTCTAATTCACATATTACGAGAGAGTTTTTGTTCAATTTGCGTTATGCAAAGGATGGTGAGAGTCAAGATCCTCGTCTCGTTTACTGTCGGAATGAGTGGATAGTCTTCACGCCAGAGACTATCGCTCTCGCCATGGGTTTCCCCGCTTTGAAAGACGGTTGTGGGTTAGAGACGGTTCTTCGTAGTGAGAACCTTTGGTCTCGTTTAAATGCTTTTTGCTTTGCGAAGGGGGTTGATCCATGGGACAGGAAGGGAGAGGTGATTCATTGGAAGGCCGAGAAGAGGTTTTATAGGCCGGAGGCTAGGTGGTGCTGTGAAGTGTTAGAAAACTGGGTTTTGGGAATCACACGAAACCCTAGTTATACTTTCCGCCTCTCTGTCTGGGCTCTTTGTCTTTACACCGGGGTTAGAATTAATATCCCCAAACTGATTTGGGAGAACTGTCTTGAGAGGGTGTCGAGGACGAACAAATTGGGCCCCGGTCATACTTGCTTGATCACTCACCTGGCCAAAACTGCTGAAGTAGTCATAGGGAGAGATATGGACTTGAAACCGTTTACTGCTAGGAAGTGGCATAGGTTTGATGAGACAGCGAGGAAGAAGGGCAAGGGTAGGAGGATGAACACCTCTAGGTTTGACAACCAGGTTGCCTACGACCACTTGAGAGAGGAGATGGCCCGGGATAGACTCGAGAGAAGACGCCAGTTTGCCCACACTCGGGACAATCAGGCGAAGCTGGGAGGTTTAATCCAGATGGTTGGCCAGTGGGTTATACAGTCTAGTGGTCAGGCGGCGGGGGAGTTTGTTCCACCGGTCCCGACGGCGGATCCGTGGTTCCAGGAGGATGAATTTGAATATGAGGTTCCGCCGAGTGAGGATGAGGAAGAAGAAGAGGATGAGGAACAAGAGGAAGATGAGGAGGAAGATGACGAGTAGTGGAGTGTGCCCTCGTGCTAGAATTGTTGAGTCCTCGTGTTATCGTTGAGGACAACGATGCATTCTAGTGTGGGGGTGGTTGAATCCTTTTTACTAGTCAGTGTCGTGTCTTTGCACTTGTCTGCATGTAGTTAGAGATTTTTGTTATGTCCTTGTTGAGTCGTTAGTCGAGTTAGCCTTGCATATAGAGTAGGTATAAAAAAAAAAAAAAAAAAAAGCTCTAAAAATGTGAAAACACAAAAAAATTAAAAATTTGAGAAAGGGCAATTGAAAAAAGCTGAAAATTCGGTAAAATCGAGAAGTGTGAGACTTTTAGGCGTAGGGCGTGAATTGCGATCGAGAGTGACAATGTGAGAGTCCCTTAGTAAGTATAGAGAAACTCTCTTTACGGGAATGCGTGCCTATTTTACACACGAATTTAATTCTTTCAAATTTAAAGTGTGTGCCTAATTTTCTTACAAGAGTTGAGCTAGGTGTGAGCTAAACAAGCCGAACGTTCTTGTGTACGTCTTAGGTAGTCGCCAACCCGCCTCGTAGTGGCACACGGAACAGCTGTGCGAGGTGTGTATTAGAGCACTCACTGCTTATAGAACTTACCTTGTAGGACCACTAGTAAACCCGTATTTGAACCATGGATTCTTTGACAACCTTTGGACTTAGGGTGACGATTCTTGGCCTTCAGCATTGATTGGTTAGAATCACCGCTTTAGTGCGTCACGAGGGTGTTGTAGTTGAGGGGGTTCGATGAGGGAGTACTTCATGCTATATTTGTGTGAGTCTTACATATCGCATGCGCTTCATTTGTGATCTTCGAGGGGAATGCGAGGGTGAGTGAGAGTAGGCTTGCGCACTTCGGTGTGGCGGTGTTCCATGGCATTACAACATGGACACAAGTGAGGAGAGCCGTGAGTGTGTACATCTAATACACACGAAACTTGGGTTGGGGGAATGTAATAGGTGGATCGTGCTAGGTACCGGATCTTACTCATCATGGTGTAGGAGGTTTGGTTGGATTAGGCACGAGACAGACATTTGATCGACTACTTGAGAGGGGACAGGATTACATTTGAGTGTGGGGGTGTCGACATTTGACTTCGGACATCGAGATTGCGTTTGCGACGACTCCATCCCCACACATGTTTCTTTAATGTTAGCGGCATTGTTGGTTACACCGAGGATTTCATTGAGATAGGGAGAGACATTGATTTGTGATTTATACGTGTTGATTTAGATATTGTCTCTCCTTACGATTATATGTTAGCTTGGCACTTGGAAGACCACTCGTGAAGGATATTGAAGGAGTTATGCAGGATTTTGAGAGATTTAAAAAAAAAAAAAAAAATCAGAAAAAAAAAAGAAAAGAGAGAAAAAAAGGAGAGATGAATAAAGGAAGAATGAGAAGTTTGTGGAGGAACGAGTGGAGAAGCGACTAATTCACGAACGGGAAATTTTGGCTTATGCATCATCCATGACAATGGCCGCGGAGATCGTAATTGTACCGGGGTTTGAGGGGATCGAGGGCCGGAGATGGCGAGTTTCGGGCTTGGTTTCCATCATTGTTGTGAAGGTGTGTGAGCTATGGTATTTGTGAGAATGTGACGCTTTAGGACTTGTATTTGATTCTTATCCTATTCGTCCCTAAAGCCTCATCATTTTAAACCCGTTAGCGGATTAGGAGCTCGGACCTTGAACGTGGCTTAGCCTAGCGTAGCCTTTTATTTTGTGGCACACATGAAAAGGTATTGCATTCTTGTACTTAGTAAAGTTAGGTTCTCTATACTAGCTAGGGGGAATTCATGTTGACGACTTTGATTTCAAATCATTCCTTGTGTCTAGATTTCTCATCGCTTCGTGTGAATCGGTTTAAGCTAATGGAGATTGCCCAATCTCACAAAAGAAAAGAAAAAAAAAATTGTATTTCAATACTTGCATTGTGAATATTGCATTTGCATATAGGTGCATTGTGTATAATCGAGTCGTGTCGACTAGTAGAAAGGATGGTTGGTGAACGGTTCTACTCGGATTAGTATGCAAGAGTTCTTGGTTTTGTATGCAATGTGAGGTGATAGTATGCAATTGGCGTAGGGAAGTTATGCAATGAGTAATTGGTAGTATGCAAAGTTGGATGAATTGCGGAAAAGCGAAAGAAGTTTTGACTTGAGAGAGATGGAATTGACTTGGGAGAGTTGCTCGGGACGAGCAAAAGGTAGTGTGGGGGTAGTTGATGACTCCGTTTTCGGAGTTATTTTATGCCGTTTATTTCTACGTTTTGCGTGCTTATAATGGAGAATTTGTCGTCTTTTGAGTAAATTGAGCGTAAATGTGAAAATATGAGTTCATGTGCAAAACTTGTTAAATCCGGGCGTTTCTTTAGATTTGTGAGCTTTTTATTGTGATATGATCGCGGGTTGTGTTTTCGTGTTGTGATTCGCAGGAAAACAGGGCTTGGATGATCGTGCGGGATTTGGAAGCGAACTTCGGAAACGAGGAACTCAAAGACAAGTCAAGAGGAGAGTCAAAAGTCAAAGGAAGTCAATGGAAAGTCAAAGGAAGATCAAGGAAAGAAAGAATGGAAGAAGAAAGTCAAAGAAGAGAAGAGAAAAGTCAAAGGAGGCAAAAAGAGGGCTGGACACAGTTGTCTTCGTGCGAAGACTTTTGTCTTCGTGCGAAGACATTATACTTAGCCAAAAATTAGCTCTGCAGCATTCTCTTCGCAAAACAGCTCTCAGTATCTACATAATAAGGTCTTCGCACGAAGAGGCAGAAGTCTTCGTACGAAGACTCTTCGTGCGAAGACAACTGTCTTCGTGCGAAGAGGTCGGGGGTCAGCAGCAGTTTTTTTTGGGGCTTTTCCGTATTATTTCCAAACTTTGTAATATTATTATGGGGACGTATTTAAGACTTTTAGGTCGTCTTTTTCAGTAGTTTTTGGAGATTAGAGACATATTTGGAGATCAAGAAGCCTTGGAGAGAGCTTAGGAGCTTTTGGATCATTCGTTTGAATTCTAAACTCTCGTTTTTCTTGATTTCTATGTTTAAACTCATTATAATCGTCGTTTTGATTATGAATATGAGTAGCTAAACACCTTTTGCTGGGAATTCTCGTTTGGTGTAGCTAGGGTTTGATCTAAAGTTAATGTTTTGATGATTGTAATGCATGCTTTAGCTTAATCTCTCGTGTTCATTCACTATTATGGATTATTTGCGTTCTTAATCTTATTATCTTTGCGAGTAGCTAACGTAGAGGTAGAATCAATTAGTTTCACGCGGTAACTCCGTGACAACTAGTCGGTAAATTGAATAATCCACCTAGTCGTATCAACGTTTGGTAACTCGGCATTGTTAACTAGGATCATTAAAGTAGAATTATATTATTAATGCGTGCTTAAAGCTAAATTAGGCTTGGTAACTCGGTCTAGTTTAACCTAAGTATAGTGGACTTGATTGGTAACTCGTTAAGTTCAACGTTGCTTGATTAATAGTGAATAACACGTGGTTGTTTTACAAATCAAAGCATAAATTTAGATCAACCTAGTGAACCTAGAGAATTCCCGGTGCTTTTCTCTTATTGACAAAAACCTCCAAATATTCATTCTTTATTAATCGTGAATTATTTCACTTGGTTAATTGAGAATATTGCATTTATTTTCTTAGAATTAGATAAAAACACAATTTGCGACTTGCCCACATAAGGTTTAGAATAATAATTAGTTTAAACAAAGTCCCTTGGGTTCGACAACCCGGATTTCCGGTTTATTACTACACACGACGGCTGTGCACTTGCAGTTGGAACGTGTCACTAGCCCACTTCATAGCCTCTTTTCTATGAGCTTCACATGATGTAATGTAGCTCAAGTGTGTAGGAAGCTCTAGAATGATGTATATAAAATATCTTAGGCTATATAAGACCTTCAATCCTAGCCATTAGATCGTAGATCATTTAGATGCTTCCAAGGGGAAGAGACTGGTATAAATAGGATTAGCCTCATTTTCCACATCCATCATCCAAGCATTGTAAGCTCTCTTCAAAGCAATACTAAGAGACTGGTATAAATTTTGGTTGTGATCAAGGCTTCTTCAGTTGACTGTAGCAGATAGGCCAAGAGTGACCAATCTTGTTTGGTTGTGGTCTTCTATGAAATTAGATTTTTGATTTTGGTATCCAAATCTCTCAACCATCTGAGCAATTGTCAGAGCTCTGGGGTTAAATTCACCATTTTCTCCCACCCTTCTCATGCAACAAAAGTTATGAGAATGTCCCTCACGTAAGCTTCTTCCACCACCACTGGTGGATAGCTATCCCGGGCTCTCACCACCATGGCCACCTCATCAAGGTACTTCAGCTTATCCAGTAAAACACTTCTCAGAGAATCAAGCAATAAAACCACGGCAAAACAGATCTTCTGTTCTAGCTCATAGATGACATTAGAGGAGGACCTGGAAAAGTATTATGGAATCTCTAATCTTATGGCTCTGATTACTGTGGGGTGGTACCCCTCTTCCTCACCCTTTTAACTCCAAACAGATTACAGTGCATAGTATACATAGCTTTTGAACTAGGACTCCGAACTTTTCTTCGGCATCTTCAAATCCTCCTCCGGCGCCGGCGCCGTCGCTGATAATTTCCTTTTCTACTTTACACAAGCCATGAATGTCCATTAGCAGTTGCTTGAACTTTTATGGGCTTGCTTTTAAGACCAAGAAATGCCGAATCAACTGTATTTAACAAATCAAGAACTCTTCGGCCAGCGGAAATCGCCGGAATCTCGTAACCCCGGCCGCCGTTGTCAAGAGAGACCACTCCTCCGGTTTCAATCTCCGGCGACTCTGCAATCTCCAGCGAATCTGTAATATCAAATGTCAGACCCTTGCAAATCATGTCCAACCTGTCCCTAACCTTGAGTTTCAATGACATTTCGCTTTTCTGTTTTCAAGATTTTCCATCGTCGGACCCAATATTGACGCCGCCAGACGGATAGACTCTTCCTCTTCCGGCGTCGGAACTCCCTTTGCCGCCGATCGCTCCAAATAAATCCCGAAGTCGCCGACGTGCTTCTTGACGAACGAGGGAGGAGCTGAACAACCCGGATCCTACGGTTCCTGCTAGTACAACTTAAAGATAATCCAAAGAGCTTTATTTTGAAATAAAATGAGAAAAACCTCCTTACATTGTTGTACGGAAATGATAAAACATTTTTTGAATCCAAAGGAAACAACTACTAAAATTTGTTTGCTATCTGTGATCCTAATCCTTAACTCGTGCGCGTTTCTACACCAGCTAGCTCAATCTAAAATGCAGTTTAAAATAGCAAAATCCGAAGCAAAAAAACATTTTATGTGTAAAAACTGAGTACGTATATACCAAAACATGTAACAAATGAGTTTTGGCTGAAAGTACAAAGACAGATAACCACAGTCATCACAATTTAAGTATTTCTTTGTTCGAGACGTAGCCTACGAGCCCCAACAGTTACGATGTTGACAGAGAGGTCACGATGCAATAAATCATAATAATAGGGGTGCTTCTTGGAATATACCAATTATCCCTGGACGTTAGTAGATAGCCCTTCGCTATCCTGCCCTAACCATTCTAATGAGACTTTAAGTGTTGTCACCTTATACAGTTGTGACCTAAACATGCATAGGTAGCACTCATATACTCCACGATAAATAAAAGGGTAACATCCATGAGGAGAATCAACGCACGTGTGTCTCCGGCCGTAGCCTTCACACACATCCTCTGTACATCGTCCTAATTCCATTATCGTTCATTTGTTCTTTAATATATTGCGAGTAATAAATCACAAGTTTGAATAATAACCACATGCTTCTCAAAATAAAATTTGCTAGAACTCCAAATATTGTAAAACGGAAATGAACAATGCAAATTCAGATAACTCACACGAAAAAAACACATTTTGATAGTTGAAGGTGTTGTGCATATAACTTACTTGGTAATGGAGAGAGAACTTTCCACACAAGCAAGCACATAACTAGTAGTAGGTGTCCTCAACGAATTCGCCTCCTACGAATTCTGAATCTACAATAATCACATAATCCGTGCAGAAACGGGCCGGACGTCGTAAAGGTTGAATCGAAGCCAAGCCTAACCCACCAATCGGGCCGAGACTCGAGCCCAAGCTCTTAACTTCTTTAAAAATATAAACCCAACCCAGCCCGCGGGACAAAATATTAATTTAACTCAATTAAAAATAAAATTAATAATTACAAAAATAATCACAATATTGGGCGACTTTGACTTTTTTAGCAATACTTTCTATGTTATGTATTTAACATAACATATTTAATGTGTAATTTGTAGTATAAACTTATATGGATAAATATATAAGTGAATGTAACTATAACACATACAAATAATAAATGTGAAAGAGAGTTCGGGTTGGGCCAAATTTTCCTAGCCCAAGCCCAGCCCAGCCTGTATGTTGGTTGGGTTCATATTTCAACCCAAGCCCATGACGTGCAAAAAATTTGTTAAACCCAAGCCCGTAAATTGTCAGGTTGGGTTGCGTGGGTTGGCTAGGCCACTGGGCCAATGGCCATCCCTGACCTTACTGTTAGACTTGTAAGGCCCAAGCATCCGAACGCTGCACCGAGTGAGCACGTTGTCTCGGTGTACATACCCGTTGGTGCAATGATGCCGGAAGAATTTCGAAGGAATATCTGACAGCTTCTGAAAAGCAGTTTCGGTCAAAACGCAGAATTAGAGGCAGAATTGAAGGATGTCGGATTCGGACAAAATCATATATTATTTTGAGTGGAAACGACGTTCTAAAACGAACCCGTGATTTATCACAGGCACCGTCCTGATTTGGTCAAATTCGGCCATTTAGGGGTCCAAATCAATGTTTTTTCATTTTTGGTAATATTTATTTCACTTATTAAGAGGTCAAATTAAAACCGATTTGGGTCAATCTTTTTCCAGCATGCTTTTCTTTAGTAAGACTTTAATTCGCAATAATTATTGAGATCTTGCTATTTTTGGTAAATTTTAGGTTTTTGGCTATTTAAGTCCGGCTTGTGGACTTATTTCATCAGTTAATAGATTATTGAGTTTATTTCAGAAAACTTTGTGTTTTCTCTGAACCCTATGGAGGTTCTTTCATGATTTCCCTTCCATCTTCGTTGCTTCTTGCTGCTCCCATAAAACGCCTCGATTCAATTCGGCGTCAACTGACGCCGGGTTAAACACCAAGCGAGGGTTCACAACGGAATCAACAATGAAAAAGGGCAAAGAACTTGGGCACGAAGCTCTCTAGAGTTCTGAAATATTCAATAATCAAAGTCTCCTGAAATTTACCCACAAGCCGGGTATAAATAGCTAAAAAACATAATTTTGCCAAAAATAGCAAAATATCAAAAACAATCCTAAATTCAATTCCTAAACAAAATAAAGACTCAGCAAAAGAATTCACCCAAATCGGGAATAATTTGACCTCCTAATAAGTGAAATAAATATTACCAAAAATAAAAAAACACTGATTTGGACCCCTAAATGGCCGAATTTGACCAAATCAGGACAGTGCCCGTGATAAATCACGAGTTCGTTTTAGAACGTCGTTTCTACTCAAAATAATATATGATTTTGCCCGAATCCGACATCCTTCAATTCTGCCTCTAATTCTGCATTTTGACCGAAACTTCTTTTTTGAAGCTGTCAGATATTCCTTCGAAATTCTTCCTGCATCAGTCACCCCCTCTTCAAAAGAACTCGTCCTCGAGTTCAATCTAGGCACGTGAATGAAAGTCTCCACCAAGAACGGATCACAATAGTAAGATGGCAACTTGAATTTAAATGCCGACTCCTCTAATCTAATTTTCACATCCTCATCTTCCTCTTCAATAATATATTTTTCCGGGAAAATTAATTGAGAAGAACCTGAAATTACCTCGTATAGAATTGGATTATGTGAAGTCTGCTCGCAATCATCCATAATTAAATCTTCTTCTTCTTCTTCTCCATAATTAAATCTTCTTCCTCTTCTTCTCCATAATCATCATAGATTGGTGGTTTATTCCAGTCCACATAACTATGGATTGAATTTTAAATACGTTTATAAAAAATAGTTTCACCATAAACATGTTCAATAACCAACATACCAGAATAATCTGGCACATCAGTCTTCAAACTCGCTCCACCATAAAGCTCGTTCCAACCACCAGAATCACCGTCGTAGCGGATCTCGAACGCGGGCTGCGAGTCGTGATCAAAGGCCTTGCAATCCTTGAACTCCCGTGCCGCTAAGTGTCGAGTTAAATCTGCAACTTTCCGCTGCAAATACCGCACCGCAAGGCTATGAGTTAGGCATGCAATCTGCCTTTGCAAATCTTGTATCATCATGACGTCTTGGACGTTACGTCTCCATTGGGGGGCTTCCTCAGCCGGAACCTGCCCGCAGCCGCCAGGACGTCCACGCACCATCGTTGATGATGATCTTCCTCCCAAGTCGAACTTGCTCTGATACCAAACTGACGCCGGGTTAAACACCAAGCGAGGGTTCACAGCGGAATCAACAATGAAAAAGGGCAAAGAACTAGGGCACGAAGCTCTCTAGAGTTCTGAAATATTCAATAATCAAAGTCTGCTGAAATTTACCCACAAGCCGGGTATAAATAGCTAAAAAAACATAATTTTGCCAAAAATAGCAAAATATAAAAAACAATCCTAAATTAAAGTCCTAAACAAAATAAAGACTCAGCAAAAAAATTCACCAAAATCGGGAATAATTTGACCTCCTAATAAGTGAAATAAATATTACCAAAAATGAAAAAACACTGATTTGGACCCCTAAATGGCCGAATTTGACCAAATCAGGACGGTGCCCGGATAAATCACAGGTTCGTTTTAGAACGTCGTTTCCACTCAAAATAATATATGATTTTGCCTGAATCCGACATCCTTCAATTCTGCCTCTAATTCTGCGTTTTGACCGAAACTGCTTTTCTGGAGCTGTCAGATATTCCTTCGAAATTTTTCCTGCATCATGCAACCACGTGGCATAGTTTGTAGCATGTCGCTATAGTATATTTGGTCCATGTATATACTGAATTTGCAGCTAAGTTAGTGAAGTGATTTAGCACATGTTTTAGCGCAAAAAATAGGCCTGATAGGGGGCAAAATTGAGATCCAGGGGTGTGTCTATGACTGGTAGTTACAGAGATAACCGTCACTGCAGGCCTGTTTTGGAACAGGTTGAGAGGAGAACAAAATTGTACTCCATAAGAGCTTGAGAGTGCTTGAGAGAGGGAGTCTTTTATCTGAGATATAAAATTTGGGTGATTCCCGTAAACACAAGTGTATTCGTTCATAACCTGCTCAACGAGAGAAACACGTTGATGTGTGCCAGAGGGTTGAAGTGAGTCGAGAACTTGTTCGCCCCACGGTGTCAATCTAAGACGAGTTAGTATGACCCTATTACACCTACCATATTGTGATCACCTCCATTAAGATAAAAAAATAATTTCACATTCGTCCCAGAATTTTTTGAATTTGCACTTAGAACTTGCATTTAATTTGTTAAAGGGATCTCATTTTAATAATTCACAATTTTTGTTTATACCAAATTAAATTTCATTTAAGATGGTTTTTCACCCATAGCTATTTCAGCCTATTAGTGAGATTTTAAAAGCTTATACTAAACAGGGCCATAGTTTTATCATTTGGTTTGGTCCGCCAGCTTGGACCGTGAAATTACATGTGGACGGCAGGGAAGTAGAGGCACATGTCACTGTTTGTCAGAACATCCACAATGGTGTAATGTACATCTTATCTATAATTAGATAATTTCTAATTTATTTGAGTCCGGATCCCCTTTATCCTTTGTGTACCACTCTGTGTATCCTTACTATAATTGGTTCATGTCATATTTTTAATTCAAATTAGCTATTTTAAAATTCTATCAAAATAGTAAAATAATATGATATAAACCATCATAGTAATGATACAATGATACACACAAATAATACAGAGGATTCAGACTCAATTTAATTGGCCATGTTTTTGGATTTTGCTCTAGTAGTGCTCTTCAAATAATTGTCATATATTTTTGTAGTTTTCTATAAACTTTGTTTAAATCTTCTAAAAAATATAAAATCGAATTATACTCTAGCAAAGATTTAATTTGAATTAATAGAGAACAAGGTGTAGAGATTTTAGGGAAGGTGGAGAGATTTTAGGGAGAAACGTATCATGTGGTGAGCGAATTTCAAGCTCAACAAAATAGAACACAATTTTAGCAAGTCTTCTGGAGCTACACTTTTTTAAATTTCACTCGCTATTTTGGTACTAAACGTTGTTTAGCTATTTTTGTTTTGAAGTGAGTATTTTATTGGAGAAGTAGAAGTTGGGTGATTCCCGCAAAACACGAGTGCATTCGTTCATAACCTGCTCAACGAGAGAAACGCGTTGGTGAGTGCGAGAGGGCTGAACTGAGTTGAGAACTTGGTTGTCGTACAGTGTCGTCTTAAGACGAGTCAGCATGACCCCGTTACACCTACCATATTGTGATCACCTCCATTAAGAAAAAAAGTATTTCACATTTGTTCCAGACTTTCTTGAATTTGCACTTAGAACTTGCATTTAAATTTTGTTAAATGGATCCCATATTAATAATCCGCAATATTAGTTCATACTCACAGACGCCGGAGTGAATCAGGCGCTTTGGGAGCAGCAAGAAGCAATCCAAAAAAAAGACATAAACCGAGAGAAATCATCTCTGAAGTTAGGAAATAATTCAATAATCCATAACATATCAAAATCAGTCCACAAGCCGGACTTAAATAGCTGAAAAGTCAAATTATTCGAAATATGATAAAAATTATAAAATTCATGCTTAATAATAATTATAGTCTAATAAAATACTCATCAAAAAGATCTACTCAAATTGGGTTAAATTTAACATTCTAATTAATGAAAGAAATATTATTGAAAATAGAAAACTGACAATTTCGACCCTTAGATGGCCAATTTTGACCAAATTTAACATTCTAAAACGTCGTTTCCACTCAAAATAGTTTATGAATTTGTCCGTTTCTGTAAACCTTCAATTCTGACCGAAACAAATTTTTTGAAACTGACAGATATTTCTCTAAAATTCCTCCTACATCACTGATCAGATTATAATTTTCATGTAAGCTGAATTTCCACCCATAATTTTTTCAGCGATTATTGAGATTTTAAAAGCTGATACCAAACAGGGCCATAGTCTTATCATTTGGATTGGTCCTCCAGCTTGGACTGTGAAATTACATGTGGACGACATGGAAGTAGAGGCACATGTCGCTGTTAGGCGCTTCATTTTGGCGCATGCACCTGGATACTAACCGTAGGTGCACGTGTTGTGGGGTCAGGTGCATGGGGGTTGTACTAAGGCGCACGTCTTGGTGCATGTCATAAACCTCGACATCATAGAGTCTAAGTTGGAATTTTTGTCATCGGGAGATAATTCCTTGTATAAAAGATTACAGGAGTAGAGTTTGCCAGCATGAAATAAAGTAAGAGAATTCAAAACAAAAAATTCGCAGGATGAACCAATGACAGCAGCTACAGTTCATAAGACTTGTTTCACCAAGTTCATTACACCTAGGCTTAGAAACAAAAGTGTACACCCTGATGACATTTTCCTTGTTCCTCTACATCTATGAAGCACCGGAACGTCATATGGGTTGTCGTCCCCGTTTCGTACCCGTCCGGAACGCCGGAACGGCGCCGGAACGCCCCAAAACGTTCCCAGAGCGACATGTGGCGTCCCTGAAAAAACTGAAGTTCGGAACTTAATGGGAACGTCGTCGGGACGCGTTCCAGCTTTCCGGATCTCCTGGGGAACGTCGGTAGCCGAATCTCACAAGATCGACGGACCTCTCGGCGTCCTTCACGACATCAGGCGACTTCGATCTCCTTGAGATCGACGGCGTCAGGCGACTTCCATATCCACCAGATCCTCGGAAAGGACGGCGGAAGCGACTGTTCATTTACCGGCGACCGGAACGATGAGTTTTGCGGCCATCGCTCACAGAAAGAAAGGAGAAACTGCGGCCATGGCTGGAACATTAGCCTCTAAACGACACGTTGTTGGAGAAGATCATAAGAAAACCTACTTTTCTTGCTTGTTTTTCCTGTATTACCCATGTTTTTTTCTCAATTTTACAAACATACCATTATTCATACAGGCTTTAAATGACTTATGTGGTCTTGGGCTTCTCTATTAAATAAGTAAACAGCCCAATGAGTTGGGCTTTCTAATTATATATATCTACTTTTGTTTCATAATATAAAAATGTAAATAAATAAGAGATTTATGTTATATATATAATACAAAACATATATATATATTTATATATAAAAAAATTGCCGTTCTCCAGCCGTTTCGTCTCCTAAATTTTTGAAAATTGCCGTTCCGGCATTCCCGTCCCCGTTTTGTCTCGTCCCCGTCCCCGTTTCGGTGCTAAATAGCTCTACATAAACTTTCTTACCAGTCTTTCCAGCCCCGGAAGCACCACATGCAGGAGACATTTACAAGGATGGCCAACCAATTCTTTGAAGCACATATGAGCAGCGATCTCACAAGGATGACATTTTCTTTTACTGTAATGCTTTCTTCACATTTATCACTACATGTTCCATATGTTTTCAGGGATCAGTTAAACGGTTTGTTTGATCAACATTTACAAAAGGCTTCAGAACAACGATCTCTGGCAGTAGTGGATACTTTGTATTTCGGTTTTCGGCAGAATTGGTGTTCGAATGTGTAGACATATCATCAGCATCATATTTCAATGGCTCCTCGCAAACATCAGGCTTTGATATCGACGGTCTCCTGCAAGATTGGAGGCTATGCAAATACGCTCTCCTCAGTCTTGCATGGGCGACACGTAGGGGGGGACATGTGTCATGCATAAAAGGCTACTCCCTGCATGAATGACACACAGGGTACACATGTCAACGTGTAGCGACCCTTTCGCTGCATGCACGCCACGTGTCCCTGTGACTCGTCGCGATCTGATTGGTCGATGACTTCTATAAATAGGGGTCGTTTGTGATATCAAGATCCAAAAGTATGTAGAAGTTCCTGACGTTGGAGAATGTGATTTGTCCTCCAAACTCTTTTCTATCGCCAATGAATTATAAACAGCACCGCCGATACCTCCTGCAGCGGAGACTGCAGAGTGAAGGGAAGGGGGGAATTAGGGAATGACTATTTGTTACAAGCTGAAGCTTATACGAAAAGCAAAGGACAAATGAATGCCCATTTCTAAGTTAACAAAAAATCTAGAAACTAGGATATGATAGCTGACTCCTAAATAAATGCTCAACACTAACTTATTCCTGTACAATAGGAACTGAATGCTACAGATTAGGATAAATTGAAACAACATCTAACTGAAAAATTATCCAACACTATTTGTATGGTGGAAGAAGATCGGGTTGATCCATGCCTCGAAGTGACGCTAATGATAGAGCGGAGACACTGTACAGATCCGGGTTAGAACCAAAGCCGTGAAATCTCTCTTTTTTAGTCACACCTCCATCTATACATAATGTTAGCATTATGTGCGCCCATGTGGGGTGCACAATGCAATTATTCTAAACTTATGGGTTTATGTGAGACAAGCTCAAACCTTATGGGGTTAGTAGCAAGGACATCAATCCTAGGGGGTACGTTGCAATTATGTATAAGTCTGTCTATATAAGGAGACAGCCTCCTACATTATTATGTGTGCTAGAGACATAATAATACACACTACTGTAGAGATCATGTGCTGATCATAATACAGTAAACCCTAGACTCTCTCTCTAACTAGCCTCCATTGGGTGGAACTTGGTGTGGATCAGAGCTTTCGTCCTAGTGATTCGAGCCAGACTGTGGGAGCAAGAAGAGCACGTGAAAGCAAGCACCCTACGATCATCCGTTGCGCATAGGAGCTAAGGAAGACAAGGTAAACACATGAATCTTCCGCTATAATTCATGTTGTAGATTTGTATGTGATAGATCATGTCCTTCCTTCACATATTTTACGGATCGATCCATGATTTAATTCTCCAAATGAACAAGAATCCATATCTAATTTGGTTTTACGTGTACTATTGTATAGAAGGAGAAATCCAATTCCTTGTCGTCATCAGTAGATTTGCTTGACAACTGCCTCTCTGATCTCTTATTTATATGGACTGCTTTATTTATTTCATGTACGTGTTTATGTCAAGGTACTACTAGCAGCAGAAGAGAAACAAAATAATGTCGCAGGGCAGGTTGCCGATGGATGTCATCAGGGAGATAGTAGCTAGAGTCCCCGCCAAAGCAATCGGGCAATGCAGGTGTGTTTGCAAATCTTGGTACTCTTTAACAGTTGATCCCTTCTTCGTTCGCAAGCAACTCATCATCAATCACCACCACAATATACAAGAAGCAGTCGCGTATAAATTATCATCTACTAGTAGTTTCAGCAGCGACATGATACAGCTTGATGTTCGCAATTGTGAATTCTATGTTTGGAAGATGATGATCGGCGGTGGCAGTGGTCTAAGCTGGGAAGATCCTACGCCGCCACCCAAGAAACTCAATTTTCAAGCTGATTTGACTCTTTCAAAAGCTCGCTTTAAGTTGATAGGTTCTTCCAATGGGCTCCTGTGCTTGTCTTCTCTAACAAACCGGCTCCTCCTTTGGAACCCCTGCATCAACAAATACAAAATCATTCCACTTCCACAGTCGCGACCCGAGCAATTCAAGCAAGACTGGCGCCTTAATGATGTGTTAGGGTTTGGGTTCGTCCCTCAAACAGGAGACTACAAGATCATAATGCTACAGATGAATCAAAATCGTCAAGGTTGGCCTAATGCCGAGATATACAGCCTATGTACCAATACTTGGAAAAGGATATCAAGTTGGGATGATGATTGTGGAGGAAACCGAAAGAGTTGTAGCTATTATCTGTATCGCAAGATGGGTGTCACCCATAACTTTAAAGGGAACAGACACTGGATTGCACGGAAAGTAAGCAACAATGGAGGAGTCCAACTAGTGGTAATGGCATTCGATATAGTGAAGGACAGATTCCATGAAATACCTTTTCCTGCTGCTGATGGAAGAAAACCAAAGATAATCCACCAAACTGTTACGGATTATCAAGAGACATGTGCCCTTATCCTCCACATCAGTGGCGGTCCTACGGAAGTTTGGGTGCTGAAAGACTATACCTCCTGGACCAAATTATATAGTCTATGTCACGACTTTGGCCTCCCGGAAGACATCACAAAGACGACCAAGGGCTTAACTATCATATGTGACATCATGGACAACGGCCAACTTGTTATAGAACCTCATCAAAGTCCCATGGTACTTTATGAACCCGCCACTGGAAATCATAGGAAACTTGAACTCTACTCAGCTTCATGTCCAATGGTTTGTTACAAGGAGAGCATAGCTTTACTTGATGAAGAAGAAGAAGATCTCTTCAGATCTTGGCCAATCTATCTTGGCCAATCTATGTAGGCAATGGTTCCAAACGGTGTTTACTTTGTTGTTTATTTTATTTCGGTTTGAATTAGTAACAATTAAACTTTAAATTTGTTCCAGAACTATAAACCTTTGTTGAATGGTTGTTTGAAGTAGGAACTTGGGGTGAAATCGTTATGGTGTTACACCCAATAACACAATGGTGGCTTTGACTGTGTTGTTGAAGTGAGTTGGATTTAGGACCGGGCCGGATCGGACCATCGCTGACGGGGCCAGGCCGGGTACATTAAACATAAAAGTTAAAACTATATTCGCGTCGGGCCCTGCAGTAATTCGGGCCGGACCCGCCCGATTGTCATCCCCAGACATAAGTGTTTAGCATGTGTATTTTAGTACTCCTAATCAGCTATCAATTTTCTCTGATCCTTACAATAGTTTTTGCTTTCTTGTCCTCCGGTAACACATATTAAGGTGCAAATCATGATAACAAAAACGAAATTGGAACTAAAACTACTACAACCAAAAACCAGAGCGTCCTAAATGAAAGAATTGTTCAATCAAGAAACATGTACACTGTCGTATATTGTTTATAGAAAGTTTGTATTCAGCAAAAGAACTTGTTATACTCCGGGTAAACCGATTCTAAAAGTTCAAAAATGATTAGTTAGATCAAGAGCACACATGATACGGGACATGTACAAATAATGTCCAAGGTGGAGACAATGGAACCTTGGTCCAATGCCTTTCTCAAGCTGCCTGCCATCGAGAGAAATGCTGGAAAGCCAAATAACCTGCAATCACCAAAGAGAGTACCAGACCTTCTTGGGTTCCCCTGTAATAACACTAGTCGGTATCCTGCGCCATGGCGCGGATGATCTATTGAAATGTGCTCATATCCGGCGTAGAAGCAATGATTTTAGGATATTATTTCCCCCAAACAATTGAATTTCTAGAAGAATCCTAATGTTACACTGTTACGCCAAAATCATTCATCAATCTGAGCCCTATTTTGTTGAGTCCGTTATGTACATATATGTGGTGACTTGACTTTAAGTGACAGTGCAGCCCATGTCATTGGAAAAGGTTGATTGTGAGAGTCAGGTAATTAATCCCAAGAGATAAATGCTTATCTTATGGAAGAAACGCATACTTCTAATTCATTGGCGATAGAGAAGAGTTTGGAGGACAGAATCACATTCTCCAATGTCAGGAATCTTGATATCACGAAGACTGAGGAGAGCGAATCTGCAGAACCTCCAATCCTGCAGGAGACAGTCGATATCAAGCCTGATGTCTGCGAGGAGCCATTGAAATTTGATGCTGATGATATGTTGACACATTTATGACACCAATTCTGCAGAAAACCGAAATACAGATTATGCAGTACTGCCAGAGATCGTTGTTCTGAATCCTTTCAAACAAACCGTTTAACTGATTCCTCAAAACATATGGAAGATATTAGTGATAAATGTGAAGAAAGCATTACAGTAAAAGAAAATGTCATCCTTCTGAGATCGCTGCTCATATGTGCTTCAAAAGAATTGGTTGGCCATACTTGTGAGAAGTCTCCTGTATGTGGTGCTTCCGGAGCTGGAAAGACTGGTAAGAAAGTTTATGTAGAGGAACAAGGAAAATGTACATCAGGGTGTACACTGTTGTTTCTAAGCCTGAGTGTAATGAACCTGGTGAAACAAGTCTTATGAACAGTAACTGCTGTTATTGGCTCATCCTGCCAATTTTTTGTTTTGAATTCTTACTTTATTTCATGCTGAAAAACTCTACTCCTGTAATCTTTTGTACAAGGAATTATCTCCCGTTGACAAAAATTCCAACTTAGACGCTATAATGTCGAGGTTTATGACATGCACGTACACCAAGACGTGTGCCTTAGTACAACCCCCATGCACCTGAGCCCACAACACGTGCACCTAAGCTTAGTATCCAAGTGCATGCGCCAAAACGAAGCGCCTCCACAATAGACTAGCAAAATACGTTTAATATCAAAATAGCGAGTGAAATTTAAAAAAGTGTAGCTCCAGTCGACTTGCTAAAATTGTTCTATTTTGTTGAGCTTGAATTTCGCTCACCACATGATCCGTTTCTCTCTAAAATCTGTCCACCATCCCTAAAATCTCTCCACCTTGTTCTCTATTCATTCAAATTAGATTTGTGCTAGGTTATAATTCGATTTTATCTTTTTGAGAAGATTTAAACAGTTTATAGACAACTACAAAATATATGACAATTATTTGAAGAGCACTATTGGAGCAAATCCCGAAAACATGGCCAACTAAATTGAGTCCGGATGTTCTGTATCATTTGTGTGTATCATTCTTTGTATCATTATTATGATTTGGTCTATATCATATTATTTTATTGTTTTGATATGATTTGAAAAACTAAATTGAATTAAAAATATGACATGAACCAATTATAATAGGGATACATAGAGTGATACACACAAAAGATACAGGGAAACTAAATCAGAAACGATTCAATTATAGATAAGATGTACATTGCACCATTGTGAATGCTCTAACCTACAGTGACATGTGCCTTTACTTCCCTGCCTCCCACATGTAATTTCACGGTCCAAGCTGGAGGACCAAACCAAATGATAAGACAATGGCCCTGTTTAGCATAAGCTTGGAAAATCTCACTAATCGGCTGAAATAACTATGGGTGAAAAACCAGCTTAAATGAAATTTAAAATATGTTTGGTATGAACTAAAACTACGGATTATTAAAATGAGATCCCTTTAACAAATTAAATGCATGTTCTATGTGCAAATTCAAAAAAAATTGGGACAAATGTGAAATTATTTTTATCTTAATGGAGGTGATCACAATATGGTAGGTGTAATCGGGTCATACTAACTCGTCTTAGATTGACACCGTGGGGCGACCAAATTCTCGACTCACTTCAACCCTCTCGCACACACCAATGTGTTTCTCTCATTGAGCAGGTTATGAACGAATGCACTCGTGTTTATGTGAATAAGTTTATTTCTCAAATAAAAGACTTTCTCTATCTCTCAAGCTCTCTCAGGCTCTCTCAAGCTCTCATGGAGTACAGTTTTGTTCTCCTCTTAACCTATTCCGAAACAGGCCTGCAGTGACGGTTATCTATGTAACTACCAATCATAGACATACCCCATGATCTCAATTCTGCCCACTATCAAGCTCATTTTTTGCGCTAACACATGTGCTAAATCACTTCACTAACTTAGCTGTGAATTCAGTATATACATGAACCAAATATACTATAGCGAAATGCTACAATTTATGCCACGTGGATGCACCACCTCGTATGTACACCGAGACAACGTGCTCACTCGGTGCAACATTCGGATGCTTGGGTCTTACAGGTCTAACAGTAGGGTCAGGGATGGCCATTGGCTTAGTGGCCCGACCAACCCGCGCAGCCCATCTTGGGAAATTGCGGGCTTGGGTTCAACAAATTTTTGCTTGTCATGGGCTTGGGATTGAAATTTGAGCCCGACCAACATATGGCCTAGGCTTGGGCTAGGCAACTTTGGCCCAACCCGAACACTCTTTCGCATTTATTTATTTTTATATTTTTTTTTGAGAAAACAATTATAAGTTTATACTAGAAATTACACATCAAATATGTTAGTTAAATACAACGTATAAATTATTTCTAAAAATGTCAAAGTCACCCAATATTGTGATTATCTTTGTAATTATTAATTTTATTTTTCTAATTGAGTTAAATTAATATTTTGGCCCGCGGGCCTGCTTGGGTTTAGATTTTTAAAGAAGTTACGGCGTTGGGCTCGAGTCTCGGCCCGATTGGCGGGTTAGGCTGGGCTTCAATTCACCCTTTACGACGTCCGGACCGTTTCCCCCCAGCCCCGCGGCCAGGCCTAGGATAGTTAAATAATTACAAAAAAGTGAGTTCATCCTCTCGTGGGGTAGTTTTGTGATTCACAAGAAATAGTGGATCAATTGCATAAGTTGTCAAAGGGCCAAAATTTTGCTTACTATGGATAGTGTAGAATATTGTTAAATAGTGGGGCATAAGTGACGTTTCCAGAAAGTTTGATCAACTTCAGAGAAGGCGAGAGAGAGAGAGAGAGTTTGGGAAAATGCAGTTGTTGTTGGATGTCAAGGATACATTGCCAAGAACTAAGAAAGTTACGATTGAGAAGTCAAGGACATTCATGTCTTGATTCGTTACGAAAGGTTACCCAATGTCTGCTCTTACTGCGGACGCATGGGTCATGAAGTCAAAAACTGCACAGAGGCAAAGGAAAAAAACTTGAACCCATATACAACGCCCCTCCGTTACGGCCAATATCTCACAAATAAAGCCATGATCAATATTGCCCTTGGGCTAACCACATATGTAACCCATGCTTTTGCCCTTATGCTTCTCCAACCGCTGATCAAGGGGAATTGAGACTCAATCACATTCAGGGGTCAACCTACACAGAAGGATCTTTTGCAGAAGATGAAGATGAAGTTGGTATGTTAATTGAAGAACAGGAATTTCATGCCAGACAGCAGAGGAAGGATTCCAGGAGGGAGATGATGTTTGAACTCAAAGATGTGGATAGAGGAGAAGACGAAGAATGTGATATCCTTGAGGAAACTCGCCTAACCCGACAGAAGTATGGCCTCCCATATCCTAGAGGAGATGCTGCTTCCTCTTCTAAGAAGACTTCTACTGGTCTCAAAAGAAAGCAGATTCCTACTCATCAAGACGAGAGTGACAGTGTCACTATGATTGAAAAAGTTACGGACAAAGTTTCTCCTCGACTAATGACGCAAAGAAGAAGAAATCAGTGGAGGACTCTAGCACTTCGGATACATCTTCAGGTCATCGGGACTGTTCTCTTACCCACTAAACGGCAGAGACCGGTGAGGACCGGTCTTGCCGACCGCAATGAGGATCATAAGGTGGAATGTGCAGGGGCTAGGGAAGCCCTGCACGTTCTATTCAGTGTCTTCCCTTTGCCGAAGCAGTCTGCCTGATATGTTATTCATGTTGGAGACAAAACAGACTTCTTCGCAATCAAATCGATGTAAGTTTGAATTGGGTTTTGTTCAAGGAGTTTCTACTCCCAGGATTGGTTTATCTGGGGGTATATATTTGTATTGGAAGAATGAAGTTGATCTCAGAATTCTGAAACTTGATAAGTTTTTTGTTCATGCGTATGTTCGTCCGGCAGATGATACGATTAAACCATTCTATGCTACTTTCTTTTACGGGGATCCTGTTACCGCTAACAGAAAGTATTCATGGGATGTGTTACGTCGTTTAAACTTAGGGTCGTCTCACACTTGGGTTGTTCTTGGAGATTTTAATGAGATTTTATCTCAAAGAGAGAAAAAAGGAATAAGATTGACAAGTTGGAGAGAAATTGATGATTTCAGATGTGTTTTGACGGATTGCAGCCTTCGGGATATGGTTTATAGAGGACATGCTTTTACTTCGAATAATAGACGCAGCGGGAGTGGCTTTGTTGCGGAACGCCTCGACAGAGTGGTGATGAACCATGCCATGGAAAGAATGTACTGTAACATCAATGTCGAAAATTTCATGACCACAGGCTGGGAGCACACCGAGATAATGTGCTCACTCGGTGCAGTGTTCGGATGCTTGGGCCTTACAAGTCTAAGTCTAACAGTAAGGTCAGGGATGGCCATTGGTCCAGTGGCCTAACCAACCCGCGCAACCCAGCCCGGCAATTTACGAGCTTGGGTTCAAGAAAATGTTTGCCCGACATGAGCTTGGGCTTGAAATATGAGCCTAACATGGGCTTGGGCTTGAAACTTTGCCCCAACCCGAACTCTCTTTGCCCCAACCCGAACTCTCTTTCACGTTTATTATTTATATGTGTTATAGTTAAATTCGCTTATATATTTGTCCATATAAGTTTATACTAGAAATTACACATTAAATATGTTATGTTAAATACATAGCGTGGAAAGTATTGCTAAAAATGTCAAAGTCGTCCCATATTGTGATTATTTTTGTAATTATGATTTAATTGAGTTAAATTAATGTTTTGGCCCGCGGGCTGGGTTGGGTTTATATTTTTAAAGAAGTTACGGGTTTGGGCTCGAGTCTCGGCCCGATTGATGGGTTAGGCTGGGCTTAGAGAGAGAGAGAGTTTGGGGGTCCATTTTAAATCCCCCAGAAAACTCAGGGGGGGCTTTGTGCAATTTCTTCGAATCAAGAGCTGCATCGCAGCTTTTCCCTCTCTCTCCCCCGACGGGATCATTACAGGAGACGCCATTGTTGGCACCGGAGAGCTCCTTCGAAGCCTTCAATCTATTCACCAAATCGATCGAAAACCGTACCAAATCGCTCACTAGACGGTTATAAAGCTTCTAGAAGTATCAATTTCTTCCGAGACATATCAGTTAGAAAACCCCTAAATTCGACCTGAGTCGTTACAAATCTCTGCAACTAAACCCACTACTTAATCTCTCAATCAAGAAACCAATCTCTCTCTTTCTCTATATATCTGCAAAACCCAATTAGATTTATCTCTCTCCAAACCCATAACCAACCCAAGAAACAAATGTCGATGTGAGACCTCGGGTTACATTAAAAATTAAATTTGTAAATTTAGACTCATAAATATTGCTAGATTGTGTATCTATTGTATATATACTAAATTTGTTGTGTTATTGGCTTTGTAATTGTTTGTAACAGTGCATTTATCGGGCCAAATAGTTAATTTTTGACGTTATATAATTTGTTTGTTACTATTGTATTTGACAATATAAAATAATGGGTTAGTGGATAACTATTTCTAGCTTTTTGGGTTGCCATGTGTCAAGTTATTAGATGAGATACTCTGCTTATTAATCTTTCTGTGCAATCCTCCAAGGCTAAGTACGTAGCTTAGTCACCAATGTTCTACATAAAGCATTAGAGGATAATTGGAAGAGAAAACAAAATGTTTTATTAAGAAACTTGCTTCCATTAAAGTTTCAGCTTACTTGTGAGCTGATTTTCTTCTTTGAGAATTCCATTAACCTTCTCCATTGAAAATGGTTTAAAATATGATTTCTTTCTTCGATCAGTGAAATAGAGCTATGAGGTGGTTTATTTGTGTGGCGAGAGAGTGGACAGAGAATCGAAACACTAGTTTAGCAGAGTGAGTTATTTGAGATGGTAGAAATTGTTCGAGCTGGTTTTTGTTTCAGACTGTGGAGCTCAGACTTTCAGATCAGGTAGGGGAAATCTAACTTCTAAGTTTCCTGCAGTTACAGTCTATACCTGTCTATACTGCTGGTGTAATTTTTACAGCTTTTTAGCTATATGTTGAGTAACTTGTGATTGTTAAATCACGCTGTTTGTGTATTTGGTGCCGCATGTTGTTGTGTAATAACTGGCTGTTGTGTTAAGTAGATTTTAGATTTCTACGCCAGTGGTTAGGCGGTACCTGCTGGGCTGTTTTGGCTCACCCCACTATTTTACAGGTTGAGCAGGACTGGACCAGATTGTTGGGTTGATTGCTAAAAAATAGACTGTTTAGCTAAAATTGATATTTTTAGCTGTTTTTAGCGGTTTGTTGTAAATTATTATTTTGGGTCAGATATTTATTAAAACGTCATTTTTGACGAGTTCGTGTAACTTTTTAGTAATTTCGGTCACTTACCAGTTTATCATAAATTTGACTAAAAATGTTGTTTCAGAGGACTGTGTGTCCTGCTGGTTGAGGTTTGGACGTCTGAAAGTGTTAGACGGGTTGACTGTAAACAGTGATTTTTATCGTAAATCGATAATTTATTAATAAATGTGTGACGAGTTGTCACAGTCGACGAAGCTCTGTTTCTTTGTAAACCCAGTCTATCTCTCTCTCTCTCCCTCCCTTTCTGCAACTAACTCATCTCCAAACCAATCACCAGAGACCTCTCCTCCCTCAGTCTGCAAAACCCATCTCCAAACCAATCACCAGCAATGTCGACGAAGAAGAACGAATTGGGCAATTCCGGCGAAGTGGGGTTTAGCGGCCGGGTCCGAAACCGCATGAAGCGGTGGCTTCTAAATCCGGCGATCGATCATCAAGAACGCCGGAGAACTCAGGCGGTGGCGGAATTGATTTGAGACTCCAATTCCGCCGAAGACAAGCAGAGGGTTAGGGCGGTGATGGCCACCGCGTTCTTTGAATTGGAGGACACGGTGCTCTTAGTGACGGCGGACGACGGTACAAGAACTGAGCTGGAGCGCCTGATTGATTCTGGGCTATTCGACGATTACGAGAGCAAGCATCCACCACCACCGCGCAAGCAGAGGGCTCCTAAGTCGTTCGTGAAGCCGTACGTCGACGACTTCGAGGCCTATCTGGAGGGGAGAGTCCCACCGCCGGAAGATGAAGACACAATGGGTCTTGCCTTGTCGATCTTGACTCCGACGCTTGAGAATCTTGAAGAAGTTAAAACCGAAATGGCTTTCAAGAACCGGTTTAGGAACCGATTGGGGCTCATCTGCAAGTCGCTGATGTTTGATATAACCGATTCGCCGCCGGAGATTGCTGTTTCGCCGGTGATTCAAGATTCGCCGGGATACGAGATTCCGGCGACTGCCGGTGGCCGGAGGGTTCGTGATTCGGTCAATACTGTGGAATCTGCCTTTCATGATTTTAAACGAAAATACCCAGAACAGTTCAAGCACATTCTGATGGACATTAAGGGATTGGCGTCGGCGCCGTGCGACACTTAGTGTCTTCAATTCCCTCTGCAAACACTAAGTCAGCCTCTAACCCGAACGCTTATGCGGAAGAACAACCGAAAGAGCTATGAAGGAAAGGAACTTTGTATTGCTTGTAGAGAGCTTACAATTCTTGGATGGTTTGGAGAAAAATGAGCTCCTCCCTATTTATACAAGTTCTTCCCCCTTGGAAGGATCTAGAGATCTATCGATCTAACGGCTATGATCGTTTGGCCTAGAACCTTCCTACATGTTCTAGCCTAAGATATTTAGAATGGAGAATTCTAGAGCCCCCTACACAAGGTTACATCCATACAACTTGGGAAGCTTCTAGAATATGGACTATCTAATGGGCTAAAGTGGGCTAGGACATCCCCTAGGCCCAAACTAGCCTAACTCCAAGTGGGCTAAAAGTGTCATGGGCAAGTCCAAGTCCAAAACTTATCAAGTAAATAACGCGGCCCATGACATTCTCCCCCACCTAATGATGCGGCGTCCTCGTCGAGCTGTCGGCTCGGAATCGCTCGATCTTGTCCCGAAACTGCCATAACGATTCCTCGCTTTCCCACGTTCCTTCCTCCACGGGCGTCCCCTTCCATTTGACGAAGTACTCCTTGTGCTTCGGCACGCCCTTGCGACTAATGGTCCGCTCCTTGAGAATCTCGTCCACTTCCTTGTCGAAAGAAGTGGCTATCATCGGTGGTGCTCGCCTCGACTCCCCGCGGTCCGGGTCTTCATTGTCCTCGTGATACGGCTTCAGCTGGCTCACGTGAAAGACCGGATGAATATTGAACTTGGGAGGCAACTCCACCCGATATGAAGCCTTGCCTACCTTGGCCGTTACCCTAAATGGTCCCTCATACTTTCTTAGAAGTCCCTTATGCAATGGTCGGGTGTGTTTGAACTGCTGCGGCAATAACTTCACGAACACCATGTCATCCACCTGGAACTCCACCCGTCGCCTCTTCTTGTCCGCCCACTGTTGGGTTTTGACGTAGGTAACGCAGCGGAATAACAAAATTTAATTCCTACTTCAAAGCCCACCACAGATCGTCAGGAGGAGACATCATAACATGATAAGAGACATAGTATTGTGTACCTTTTGATTTGTGAGATTCACACGAAGAATGATGTTCTCGTCTCTACGGTTGATCCACGTCTAGAGGTGAGATCTAGATTCTTCCTTCAAACAAGTGCTAGCTTGAACCCGGAGGAAGAGGGAAGAAGATCAAAGCAACAAAGGAAAAGAGGAGGTTTCGGCCTCCTCTTTGAGCCGACGGGAAGGGGGGGGGGGGGCGGACGGGCTAGGCCTCGGCCTAGCTTGTCTTGCTCTCTCTCTCTCTTTTTCTCTCTCCCACTTTTTTTGTTATGTCTAATAACATTAACAACTTAGTGGGAAGGAAGCTAGAGCCTCTTTATATACTCCAACAACTCCTTGTTGTTTCCATAAAAGAGTTTCCTAATTCTAGATGAACTAGAATTATTCCCTTCCTTGCAAATTAGTCCTACTAAGTTTGCAAGGTGTTGCACAATTATCCTTCTATTAATTAATCAATATTAATTAATCTCAAATCTAGCTCTACTCTATTTGACGTGTGACCCCATAGGTTTCTATATAGTTGGTAGTAACTCTTACTAACATGGAGCGGTGTCTAGCAACACATCCATGCCACCAAACTAATAGAAATAGTCAGTGATCCCGACAAACCTCTTGTGCCCAATATCTTATATTGCACTATCCCTTTGTCTCCATATCCGGATTGGACACGAGACATAAATAGTCACACTCGTATATCCAATCCATAGTTCCTCGATCCTGGGAATATGCTTATGCTTGCAGATAACATCAATATCTCCATATTGATTTATCTGAGTCTGCCCAGACATTCAATAAGCCTCATCCCTCGAGCGGCCATGGATACTTACCCCCATTATGTGGGAGGGACAAACCCTATCTACATAACTACGATCTCTAAGCTTGCTTCCTATCATGCCCGATAGCCATCTTTATGATTACCCAGTTACGGTGCAACGTTTGATAACATCAAAACACAATATTCCACAACTAGAGTATCTAGTGACTTCAAGTCTAAGGATTGCAATTATATTAGCACTACGAGAAGCGATTGTGACTTGACATAATCTAATGTATCCTTCTCGTTGTGGGTCAACCCAGTATGCCATTACTCCTAATGCATACCCATGTGTTAGACTTGATATCTCCATATCAATCTACCCACATACTAGTCTATATTTGATCGTCCCTTTAATCAATATAGTGGACTAGGGATATTTAAGATAAACAACACATTTTATCTAAGGACTTCATTATATTAAGTATCACAATATATAATAAATGAATATTCTAGCCAAAACATTGTTCATACTAAATCTACGATTGCCTCTAGGGCATCTATTCCAACAGTTTCCCACTTGCACTAGAGCCAATCTGGCGCATCTCGTATGCCTATAGATCTGGCGTGCCCTTCATGCTTTCGCTGCGCAAGAGGTTTTGTGAGCGGATCTGAAACATTGTCATCCGTTAGAATCTTGCACATCTTCACATCTCCTCGATCGATCATATCACAAATAAGATGGAATCTCCTGAGTACATGCTTTGATTTCTTTATCCAAACCGCCTCTTTTGCTGCTTTCGCAGCAGCAATGTACTCAGCTTCTGTTGTAGAATCAGCAAATGTCCCTTGCTTGGAACTCTTCCATCTCACAGCTCCTCCATTCAGGCAAAACACGTATCCAGACTGCGATCTGTAGTCATCTTTGTCGGTTTGGAAGCTTGCATCTGTGTAACCCTTTACACTTAGCTCTTCCTTACCTCCAAATATCAAGAACACATCCTTAGTTCTTCTCAAGTACTTTAGGATGTTCTTGACAGCAATCCAGTGACTCTCACCGAATTGGACTGGTATCTGCTCACCATACTCAACGCGTATGATACGTCTGGTCTAGTACATAACATGGCGTACATGATGGATCCTATGGCCGAAGCATAGGGTATCCTACTCATGCGGTCCTTCTCAATCTCATTGGAGGGACAGTCATTCTTAGAAAGAGTGACTCCATGCGACATGGGCAAGAATCCCTTCTTGGAATCTTGCATGTTGAACCTCTTCAACACCTTGTCTATATATGTACTTTGACTTAGGCCGAGCAATTTTTTAGAGATATTGAAGGACGAACATGATGTATCACATACAGATCTACAACATGAATTATAGCGGAAGTTCATGTGTTTACCTTGTCTTCCTTAGCTCCTATTCACAGCTGATGATCGTAGGATGCTTGCTTTCACGTTCCCTTCTTGCTCCCACAGTCTGGCTTGAATCACTAGGACGAAATCTCTAATCCACACCAAGTTCCACCAATGGAGTCTAGTTAGAGAGAGATTCTAGGGTTTACTGTATTATGATCAGCACATGATCTCTAAAGTATTGTGTGTAAAATAATAGGAGGCTGTCTCCTTATATAGACAGACTTATACCCAATTGCAACATTACCCCCTAGGGTTTATGTCCTTGCTACTTGTAGATAGTGCTTTCTGAGCTGACATATCTTGGCCACGTGGCAGCCATCCAGCACACCATATTGTGCTCCACACACACTGGATCACCAGCCGCGCTGATCCATGTGGGGGCTGCGAGACAGAGCCCTCGCATACCACTGCACGGGACTTGTAGGGACTTAGTGGTTTGGAGGCTAGAGTAAGTCCTGTCGCGTGCGAGCCAAGCCCGCGCGCGACCTTTAGTAACTGCTTTTGAGAGATTTATGGCACGAGCTCCATAAACCCGGTCAATCCGGTCAAACCCGGTCAACCTCGTAACGGTTCCGGTATTCGACCATAACGTGCTGTAACGGTCCCTATATACGCGGACGAACGTGTCGTTGCGGTTAAGCTAATTAAGCCGCCATTGATGGGCGCATTAACCACACTGCAACAATCATCTTCTCCGTTATATATAGGACGTTAACCATTCCATACAAAGGAGAACACACTGCCTTACGCGGAAGCTCTGCCAAACCTCTGTCTCTCTCTCAGACATTACTACTGCCTTACTCTCTCCCTACACACAACCCAACTCTTCCTGTGTCATCTCTGATCCTCTACTTACGGTGTACACGGAGGTCTCCCCGCCGGAATCTCTTGTGCACATTTTGGTGAACCCGACGTGAACTTACCATCAAAAGCAGCCATGTCTCAGGAGGATGATGTCAGCAACAGATCGCCTTCCACCGAAGCCGCCTCGGGAGAGGAGACCCGCCGCACTCCTATGACCCCCGGTGAGGCACCGACGCTAGAATCCTTGGACGCCACCATCCAAGGTCAGGCGAAAGCCCTCAAAGCTTAATCTGCGCAGTTAGAACGGATCATGGCTGTCTTGGGGACTCTTGCACCGAACCCTGCGCAAGCCACCGCCGTCTCTCAGGGAGGAGGAGCCTCTACCGCTCAAGGATTGGGAGTGTCAACCACACCCCCCCCAACCCTAATATGCAGACTCCACCAGCAACTACGCAGCTACCCTCGATTCAAGGGTCGACAGCTCAAATATTGCCCCTCACGGCTCACACCCCTCAGCATCCGGCCTTGGTACCTAACCCGGCCTCGCAATATCCCTTGCCTCCTTCAACGGCAATCTGGGGTAACGCGAACACTCAATACTCCACCAATCCTCCTGCGGCATATGTGTCGCCTCCGCCTTCGGCGACCCCTCCACCTGCTACCGAGGGAAACACCCCAGAGTGTATGACGTCTCTGCAGAAGCGCATAGACACCATTCTGGCTCACCAATCCTTCGCGGATACCATCATCCCAAAGCTAGACAACGATCCACCCATCCCGCGAGAGATCTATCTCATGCCTAACCCGGTTGGGTACAAGGCTCCTAAATGGGATAAGTTCGAAGATGTCAATGGAAACGCTCATGAACATGTCATGCGTTTCATCGATGTCATGGGGCCGTATGGAGCTGATCCCAAACTGCTGATGCGAGAATTCCCGAAGTCCTTGGGAAACGTGGCGTACAAGTGGTACAGGACGTTGGAAGCTGGGTCCGTCAAGACTTGGGACGACATGGTCCAGAAGTTCTACACCAAGTTCTTCCAGATGGAGGAAAAGGTGACAATGATCCACCTCTCGCGGATGTATCAGAAGCGCGAAGAGGACGGGATAACTTTCATCAAGAAGTTCAGGGCGAAGTCCTTGGAATGCAAAGATCCGATGCTCGAAAGTCGGCTTGTAGAGATATGCCTGCAGTGCATGCGAGATGAATACAAAGGTATGCTCATCAACTTGCAAACGCCCACGTTTTCAAAACTAATTGAATGCACGAAGAACATCGAGCCCATAGTAGAGAGACAGAAAAAGAAAAACGCTCCGGAGCGATCCTCGAGCGGTACTACCTACAAGATCGGGAGATTCAGTTACAAGAGGGGACGCGAAGCTGAGGTCAATACAGTTTCACCCCAGAAGCAGGCGAAGATTGCGAACTTCGACGCACCACCTCTGCCATGTTCGGTGGAAGAGGCAAGCGACCTCTGCAGGCAGTGGCGCAAGGACGGTGTCCTACCGCCGCTCGAGAAGGCACCCTCCAAGGAGATGGTGAGGGACCCGAAGTGGTGCGAGTACCACGGCAAGGTCATGCATCCCACAGCGGACTGTAAGAAGCTCAGGATTGTATTCAGCCAGAAAATGAAGAATGGCGAGCTGATCGTCAGCGATCACCGGAAGGATGTGCGCCACAATCCACTTCCTGCCCATGCGGAGCAAGACTCGAAAGGTAAAGAGGTCGCCATGATCTCGATTGTGGATCTGGAAGAGGTCGCAGAGGATGGTCTACCCATCATTGCCGAAGTCCATGATGATGAGGATTACAGCGTAGACACGGAGGACGAACGTGCCGACCGGATGAAGGGGTCGCACGGCTTCAGCAGATTCTTCGACGAGATGAACTTCTCAGAGAAATGCCGGACAGAAATGACGAAAGCGATCTTGAGGATAGCAGAGGACTACGAGGAGGATCTTGTAGTCTCCAACGGGAAAGTCATCAGGGCGTCTCGCTCTACAGAAAAGATTATGACCTTTTCTGCCAGCGACAAGAAGACAGATGCGAGCCACCAGAGGCCTCTGTATGTGACGGCCATCATCAATGGCGTCGAATTCAAAAGAGCATTCGTCGATGGAGGAGCAGCGGTCAACGTCGTTTCGCTCCACACACTGAAGCTCGCAGGGATCCCCGAGCACAAGATTGTCAGGCGTCCATCTCCGCTGATGGGATTTGGAAGCGACTCCAGAATGACGATAGGATGGATCCGCCTGGGCGTTCAGATCGGCAAAATCAAATGCTCAGCGAAGTTCTACGTCATAGATGCGAACACTACGTATCACATTATTATAGGTTGAGCCTGGATTCATCGCTTTGACGCGGTCCCTTCAACAGCTCACCAAGTCCTGAAAGCTATCTGGAATGACAGAATAGTCGAGATACCGGCTTCAACGAATCCATTCAACATGGATGAAGCACATCTCAGCGAAGCGGTGTGGTTCACCGAGATGGCGGACGAGCAAACACCAAGACCATTCAACCCTACTCCTTTACCCCTATGGGAGGATATCAAGGATCAGTCGCCTGCGGGAGTGATGGTGACAAGGGAGGATGCCAAAGAAAAGCCGCCCACGCGGGAAGAGGCGCCGCGAATAGCTTACCAACGAAAGAACGTACATACTCTGAAGAGGATAGCAAAGCATGACCCTGAAGGCAAAGAGATAGAGAGTTTCTACGCCAACGGGAAGAAATGCTATCGCATATGAAGGTGCGCGGGGATGTCCTCACGCGGGCATGGGGATATCCCGGGGCAAATCAACCAAATCGAGCAGATTGCGGTAACAGAAAAGCCAATGCAGAGCACTCCAGATGAGAAGCTCAAAGAAGCACCTGAATGCATGGAAGACAAACCCAGGCCACAAAAGCAGGAGCTAAAGGAAGTGCTCCTCAGCCCAAACGAGGAAAAGAAGAGGCCAGTCTTTCTAAGCGCAGACCTCACAAGCGAAGAGGAGCAAGGACTATTACGGCTCCTGACTGAATACAAAGACGTGTTCGCATGGGAGTATGATGAGATGCCCGGACTAGACACAAGCATCACCATGCACCGTTTAGACATCATCCCGGGGTCTAAGCCGGTAAAGCAAAGCACAAGAAGCTTCAGGCCGGAGCTTAACGTGAAGATCAAGCAAGAGATTGTCAAACTCCTGGAGGCCAGGTTCATAGAGCCGAATCACCATCCCACGTGGCTGGCCAATATTGTGCCAGTGGTAAAGAAGAATGGACAGCTTCGCATCTGCGTGGACTTCCGAGATCTCAATCGCTTCTGCCCCAAGGACGATTTTCCACTCCCCAACATCGATTTGCTCATCGATTCGACAGCGGGTCATCGCATGTTCAGTTTCATGGACGGCTTCAGCGGGTACAATCAGATCAAGATGGACCCTGAAGATGCACGAAAAAATGCATTCATCACCCCAGTGGGAGTGTTCAACTACACGGTGATGCCCTTTGGTCTCAAAAACGCAGGTGCAACCTACCAACGGGCCATGATGGCCCTATTCCACGACATGATGCACAAAGAAGTGGAATTTTATGTAGATGACCTCGTGGTTAAATCCAAGCAAGAGGCGGATCACCTGGCAGATTTGCGGAAGGTGTTCAACAGATGCAGACGCTTTCAGCTGAAGATGAACCCTATGAAATGCGCATTTGGGGTAACGTCAGGGAAATTCTTGGGATGCGTGGTACATCGTCAAGGAATCTAGCCTGACCCTGCGAAAGTTTCAGCCATCATCAGCATGACTCCGCCACATGACCAGAGTGCCTTGAAGACATTCTTGGGGAAGCTGTCGTATCTGCGAAGATTCATTCCAGCGATTGCCGAGATTACTTTCTGTTTCAGTAATCTTCTCAAAAAAGATGCCGCATACAACTGGACTCCGGAGCACGAAGCTGCGTTCCGGAAGCTAAAAGAGCTGCTGACGTCTTCAAAAATAATGATCGCACCTCAGTTAGGATCACCGCTTTTGCTGTATCTGACGTCAACGAGGAAATCCATAGGAGCACTTTTGGCTCAGGAGTACGAGGGTCAAGAAAGGCCCATCTACTACATCTCTCGCATTGTTCAGCCCGCAGAATCAAGTTACACGGACATTGAGTGTCATTGCCTTGCCCTATTCTTCATAATAGAGAAGTTGAGACACTACTTCGCGTCGCACAAAGTGGTGGTGGTTACAAAAAGTGATCACATACGATATCTGCTAACTCACACTACTCCTGGAGGAAGATTGGCAAAATGGTATATGACCATTTCCCAGTTTGATATCACATGCGTTCGGCCGCGGGCGATCAAGTCGCAGGCGGTAGCGGATTTGTTAGCGCAGTTCCCTGACAACAGTCATGAGCCTGTGATCGAAGAAGAACTCGAGGGACCTAAAATCTATGCATTTGATGTACCTTATTGGACGCTCCATTTCGACGATTCGTCAACAAGGAAATGCGGAGGCGTTGGGATAGTCTTGACCAAGCCAGATGGGGAGGTCATACAGATGTCCGCAAAGCTTGACTTCGCAGTCACTAACAACGAAGCAGAATATGAAGCCCTCATAGCGGGACTTCGTGCAGCGAAAGCTTTGGAAGTAAGCAATCTGACGGTCATGGGAGACTCCAAGCTGATCGTCAAGCAAGCCTCGGGCGAGTACGGTTTGAAGGAGATTAATCTTCTGTCCTACCGGACTTTGGTACAAAAGCTGGTGCAGCAATTCTGCGACGTTAGGTACGAGCACAAGCCCCGAGCGGACAACAGACATGCAGACGCTTTGGCAACCTTGGGATCCAAGGTTAGTACGGACAAATGTCCCGCAAGAATCTCGATCGAAGTGCTAACATCGTCGGCGTTAACAGAAGACGCGTGCGACGATGAACGCATGGACGATGCGGACTGGAGAAAGGCAATCTTACGAGCCATCGCAGAAGGCACAAGCAGCGAGAACTAGATACTCACAAAGGGGTATTGCATACATGACAACACCCTTTACTACAAGGGCCCTGGCGGAATACTCATGCGATGTGTTTCCGAGAAAGAGGGACAATTGCTGCTAGAGAAGATTCATCAACATGCTTGCGGAGAAAGCGAAGTTTCAATCTATCGAAAGGCTCAGAGATATGGCATTCTCTGGCCAGGCATGTCAATAGCCGCAACACTAATACAAGGAAAGTGCGAGAGTTGCGCACTGATCAAGGATTCTTTACTCATCGCTCTAACCGATGATGATGCGGATTGGAGGAAACCACTCTTCGATTTTCTCACCCAGGGCACCGTACCCGAATCGAGAAAAGAAGCTGAGAAGTTGAAGAGGAAAGCATCCCGATACGTGGTACAAGAAAACCTACTTTGGCGAAGAGGCCATGAGGGCAACTTGCTGCGATGTCTAGACGGAAGAGAAGCACAAGAAGTCATGGACCTTTCTCATCAGGTGGAACACCAGGGAGGTGCGAAATTATGCAGGAAACTCCTCTCAATTGGATATTTCTGGCCCACGATGGAGGCTGATTGCCGCACCAAAGTACGACGCTGTCAGGAGTGTCAATTCAAAGGGAACCTAGTGCATGCTCCTGCTGTAGATCTACATGCATTGGGAACGCCATGGCCATTTCACACATGGGCTCTAGATTTCATTGGTCCCATCCGACCAACTTCGCATGGGAATCATTTTATTCTCACCGCAACTGAGCTGTTCACCAAATGGGTGGAGGCGATACCACTGAAGACGGAAAATGCGCTAGTTGTGGTCCGTTTCATCCAAGAAAACATCATATGCAGGTTCGGAATACCCAACACCATCCTTTCAGATAATGGTACTCCTTTTGTTAATCGCCAGGTGGCTGCGAAGCTAGCAGAATACAACATCAGACAGATATGCTCCACCCCCTACTACCCGAAGGAGAATGGTCAAGCAGAAGCGACCAACAAGACGCTGTTGAGGATCTTGAGCAAGATGGTCGCAGATGACCACAAAAAGTGGGCTGATTCTCTAAGTATAGCCCTGTGGCCTTACCGAACTTCTCCAAGGACACCCACAGGGGTCTCACCATTCCTCCCATGCTATGGGGCTGAGGAACACTTCCTTTAGCTCCTGCTTTTGTGGCCTGGGTTTGTCTTCCATGCATTCGGGTGCTTCTTTGAGCTTCTCATCTGGAGTGCTCTGCATTGGCTTTTCTGTTACCGCAATCTGCTCGATTTGGTTGATTTGCCCAAGGATATCCCCATGCCCGCGTGAGGACATCCCTGCGCACCTTCATATGCGATAGCATTTCTTCCCGTTGGCGTAGAAACTCTCTATCTCTTTGCCTTCAGGGTCATGATTTGCTATCCTCTTCAGAGTATATACGTTCTTTCGTTGGTAAGCTATTCGCGGCGCCTCTTCCCGCGTGGGCGGCTTTTCTTTGGCATCCTCCCTTGTCACCATCACTCCCGCAAACGACTGATCCTTGATATCCTCCCATAGGGGTAAAGGAGTAGGGTTGAATGGTCCTGGTGTTTGCTCGTCCGCCATCTCGGTGAACCACACCGCTTCGCTGAGATGTGCTTCATCCATGTTGAATGGATTCGTTGAAGCCGGTATCTCGACTATTCTATGGGAGAGATGAGATTACAATTCTCTCATATGGGAGAGAAGATTGTGCGAATCATAGCTATACAAGGCATAAGGCAACGTTGTAATAAAACGCATAAAATGAGAGAAGTCAAGGATAGTACTTCTTAATCCAGCGCATGTTGACTGAGCTCGGGTTCACAGCTGATGATCGTAGGATGCTTTCTTTCACGTTCCCTTCTTGCTCCCACAGTCTGGCTTGAATCACTAGGACGAAATCTCTAATCCACACCAAGTTCCACCAATGGAGTCTAGTTAGAGAGAGATTCTAGGGTTTACAGTATTATGATCAGCACATGATCTCTACAGTATTGTGTGTAAAATAATAGGAGGCTGTCTCCTTATATAGACAGACTTATACCCAATTGCAACATTACCCCCTAGGGTTTATGTCCTTGCTACTAACCCCATAAGGTTTGAGCTTGTCTCACCTAAACCCATAAGTTTAGGATAATTTCATTATGAACCCCACATGGGCGCACCAAATGCTAACATCTCCCACTCGCACAGTGGGGTTGCACAAATACAGTAGGTCTAGTCTCCCTCAATCTCCAACTATTATGATCTGCCAAAGTGTTTTGTGGCCTTGGTGTGTGACTGTGAGAGAACCTGCATTTCGGGAGTTCCATATTCTAAACTCATACGAGACGAGCTAGCAGCAGGCGCACTCAACCTCAAGAAATAATGCAATACATATATATATCTCTCGTATCCCCCAGATTCTGTCAATTGTCATCTCGTAGACCATGAGCACCTACCTTGTCCCGAAGGTCGTGCATCAATGAGTCTACATCTCCTTTATTACATTCATATCCTGCATGATCCCATAAGATCTTGTAGGTGGGCCCAATGAATATGATAAAGAGCGATGCAATGAGAATCTTCCTTTCCATCCATTGTCGATTTGATTCGGAGTCAGCTGCTTTCCTAGCAATGTCCTGGTAGGCCGAATCATTCATAGCCGTGAGGTGTCACGCTAAAGTAGCATCACCTAACCGTCTCTCCACGACATGGATAAAAGTACTAAGGGTATACAGTGTCAATCATTCTTATATGAACGACGAGGCTCACACGGCGAGGAATCTCAGGGACTAGTTCTACTCGCCACCTCATGTCACTCATCAGCACGCGTTATCTCAATAAGATGTGCGCCATAGTGTTTGGACTCTAATCAGAGCACATGTCCTATCCCATAGGGACCACTATACAGATGTAAGTCCAACAGCCCATATGACTATTAACCCGAGTACTGAGTATTGCACATATGCAAGTCGAAATCAGTTCTCTCATCTGGCTTTCTCTACGCAGACTATACATGGTTCGGGGTAGTAACCATGCTCGAATGGCCATAAACCAATCTTGCCTTGGAACTTATTCCAATGCGACAAATGAATCCGTCTGACAGGGTTTTGCACTATTGATATATGTCCAGCTCTTGTCATAGGCCATGCGCCTCATATGACAGGCGTCACTCATCATATCATAGGATTCTAGCACTTATCGGGATTCTGTCTCATCTTCTACTCACCTAAACTATCCAGGATGTTGTAAAGGCGGTTGCTCGTGTGAGAGAGTCAACCTAGTGTCCGCGCGACATGTTCTATGCTAGTATAGGATATGTAAACGTATCATACACGTATCAAAACAACATGTAGCATAATTAAACAAATCCAATTAAAATCCAACAATCAATGTCTAAATCATATCATCAGTCTGAAATCTCTAGTGACATCTCACCACCTACTTAAGCCCATATTCCTAACATGACCAGCAAAAACATGCCTTAACAAAGGTTTGGTCATCGGATCAGCTAACATCTTATTCGTAGGAATGTGCTCCAAAGAAACATCTCCTTTAGCTACCACTTCCCTAATGAAGTGATACTTTATCTCTATGTGTTTGGCTTTACTGTGGTACTTCGGGTCCTTAGCACAGGCTATGGCCGACATACTATCACAGCGCAACGTCACTGGTCTGGGTCTATCAAACCGTAGACTGACCAGAAATCTCTTAAGCCAGACACTCTCCTGCGCTGCCGCAGAACATGCTAAGTATTCAGCTTCCATGGTCGATAAGGCAGTGCAAGTCTGCTTGCTACTGTGCCACGTGATGGCTCCTCCACCCAGCATGAAGACGTATCCTGAGGTCGATTTTCGTGCGTCTAGGTCCCCACCCCAGTCAGCATCAATGTAGCCAACAAGTCGTAGCCCATAGCCTCGATAGCACAACACGGAATCCTTTGACCCTTTGAGATATCGGAGTATTCTTTTCACAGCCTTCCAATGCCCAATGCCTGGGTCAGACTGATATCTGCAAACTAAACCGACCGCATGACATATGTCAGGTCGTGTACACATCATGGCGTACATGAGGCTACCGACATCACTTGCATAGGGTACTTTGGCCATCTGGTCTTCTCGTGTTGGTTCTTTGGACACATTTCTAGACTGAGTTTCTCGCCATGCGCAATGGGAGTGTCAAGTGGTTTGGCATCGCACATTCTGAACCGTTCGAGTATCTTCTGGATGTACGCCTCTTGCGACAATCCTAGAAATCGTTTGGAACGATCTCTCAGGATCTTAATCCCAAGGATGTAGCTTGCCTCGCCTATATCCTTCATCGAAAAGCGAGAGGACAACCACCCTTTGGTGGTCTTGAGCATTCCTATATCATTGCTTTCCAATAGTATGTCATCCACATATAGAGACAAAATCATGAACTTGTTTGCTGAGATTTTGACATACACACAGTGGTCTTCATCTACCATTCCAAAGCCATGTGCTACAATGTCCTGATGGAACTTCATATACCACTGTCTTGAGGACTGTTTAAGCCCATATATGGACTTAACCAGTTTGCACACTTTGTGCTCTTGACCTTTCTTCTCGAAGCCTTGCGGCTGAGCCATATAGATTTCCTCGTTTAATTCTCCATTGAGAAACGCAGTCTTAACATCCATCTGATGTAGCTCTAAGTCCATGCTCGCTACTATTGCTAGTATAAGGAGAATAGAGGCTATTCTCACCACCGGCGAGAATGTCTCCTCATAATCTACACCCTGCTGTTGGGTGTAGCCTTTCGCCAGTAGTCGGGCCTTATGCCTTTCCACGCTTCCGTCTGCCTTCCTTTTGACCTTGAAAACCCATTTGTTTCCAATGGCCCTACGTCCAGGAGGCAAGTCAACTAGGTCCCAAACATGGTTGGTTTTCATTGACTCTAGTTCTTCCTGTAAAGCAATTTCCCATTCTTTCTTGTCAGGTGATGATAGAACCTCGGACAATGTCCTAGGTTCATCATCTTCTTGCGTGGTGACCACCATGGCCTCCCCTTCTGTTGCGCTATGAATACGTAACCCTTAGAGTTCTCAAAGTATCGTATGAAGATGCACTTCTTTCCTCTAGCACCCAATTTCCCATGGACATGGGAGACGTTACGTACATAGGCAGCCGACCCCCATGGCCTAAGGTGACCCAATTCGGGTTGCCTTTTGGTCCACATCTCGTAAGGGGTTGTGGCCACAAACTTGGTGGGCACACGGTTCAGTATGTATGTGGCAATCATCAATGCATCTCCCCAATAGGAGATTGACAGATTCGCATTTGCCATCATACTACGAACCATCTCTAACAGTGTTCTACTCCTTCTTTCTGCTACACCATTTTGCTGCGGTGTGAAGGGAATAGTCAACTGCCTCACTATTCCTTTGTCCTCACAGAGCTCCTTAAATTGCTCAGATAGATACTTACGGCCTCGGTCTGTCCTAAGAGCCTTAACTCTTTTGTCCAGTTGGTTCTATACCTCTTGTAGGAACTTTCTGAAGCACCCTAGTGCCTCAGACTTATGTGTCATCAAGTACACATAACCGAAATGAGTGTGATCATCTATAAATGTGATGAAATAGCGAGCACCATGACATTTAATGGACCACAAACATCAGAATGAATAAGTTGTAAAGGCTCAGTAGCCCTTACTGCTTTACCGAACGGTTTGCGTTTGGCTTTCCCTGCAAGACAACACTCACATACAGGTAAAGATATCTTGAACATATTTCAAAGTAGGCCTGCCTGTTCATCATGTCCTATCCTATATGTCCCAATCTAGCATGCCATCTAGTGGAATCAACATCACTAGAAGACGTAATGAATGAACAAGAATCATAAACATCACCAAAGCTAGAACCAATAATGTCTAGATAAAATAAACCACGAGAAATCAAACCAGTACCAAAAGATGAATTGCCACAAAATAGTTTGGCAACTCTACCCTAAAAAACAAGTCTGTAATCCATATCCATAAGTCTAGAAACTGAAACTAAATTCTTGCGTGCATCGGGAGCGTAAAGAACATCATGAAGGACAAGCGTCTCTCCAGACCTCATCTTCAGCTGATATGTGCCAATGCCCACTACATCAACGAAGGAGTTGTTACCCATGTGCACTCTTCTACTGCCCACTGGTACTCGCCTATAATCCGTGCACGCGTCTCGATCGCATGCTAGGTGGTCACTCGCACCTGAATCCAAAACCCACTCATTAGGGGAATCAGCAATATAAACTTGACTTATAATAAAACAATCAGAGTTTGGATTATAGTGTACCTGTGGCTCGGTGCAATCACGAGCAAAGTGGCCATATGCCTGACAATTGAAGCACTTAATTCGTTTCAAGTTTCTGGACCTCCGTCCCACTCGGCTTTTACTGATCTTCGGGCGTGGGCCCAATTGGCCTCTAGGGTCGTATCCCGCATTGCTCCCACTCGGCCCAGTGGCCAAGAATGAGCTCTCTACCTCCAGTGTTGAGCTGCTAGTTCTGGCAAATTCCAATCTATGATCTTCGAACAGTAGATATCGTTTGGAATCTCCAAACGTTATAATTTCTTCTGATTCAGCCAACACTCTTCTCACAGGTTCCCATGACTTTGGTAGAGATGTCCTCACAGCTCTAAGTTGCCTTTAATCGGACAGTTCATACCCATAATTTATAAGCTCAGTAATATAAAAAGATAAGGCCCTTAGGTGCTTTTCCATAGAGTCACAATCTTTCTTCACCACAGTGGTAAGCATCCTCAACAGGTACTGCTCACGGAAACTGTCGATTGACTCTAGGAGTTCATATCTCACTAGATCCATCAATTCTAGGCATGCAATGTTGTCATCGACCATCCATTTCTGGTAAGCCTCAACATCACGCCTATATGCCTCAGTTGGGCCGCCCTCGGGCTCCCAAGGCTCGATCTTTGACACATGCAAGTGCTCAGACAAGTCCAGCTCTAGGAAGCGGCCAATCACGCTTCTATACCATGTATGGAATTTATCCTCGTTCAGTATTACAGCAGTTTTAACTAATTGAGTCATCGTAACTGAAAAATATGAGACAAAGTGGAAGTTAATTACTAGCATTGTTTTTAGCTCCTACAAACATTTAGATAAGATTAAAATTTCATAGTTCTTCATGAGGACTCCACCAAAACCTAGTAGCAATTCTAGGAATCAAATATCGTCACTTACGATTCCCCATTAATTTTAATCCCCTCTCAATGTGAGCTATTTCGTTTTAGTTCTTTAGCATGCGAGGTTATACAGTTATATCCAATCACACACAATTATAACATAAAACGAGCATAAGCATAAAATAAATATGCAATGGATGTGGTCCCTAAGGTGCACTCTCACTATTGAGAGTACGTCTTGAGCAATTCTTAAACTTCTCGCCTCATGGATCTCGCCTATTTCGAGTGCTCCTTGAAGCTTCCTTGTTCGTCTATTTTGCTCCATGCACCTTGCGCCATAGCTTTTGGTTTGACCACCTCTCTTGAAGCTTCTAGTCTTCAATCTTCACTAACTATCTTATCTCTAATAAGAAGTAACCTCTAATAGGCGATTTAGATGAGAAGAGAAGACAATAGAGTATGTAGACAGGCACGACACGAAGGCCGTATTTTAATTGATTACATATTCAAAACCAAAACCAAATATAAAACCATCTAAGCCACATCCATGCATCAAACACATCCATTCAACCCACAAAAACATGTATAATAATAAAATAAACATACTGTAATTTTCTGTAAATTTCCAGAATTAAAGAATAATTAGTGGAAATTAATAAGCAATAAAACAATCAACTAATAAGATCGAAAATTGCTCCCAACTACCTAGGATCTCACCTCCTATCTTATAAGGTAGGGAAAAATATCATAAGTCTCCATAAAAAATTTGGGCTCAAAACAGTGTGTTTAAGGTCGTCTAACTGCCTCGGGAAGTGTGCTAAACACTAATTATTAAATCTGAAAAATAATAAAATTTTATGTTTTTCCAAAAAATATGAAAAATTTCCAGAAAATAGGAAATTTAATTCTGAGCATATAAAAAAAATTGGCGAAAAATGGTGGCCGGAGGAGGGCTCACGCGCCCACAAGCGCCGCCGCGCGTGGGCGAGTCCGCCTCCGTCACGCGCCGACGTCGGGCCGAGTGCCACGTCAGCACGCAACGTGGCACGCCACGTCATCCATGTGTTGACGTTAGCTGCCACGTCATCCCTCCATGTCACCTGCCATGTTAGCAGCCCTTGTGGCTGCAACGTCATCGCCACGTCAACCTTATGCTGACGTGGCACCGTCACGTCATTATGCCACGTCATCCCTAGACACGTCAGCAAGCCCGCCGCCGCCGTTTGGCGCGTGTGGAGCGCGTGGCCGCGCGTGGAGGCTGCGTCGGTGGCGCGTGAAGCCCACGCGCCGCCTTCCCGGCCTCCGTTTTCTGGCGATCTTTATATCGACGGACTCGTCTTTTCACCCTGATTCCGATTATGTGTTCAAAACTCAATTTTAACATGTTTTGAAAAAATCTTTTTACAGCTCAGATCAAAACAGTCCAGATTTATACATATCCGAATCTTAAAATATTCATAACTAATTCTCTATTCGTCCAAAAGATACAAAATATATATTTCTGGAATCCTCGTGAAAAACCCTATCTAACCATATAGGTTTCGCTAATAGATTATGAAATTTCAGAAGCTCGATTTTCTAAACTGATTCGGGAACGCATAACGAGGCACGAAAAACAAGCCTAAGGCTCTGATACCAATGAAGTACGAACATGATCTATCACATACAGATCTAAAACATGAATTATAGCGGAAGATTCATGTGTTTACCTTGTCTTCCTTAGCTCCTATGCACAGCGGATGATCGTAGGATGCTTGCTTTCACGTGCCCTTCTTGCTCCCACAGTCTGGCCTAGGACGAAAGCTCTAATCCACACCAAGTTCCACCAATGGAGGCTAGTTAGAGAGAGAGTCTAGGGTTTATTGTATTATGATCAGCACATGATCTCTATAGTATTGTGTGTAAGATAATAGGAGGCTGTCTCCTTATATAGACAGACTTATACCCAATTGCAACAATACCCCCTAGGGTTTATGTCCTTGTGATAACTCTGTAAAGAGTTATATTTCTTCGATGTGTTTACTATCGTTTTGCGTGCATTCCGGGTAAATATTATGAGTTTTGCACTGTGAATGCGAAGATTTTGTATTGTTGAGCTATATGCGCGTAATTGATAGTCCGGGCGTTTTCGAGTCAATTTGAGCTTTATTTGTCACGTTTGATCGCACGGGTTGTGTTCGTGTTATTTTGACAGGAAATAGAACTTGTGAGATCAAGCAAAAAAGGGACGAAAGCGAACTTCGGAAACGGGTAAAGCTCAAAGAATTGACAGGTGACGAAGAAGAGAGAAAAGTTGTGAACAAGCTGCTGCAATTAACTACATCCTACACCATCAAAACCAAACTGCCACCTCCACAACAATACCCAGTTCACCTACATACTCTACTATGCCTTCACCTGCACAAAATACCCACAAAATTATCCACCAGCAACAAACCATTCACCACCATCATCACAGACCCACACACCCAGCCACCTAAACACCCACCTGAACCCGAACCAATTAATTTGAACTCTAGTCAAAGCCACCACCAAAACCAGCAGCTACCTTCAAGCCCTTAATTGACCAACACCTCTGCCAACCAATAAACCCAACCAGTAAACTACCTCCTACACAATCAGACCACCTGCAGCCATAGCCGCTGCCAATCACGACCACAAAACCCGTCTGAAACGACCTCAGACTTGTACCAAAACAGCAACACCATTGCAACCTCCAGCCATGGCCGCAAAACAGAGGAGAGGCTGCGATCGAAAGCCACAACCAGCAGCAGACGAGCGAACAGAGAGAAGAAAGAAGAAGAAGAAGAGAAAGAGAAGAAGGGGATCGCAGAACAGAGCTTCACTGCCGCATATCCGAGCCAGCAATCGAAGCCAAGATCAGCCAGCAACAGCCGCGACCAAACCCACCTGAAACAGAGGCCAAGGAAACCCAGAAATCAGCGGCAATCAGAGCAGAAGAAACAGAGAAGAGGAGGAAGAAAAAGAAGCTGATCACACGATCATATTGCTGAGATCGTGCGACCAAGTGAAGAGAAGCCAATACTTAGTCGAATTTTGAAGCAAGTAAATTGAAAACCTACTGTTTTACACGATCAGAGTCTTGATCGTGCGATAAGAGTCTTGATCGTGTGATCAGAGTCTTGATCGTGCGATCTCCTGTAACCAACACACGGGAAAAATAAAGCTGCGGGTTAGGTTTGAGTTTTTAATCTCCCACAACCTTGGAGGGGTCAAAGTGTAAATAGGTAAAATTACAAAGAATGAACTAGGGGACTGATTTAGTTGGAAGAGGGGCTGTTCTGAAGGGATTCTACGGAAGAGAGAAAAGAGCCATTCAACGTGAGAAGAGGGAGGAGACGGAGAAGACAGAGCCACAATTGAAGCTTCTTGCGTTTGATTTCTTCTACTTTCTCTCTTAGTCAATATTAATGGAGAAACTCTTTGTTTTTGCTTATTCAACTATGAGTAGCTAAACTCTTTTGCTAGGCATCTCGATTTGAGAGCCTAGGGTTCATGTAAACGATGAATATTTTCCGGATTTGATCTTTGCTTCATGACTTATTGATTTCAAATTTTGAATCAATTCTAGATTCTTGTTTATTTTAGTAATCCTAATTGAGTGACACGGTTAGGAGATAAAACTAGGGTTCAAGAACTAGGGTTTCACTCAATAGTTGAGTCAGGCTTAAAGTTAGCTTATTTTTATTCAATTGTTCTTGTTCTATGCTTTATTTTTAGTATGAATGGAGTAGCTACCCGGACATGCTAGCGAATTAGATGAGTGCACGACAGTGACTCAACCTAATTGTGTAGAGAACTTGAACATCAATCCCGTATCACTGAGACTGAGAAGAGACGTGTTAGGATTGGCCAAATGTGGGTAGATTCGGTAGGTGAGATTCGACGGTTTCGTGCAACGGTGGACCGACAGGACCCGTTGTCGTGCATGTCGTTAGTCTACTAGAACGGACCGGTAGAGACATGAGACCGATAGGAGATTGTATTCTACCGTGAAGTAGAATGACTTGAGACCGATAGGAGATAGTCAGCGCTGTTACCCGGCTTAATTAGAATATAGTTAACGTGTTGCTCAGATAATCCGGAAATCGTTTACAACCCTAGGTGATCAGCGAGATTGCCTAGTCCTCTCCGTTAATTGATTAAGAATTCTTCTTAATTCCAGTTTACTACTTATTTCTGACTTTATTACAGCCACTTGTTTGGGGGTGGCAACACCACAAATTATCACTTTTTACTCCGGTTACCTAGTGAACTACTCTAAATTGTTAAATATAAACCTGTTGCGAGATTGTCCTCGAGGGTTCGACAACCCGGAGTCCTAAAAATACTCCATTCTTACTACTTGACCGTGCACTTGCGCATACGCGTTAAGAAATCGCGTCAAGTTTTTGGCGCCGTTGCCGGGGACAACGGTCTACACGTTTTTAGTTAATAATTAGTTTAGTTTACTTTTATTTTTCTGTTATATTTGCTATTTTGATTTCTCATTTGTTTTCTGATTTTCTGCTGTTTCAGGTACTTAGTGCATGCACAGGATCCCAAGAGAGCTTGTGCCCCCACTAGAAGACCCAGAGCAGTTGTTCAGAGACCAAAGAAGAAGACAAAAACAGAGCACCATGGGCGAGCAATTGACCAACGCGCAACTCAATCAGCGGATGGAAGAGTTGTCTAAACTGATCAAGGATCGCAACGCCCAGACGCCATACAACAAGTCTGGACAGGCTATTGTGGAGAAGTTTCAGTCGTCCACCTATGGACACAATCCCGCAATTGTAGTGCCAGAGATACAGGCCGAGCACTTTGATCTTAAGCCTGCGACAATTCAGACGGTGACCAATCAGTTCCAATTCTATGGGAACAGGGATGAAGATCCCAATGAATTTATTGGGAGGTTCAACGCATACATAAAGACTACCAAGTACAAGGATGTGAAAGCAGAAGCGTTGAAGCTAATTCTTTTCCCTTACTGTCTGAAGGGTGCAGCTGAGAAGTGGCTTCAGTCAAGAGCTCCAGAATCGATCACTACATGGGCGCAGTGTGTGGATGAGTTCATGGCCAAGTTTTATCCAGTTCAACGGGTAATTGAGCTACAGGGTGATATTCTAGGCTTTCGGCAACATGCCGATGAAACCGTAGTGGATGCTTGGGACCGTTTTATGCATTTGATCAGGAAGTGCCCAAACCATGATTTCGGGGATTACAAAATCTTGCAGGTCTTCTACTATGGACTAGAACGTCACAATCAGGAGCTGATTAACAGAGAAGCTGGAGGCAATTTTCTGTACTCTGTTGACAAGGAAGGAGCTTATGCACTCATGAAGCAGCTCGCTAAGCAGGACTCACAACTCTATGATTCCAGAAGATTACCGGCATTGCCTGAACCTAAAGATGATGAATGGAAGACTGGGATCAGCAAGATGGTGTCAGATTTAGCCAAGCATGTGTATCGGGACAAGAAGCCAGTTGCAAGAGTAGAGGAGCAGGAATTTGATTCAGCCTTGGACCAGATTGCAAGTGAAGATGTGAACTTTGTGGGGGCACAAGGACCGCGGCAGAATTGGAACCAAGGGAACTACAGACCAGGCACAAGAGATCATCCAGGTTTCAGGTATGGGGATCAGTCTGGAGCTATATACGCACCTGGGTTTCAGCACATGCCACAAGCACCAGTGTCGCAGGCTCCACCACCGGCGGTTGTAGCGCCGAACCCAGAGATTTCTGTACTCACTAAGGCGTTGACACAGCTGAGTAACAACATGAACGATATGACCACGACGGTCAATGCTATGTCTTCTGATTTGCAGGCTACGAAGACTTCTCTTCGTGCACTAGAGGTTCAAGTTGGGCAAATTGCAACGCAATTATCTGCTAGAGCACCTGGTTCTCTACCATCTGACACAGAGAATGTGCGCCAGGTAAATGCCATTACCACTCGCAGCGGGGTTTCGTTGACTGACCCACCATACCCGAGCCATGCTAGAGCTGAAGCGTCAAAAGCTAAGGAGCATGAGGTCTTCGATTCTGAGAAGACACCTGTCATGGTCCCCCAATCAAAGGGCATGACTCCACATGATGAGGGAAATTCCAATGAGGTATTACCACCACCCTCTTCTTCTAAAGATGTACCTTTTCCATTGAAAACTAGGAAGAAGAAAGATGACTCTGAGGAGTACAGGAGATTTCTCAATATTTTCTCCAAACTGCACATCAATATTCCTTTGATTGAGGCACTGCAGAAAATGCCTAAGTATGCGCGGTTTATCAAGGATGCAATCTATGGGAGAAAAGCTATGGATAACTTTCAGACAGTAAAACTGAATGAGCAGGTGAGTTCATGTGTCTTGCATGGGCTACCCAAGAAGAAGAAAGATCCAGGTAGTTTTGTTATTGAGGCTACACTTGGCGGGGCATATACAGGCAGAGCTCTATGTGATTTGGGGGCAAGTGTAAACTTGATGCCACTCTCAATATTTAAAAAGCTAGGTGTGGGGGAGCCTAGCAAGACCTGGATCAATCTGCAATTCGCAGATAAGTCATCCAAGAAGGCCATTGGGGTGGTAGAAGACTTACTTGTGAGGGTTGGTAGTTTGATCATGCCGGCAGATTTTGTGATCCTTGACATGCCAGTTGGTGACGTTCCGATCATTCTTGGTAGGCCCTTTCTGGCTACCGGTCGGACTTTAATTGATGTGGAGAATGGAGAGTTGATCATGAGGGTCAACAATACTGTGGAGACCTTTCGGGTTTTCAAACCGACTCCTCAGTACACTTATGAGGTGAAGCCAGACTTGCCATTTCCTGTGAAAGTTGTGCGTGGGATTTCAGAGCTGACACAGGAAGATCCGCCAGATCCTAAAGGTAAAGAATCAAGTGTACAGGCGCACGAGGTAGTCATGAGTATCCGGCGCCAGAAGTTGGATGCGACACGACCTGCCAAACCACCTTTCTGATGCTCATGAGGTAACATGGTCGGGTCGTCGACCTTAAATTACAAAGCGCTGCTTGGGAGGCAACCCATGTAGAGTAGGATGCTTTATGTTTTATTTATTTATTTATGAGTTCTCTATATTTGACTATGAGGGGTGAGAGAGAGTGGACTTATGTTTTCAATCAGTGTGCAGGGACACAGGTACAGAAGGCGCACCCGATTCCCCTTCTTGATGTGCATGCTAGAGATTGCACGAAATTGGGGATCGAAAAAGTCCCACAGGATTATGCATAAAAGAATAGAGAATTGCTCGAGGTCGAGGAGCGATTCCACTATGTTGATTGCCACACGCATGAGAGGATTACAATTTATATCTTAGCCGCACATCGGAATCCGGGCGCGTAGAGACTTCTCCGGAAATTGTCAACGGTCCACAAGACCCCTTCTTGTTGCAGTTTCGCGGCAACGGTGCCCATGTAGGTCCGGGCACCCCAGGTACCTTTAACTCTCTCTCTTGTTTCTAAGTTTTGAGCCATAATAGTGTAGATCCACCGCCTACACATTTAAGCGATGAGTCCTCTTATTATATCTCTAAATTCGTTGAGGACAACGAAACGCTTAAGTGTGGGGGGGTTTGTGTATATTTTTCTAGCCATGTCGGTTATGCATCGCCAGTTACATGCAGTTGTGTCGTATTGTGGAGTACATGTGGTTAGTGTAGAGTGTTTGATATAGTGTCGTATTGTGTTAGGATTGTTAGTATGCATTTTTCTTAGCACTTTTACTTTATTGAGTCCCCTACCAAATCGTGTGATTAGTCGAGTTGGCCATTGCATATAGAGTCTAGGAAAATATGAAAAAAAAAAAAAAAAAAAATCATAAAATTTTAAATTTTTGAGAAAGGGCAATCGAAGAGAGTGAATGTGGAGAGGGCTTAATGATAGAATTCCTTAGGAGTATGAAAATCTGAGGTGAGGTAGACGCGAGAATCTGGAGTAGGAAGACTTATAGGGCTAATGCACATTAGAACTGCGAGTAGCTGCCTCTCAGACTAGTTATCCTACTAGCGCTACACCACCGTCACTTAGGTAGTCGTCAACCCTCCTCGTAGTGGCAACGGAACAGCTGTGCGAGTGATGTTTATGGGGGCCTCACGTCCCGTCTCCATCTCCTAGGTCCACTAGTTACCCCTATTGATCCGTTTACCCCTTTTATTCACAGCCTCTAGCCTAGGAAGCCTTTCATTGTGACTTTCATCACTTGTTAGAATGGTCCTTTCCTATGCGTCATGATAGAGGGAGTTGAGTTAGGGAGGTTTGATGAGGGTGAGCTGATTTGATACATCTTATGTGGATTCTCTTACATGTCGTCTTTTGAGGGGATGTGAGGGTGAGTTAGAGACGGTAGCACACTTCGGTGTGGCGGTGATTCGTGTCCTTACACCACGATCACAGGTGGAGTACCGTAGTGCGTGATATTTCTTCCGCACGTCATGGGGTGGGGGTTGGTTGATCTTATAGGAGGCCGTGCTTATGCTTTATTTATATTCTCTATATCTTAGGTGATGAGGAGGATCGGTTGGAAAAGCACGTTTACACATTGACTACTGGGTTCGTGAATTGCTTTGCATCAAGTGTGGGGGTGTCGACATTTATGTTATTACATCACTAATTTGACACATTCCACCCCCATGTTATCTAATTATGATATTTTATCTCCTCGGATATTACTATCGTATTGTCGGCTCCATGTGCTTAATGTTATTGTGTGGAAATGAAAAAAAAAGAGAAAAAAATAGAGTAAAATAGAAAGTGAAATTGAAATTGAAAGGGAATAAAGGAGCAAGCTTGAAATTGAAGACCGGGGAGATTAGCTATTGTTCGAGATCACTTCTTCACATTTGTGGCCGCGAGAACGGCGTTGCACCAAGATTGAGGGAATGAGGGCCGGAGTAGTGAGATTCGGTGGGGTTCCTTGGATTTTGGTGAGGGAGTGTGAGAATCGGGTTTTGTGAGTAAGATCATGACGTCTAGGACTACGCTTCTAAATATCCTATCATACCCGTCCTAAACCGTCAGCAATGTAACCCGTGGATAAATAGCTCGGAAGGTAAGTGCTAGGTATACGTTTGATGAGTGTGCGGAAGCAACATATTTTGTGTTCGTGCCCGTTCTGTCTAACGAAACTGGCCGCAAGTTCTACCGATCACCAAAGTTATAGAACTTCCGAGAGAATATGAGAGCCTTATGACTTGCCGGTTTACTTTTTGAGATTGCCCAATCTCTAACTGAAGATAAAAAATTGGAGTTGTTTCAATTTTTGCATTGTTTAATAATCGAGTTGCATCGTATAGTCATGTAGATTGCATTGTGTGTGTGTGTTGTGTGTGTCACATGGCTAGTGTAATTGTATGCAATTCGGTGGATTAAAACGTAGTGTGAGGATTGATTTTGCTCGGGACGCACAAAAAGGTAGTGTGGGGGAATTTGATAACTCTGTAAAGAGTTATATTTCTTCGATGTGTTTACTATCGTTTTGCGTGCATTCCGGGTAAATATTATGAGTTTTGCACTGTGAATGCGAAGATTTTGTATTGTTGAGCTATATGCGCGTAATTGATAGTCCGGGCGTTTTCGAGTCAATTTGAGCTTTATTTGTCACGTTTGATCGCACGGGTTGTGTTCGTGTTATTTTGACAGGAAATAGAACTTGTGAGATCAAGCAAAAAAGGGACGAAAGCGAACTTCGGAAACGGGTAAAGCTCAAAGAATTGACAGGTGACGAAGAAGAGAGAAAAGTTGTGAACAAGCTGCTGCAATTAACTACATCCTACACCATCAAAACCAAACTGCCACCTCCACAACAATACCCAGTTCACCTACATACTCTACTATGCCTTCACCTGCACAAAATACCCACGAAATTATCCACCAGCAACAAACCATTCACCACCATCATCACAGACCCACACACCCAGCCACCTAAACACCCACCTGAACCCGAACCAATTAATTTGAACTCTAGTCAAAGCCACCACCAAAACCAGCAGCTACCTTCAAGCCCTTAATTGACCAACACCTCTGCCAACCAATAAACCCAACCAGTAAACTACCTCCTACACAATCAGACCACCTGCAGCCATAGCCGCTGCCAATCACGACCACAAAACCCGTCTGAAACGACCTCAGACTTGTACCAAAACAGCAACACCATTGCAACCTCCAGCCATGGCCGCAAAACAGAGGAGAGGCTGCGATCAAAAGCCACAACCAGCAGCAGACGAGCGAACAGAGAGAAGAAAGAAGAAGAAGAAGAGAAAGAGAAGAAGGGGATCGCAGAACAGAGCTTCACTGCCGCAAATCCGAGCCAGCAATCGAAGCCAAGATCAGCCAGCAACAGCCGCGACCAAACCCACCTGAAACAGAGGCCAAGGAAACCCAGAAATCAGCGGCAATCAGAGCAGAAGAAACAGAGAAGAGGAGGAAGAAAAAGAAGCTGATCACACGATCATATTGCTGAGATCGTGCGACCAAGTGAAGAGAAGCCAATACTTAGTCGAATTTTGAAGCAAGTAAATTGAAAACCTACTGTTTTACACGATCAGAGTCTTGATCGTGCGATCAGAGTCTTGATCGTGTGATCAGAGTCTTGATCGTGCGATCTCCTGTAACCAACACACGGGAAAAATAAAGCTGCGGGTTAGGGTTGAGTTTTTAATCTCCCACAACCTTGGAGGGGTCAAAGTGTAAATAGGTAAAATTACAAAGAATGAACTAGGGGACTGATTTAGTTGGAAGAGGGGCTGTTCTGAAGGGATTCTACGGAAGAGAGAAAAGAGCCATTCAACGTGAGAAGAGGGAGGAGACGGAGAAGACAGAGCCACAATTGAAGCTTCTTGCGTTTGATTTCTTCTACTTTCTCTCTTAGTCAATATTAATGGAGAAACTCTTTGTTTTTGCTTATTCAACTATGAGTAGCTAAACTCTTTTGCTAGGCATCTCGATTTGAGAGCCTAGGGTTCATGTAAACGATGAATATTTTCCGGATTTGATCTTTGCTTCATGACTTATTGATTTCAACTTTTGAATCAATTCTAGATTCTTGTTTATTTTAGTAATCCTAATTGAGTGACACGGTTAGGAGATAAAAGTAGGGTTCAAGAACTAGGGTTTCACTCAATAGTTGAGTCAGGCTTAAAGTTAGCTTATTTTTATTCAATTGTTCTTGTTCTATGCTTTATTTTTAGTATGAATGGAGTAGCTACCCGGACATGCTAGCGAATTAGATGAGTGCACGACAGTGACTCAACCTAATTGTGTAGAGAACTTGAACATCAATCCCGTATCACTGAGACTGAGAAGAGACGTGTTAGGATTGGCCAAATGTGGGTAGATTCGGTAGGTGAGATTCGACGGTTTCGTGCAACGGTGGACCGACAGGACCCGTTGTCGTGCATGTCGTTAGTCTACTAGAACGGACCGGTAGAGACATGAGACCGATAGGAGATTGTATTCTACCGTGAAGTAGAATGACTTGAGACCGATAGGAGATAGTCAGCGCTGTTACCCGGCTTAATTAGAATATAGTTAACGTGTTGCTCAGATAATCCGGAAATCGTTTACAACCCTAGGTGATCAGCGAGATTGCCTAGTCCTCTCCGTTAATTGATTAAGAATTCTTCTTAATTCCAGTTTACTACTTATTTCTGACTTTATTACAGCCACTTGTTTGGGGGTGGCAACACCACAAATTATCACTTTTTACTCCGGTTACCTAGTGAACTACTCTAAATTGTTAAATATAAACCTGTTGCGAGATTGTCCTCGAGGGTTCGACAACCCGGAGTCCTAAAAATACTCCATTCTTACTACTTGACCGTGCACTTGCGCATACGCGTTAAGAAATCGCGTCACCTTGCTACTAACCCCATAAGGTTTGAGCTTGTCTCACCTAAACCCATAAGTTTAGGATAATTGCATTATGCACCCTACATGGGCGCACCAAATGCTAACAGATATCCCTATAGATCTTTATACCAAGTATATAGGCAGCGTCTCCTAAGTCCTTCATCGCCAAACACTTTCCTATCCAATCTTTAACAGATTGCAAAGTAGGAATGTCGTTGCCAATGATTACTATGTCATCCACATACAAGACCATAAATACTACAGAGCTCCCACTAACCTTCTTGTAAACACAAGGCTCGTCTTCGTTCTTGATGAAGAGAAACACTTTGACTGCATCATCAAAACGTCGATTCCAACTCCTAGAAGCTTGATTTAATCCATAAATGGATCTTTTCAGTTTACAGACTTTATTGGCATTTTCTGGATCCTCAAAACCCTCCGGTTGTGTCATGTACACATCCTCGAGGAGGTTCCCATAAAGGAACGCTGTTTTGACATCCATTTGCCAAATCTCTGTCGTAGTATGTTGCAATAGCAAGTAGGATTCGAATGGATTTGGTCATGGCGAATGGTGAAAAGGTCTCATCATAGTCAATACCATGAATTTGTCTATACCCTTTGGCTACCAATCGCCCCTTATAGGCAACTACCTTGCCATCCATGTCGGTCTTCTTCTTGAAGACCCACTTGCACCCTAGGGCCGAGCCCCTTCGGGTGGTTCCAAGTCCATACTTTGTTGGTGTACATGGAATCTATTTCGGATCTCATGGCTTCCAGCCACTTCTTAGAGTCTGGGCCTTTCATGGCCTCTCCGTAGGTTGCAGGCTCATCATCTATGAATGGTACGTCATTGGGCTCAGTCACGAGAAGTCCATACCTCTCTGGCTCATGACGCACTCTTCCTGATCTACGGAGTTCCTGTGTCACCTAAACAGGTTCTTCCACAACTACTTGCGGTTCTTGTTCATGTTCCATCATCGATTCAGTGTTTTGTGGCTCTTGAATCTCTCCAAGTTCTACAGCCCTCCCACTTGCTTCTTTAGAGACAAACTCTATTTCTAGAAACACGTCGGTCCGAGCAACAAACACTTTGTTCTCGATGGGATTGTAGATATAATATCCTTTAGTTTCCTTAGGATATCCCACAAATTTACATTTATCCGCTTTGGGCCCGAGCTTGTCTGTTTGTAAACGTTTTACATAGACATCGCAGCCCCAAATCCTCATAAACGACACTATGGGACGCCTCCCAGTCCATATCTCATATGGTGTCTTCATGACTTATTTAGATGGAACGCGGTTAATGGTAAAAGCTGTCATCATTAGAGCATGTCCCCAAAAGGATATCGGAAGATCTGTTTGAGACATCATAGATCGCACCATATCTAATAGAGTGCGATTCCTCCTCTCGGACACGTCATTCCATTGTGGCGTTCTGGGTGGAGTGAGATGGGATACTATCCCACACTCTCTAAGATACTCATCAAACTCTTGACTCAAGTATTCTCCTCCACGATCCGATCGTAGAGCCTTAATACTTTTGCCAAGTTGCTTCTCTACTTCATTCTTGAATTCTTTGAACAATTCAAAGGATTTAGGTTTGGCCTTCATAAGGTATACAAATCCATATCTACTGAAATCATCAGTAAATGTGATGAAGTAGTGTAACCACCTCTGGCTGGCGTGGGGAATGGTCCACATACATCGGTATGTATGAGTGCCAATAACTCACTAGTCCTTTCTCCTTTCTTATTGAAAGGGGACTTTGTCAATTTTCCTAATAAACAAAAATCACATGTCTCATATGATTCCAAATCAAATGAGTCTAGATGTCCATCCTTATGGAGTCTAGATATGCGTTTCTCATTTATATGGCCTAAACGACAGTGCCATAGATATGCAGGATTTAAATCATTAGTTTTAATCCTTTTAGTATTTAAGTTATAGATTGGACTATTTAGATCAAGGATATACAATCCATTAGACGAATGCGCACTACAATAGTGCATACTATCAAAATAAATGGAGCAACACTTGTCCTTTATTGAAATAGAAAAACCCTTCTCGTCCAAACAAGAAATTGAAATAATGTTTCTGCTCATAGCAGGCACATAAAAGCAATTGTCTAATTCTAAAATAAGTTCAGAAGGCAAAGATAGCTCATAAAACGCCTACAGCTAATGCAGCAACTCTTGCTCCATTCCCGACGCGCAGATCTAGCTCCCCTTTACTCAATCTTCTACTTCTTTTAAAATCCTGCTCATTACGACAAATGTGAGAACCACATCCGGTATCCAATACCCAAGATGAAGAAATAGAAAGATTGACGTCTATAACATAAATACCTGGTGGTGGTGGAATCACTATTCCAAGCTTCTTATCCTCCACATATTTAGGGCAATTCCTCCTCCAGTGACCCGGCTGGCTGTAGTAGTGACACTCACCCTTAGCCACGCCTCCACTAGGCTTTAGGGCTTCTTTGGATTTCGCAACTTTCTTGCGCTTTCCTTTTGAAGTAGAGGCAACTGATTTTCCCTTCTTCTTATGCAGCATCATTATGGCTTTGCCCTTGCCTTCGTTGACGCTCTGTTCCGCTGTCTTCAGCATATTCAATAAGTCAGGCAGAGTCTTACTAATCTCGTTCATATTATAGTTCATGATGAACTGATTATAACTGTCAGGCAACGATTGCAAGACAAGATCAGTAGCCAAATCTTGGCCCAATGGGAATCCCAGTCTCTCAAGGTTCTCAATGTACCCGATCATTCGGAGTACATGAGGCCCTACTGGATTCCCTTCTGCAAGACTACTCTTGAATAATGCTTTAGACACCTCATAGCGCTCATGCCTAGCCTGTTCCTGAAACAATTGTTTCAAGTGTATGATCATATCATAGGCTTCCATATTCTCATGCTACTTCTGAAGCTCAGGAGTCATGGTACAAATCATGAGGCAAGTCACGTCATTAGAATCATCAATATGTTTCTGACGTGCCCTCACTTCCGCCAGAAGAGACTCGTCTTGTGGTGGTTCTGTAATTTGAGTGTCCTAGACGTACAATTTCTTTTCTTGCTTAAGGACAATCCTTAAGTTTCTGTACCAGTCAAAGAAATTTGTTCCATACAGTTTTTCCTTCTCAAGGACAGATCGTAGGGATGAAGTCGATGCGATGTTGTTTGCCATTTGGAATTCTACAAAACGAGAAATGTGCAATTTTAGTATTTTGAACAATTTAACCATATTCAACAATGGCTAGATCTTCAAATATAGCTCCCACTATTTTTCTCGGATTAATAGCCCTCACCATTAATGCGGAAAAATATCATTATATTTTCTAGTGGGTCCAAGATCCCTTTTTCACTTCTTCTTGAGCTTGATTTGGCAAGCCACCCAAGAATAGGTTATTTAGGTAGGAACCATTCCAATTGCATCCCATGCAACTCTTGGTCCAATTAGGTGAATAACTCTTTATTCTTTATCCCATGGATAACACCTAATTGTCATGCATCTAGGCTCATCAATCCAATTGATTCTTGCCTAGTTGCGTCCAACCTCTTGCTTCAACATACACACATTACTAGCTTGTGTCTTCCGCAACACACCATGGTAAATTAAAATCGCCTTGCTTTGGCAAGCCCGAATTTTAATGAACCCTGATCATGAAGGGTGTTTTGGCAAGAAAAGGCAAAACGTAATATTTAATTGAGGGATTTTCTTTCTTAATTTGTTTGGTTGATCTCATCAACATGGTCTACTTATTTGGATTGGGCAATCCACAATAAAAGACCAACCTTGTTTATTATTATCTTGTTATCGTTTTTGCTAGTATCGCTATACACACAAAAATTAAATAACAAGGCATGAATAATAAACATCCACAAAATAAAAGAAACGTGGCATGGATATGGCCCCTAGACTAATGATATTATCAAGCCAATGATAATATCCAATTGCCCTAAAGTGCCGAGCTCATCTCCATGTGCTCCGCCATAGCTACGCGCCCAGGGATGTCTTCTTTGTCTTTTTGCTCCTTTGGTTCTCCGGTCTTCTTCTCCATGCTCTTGGCTATCATCTAAATATTTCTAATTCTAACCTAACATCTAGAATAAATAAATAACAAAAGCCTCACATGTCGAGGAGAAAAAGACGACTCGCAGGCCGTAAAACCTAATTAATTATTTCATTAATTTGATCAGCTCGCAGGCCGTAAACCAAACCACAAATCAATAAACATCCACAATCCTAGGCCATATCCATCCACCATGCAACAAAGCACATAATACAGTTAAAACCAATTTTAACGCGCTTGTTCAATTTTTAATTGTATTGGGTAATTAGGGTTACTTATGCACAATTTGGCTCGGTTCAATTTATCTCGGTCCATTTCCCTCTCGTTCTCAATCTTACTCTGTTCCGTTGGTTCACAATGTAGAAATTAATACGTATCTTTACTTGAAATATGATATTTAACATTCAATGAAGTAAAATTACGCAAACGCCTAAAAATAAAGATTCAAGTAATTATTCAATCAAATCTACCTCTAATTACAAATGGATGCTAGCTTAAGTGGTAGAGTTTTAAAAGTTCCTGCATGAGATTTTGTGTACCTCTAATTATTATTATTATTATTATTATTATTATTATTATTATTATTATTATTATTATTATTATTATTATTATTATTATTATTATTATTATTATTATTATTATTATTTGGAAAAGAAAAATATCATCTTTATGGCTAACTCAAATTGTAGTTTTATGAATACAAATAAGTTTATTATTTATGTTTTCTTAACCACTAGATAACTTTGTTAAAAATGAGTTTCTTACTTGATGATCTTTTTCGATTAAAGAAACTTTAATAAATAAATAAATAAATATAATAAAAAGATTTGTTGTTTTAATAAAATTAAATATTTAATGATAAAGTTAAATAGTTATCTTTACTTATGTAAAACAAATCGAGTTTTTTAAAATAAGTAATATTTCTAAAATATTCCTTTAGTTCAATTTTAAATTTATTATAAACAACTAATTTCTTATTAAATTTACTTCTAGACATCTGTTTAAAACTAATAAAATATATTTCGGGTTTGGAAGATTAGGGGAATCGCATTACATTGCATATAGGGTGTTGTTGCATGGTTTGTGTGAAATTCACTAAGTATTAATATAGGATTACTTGACAATTGTAGACGCCGAGTTCGTAGACGGCGAATTTGTAGAGGGTTCGTATTACTAAGACTTCGATTGCTTTTGTGTGACGAGCTCTCTTCAATCCAGGTACGTTCATACGTGCAACACCTATAACTCTCAAAATGTGATTTTCGCGTGAGTTCTTTCCTAAAGTGAAAACTGCTATATCTTTCAATACTCAAAGTTACTAGTGGATTGTGAATCGTGAGTAAATATGTTTTACTCGGCCTTTTGAGTCAAATATTATTCTCGTGAAATTGTGAAATATTAATGAACGATAAATGAAATGGGGCAATGTACAGAGGATGTGCGTGGAGGCTACGACCGGGGACACGTGAGTTGATTCCCCTCGAGTGCTAATCCAAACGAGATTACATACCCGGCCCCCATTATTGACATATACTGCTAGGATACGATCGTGGGGTTATATAAAAGGCGTGAAAACTATTGAGTACTACTACTTATGCCTGTGTAGGTCACTACGGTATAGGGGTGTCGACACTTAATGTCTCATAGTTAGTTCAGGAAGAACTAGGATGGACTGTGATATCCCAAAATGTACCATATTTATTATTTATTGCATCGTGACCTCTCTGTGGGCATTCGACATTCGTTACCCGCTGGGCTATATATGCCTCAGCTAAATTAATGATTAACGTGTTTAATCGGCTACTGGTTACAATTCATCTGGATTACAATTAATTTGTTGAGGTGGCATGCCACATCACATTCTGGCTACCGTCATGGCTACAGGAGTGGGCTACTTATCATTACTCTTAATAAAATCAATAGCATTGTAATTTCTCAAAAAAAAAAAAAAAAAAAAAAAAATCAATAGCATTGTAGTGAAGAGCAGTAAATATTGATGGTAGTTAGGGGCATTTTTGAAAAACTAAAAAATATAGAAAACCAAAAGAGAGAGAAAACGTTTGAAAGTGTTGAACTTTCAAATGTCTAAAACACTTGAAGAGTTAAACTGATACGGGTCGCCGTATCATATTATCTATTTATTTAATTATTATTTATTAGTTATTTAATCAATGTTTAATAATTAGTTATTTAATTTGTATTTAATAATTAGTCAAGCCCGTAGTGTAGGCCCGTTAGGTCTAGGTTTAGGATTTACTAGTCTATTTAAGCAGTGTGCTATTTCATTATTAATCAATGAATAAGAATATCGCTCTTCTTCTGAACTCTTGTCTCTCCCTAACTCTTGGCTCTACTCTCATTTAATCTCATTTTCTCCTAATTTTTCATCTAAATCTTCAATTTTTTCCCCTAAATCTTCAATTTATACATTATCGATACGATAACCGTGTCATAAACACTAATAGCTTCTTCACATTTTTATAGTAGAGAATATATATAAGAGACCAGATCTCGGAGTCACTACATGCTACTATTATTAGATAGCGAAATGGTACCATCAACTCCATATACACTCAATAATCTTCATAGCCGGTTGACCTAATTCCCAAGGTAATTGGAAACGATTCCAGTACCTTCGGTCAAAGATAAAATTTTCATTTGTTAATACATTTCTTGAGTTCTTTGGTAAACCTCTGGGAAGGCACGGGTTCTCTGTCCTAAGGTAAAGGTGATGTCATCTAAGGCAAATTCTGAGTCACATTCTCAATCTAAAGTTGAAGTAAAAAATGTAGTAAATTGGGTGTTTAAAACAGGACAATATGGCTTGGATAATCTCTGAGTCGTGATATTACTCTCAGATTAAAGTATTTCGGTGGTGTGCACGAAATCTCTAATCGAATAAAATAGAGACTGTAGCAAGAACGAATATGGTGTTTGCTATGGAATCCGAACTCACAGGTCCTCTCTGTGTTTCTGAATTCGACCAAAACTGACAAATAAAGAGGGAGACAAGACGGTTATCTGGCGGTTACAACCACCAGATTTCAGTCCGTTTTTCTAACGAAAATTAAATCGGATACGTGTTTTTGCCAGACAAAACGGTTATCTGCCCCCGGACACCCATCGGGGGCGCACCCGCAGTCGTCCGTGAGTTCGTTGTCCAAGATATTAGCATATGTGTGCACGCGTGTACTCCACACCTCCTAAAGTGTACAACGTATATGCCAATATCTATTTTGGTCGTAAGTAAATCCGATTACACAAATGGCCGATGACACTAAAATCACCAACAAAAAAGCCTACGCCTAATTCCAGATCCTGTGTCCAAGTGGGAGTGGAAAGTGGAGGTGAAAGGTTGTCATCTGCTAGTACTTCTACATGAAGTACTTCTAGTTCTACCAACAACGTCAGTCTCCCCTTCATGAATATATTTAACCCCGCCAAATGGAATTATTCTCTTTCCCATTATTTTGACTTTTATCGAGTCACTTTAATCTGATAATTAATTTAGATAGTTAAATGATGTAATTTTTTGATATTTTTTTAGTGTTGTAGAGCAAAAGTTGTTCTATAACACGGAAAAAAAAATTATCAAAAAGTCGCATCGCTTTACCATCCAAATCACCGCAAAAGTGACATAGATACAAGTAAAAAAAGTCAGATGGTGTGGATGACAGAATCAGAACCGTAAGGAATTAGAGAAAAAATACCGTGGTGGAGCCAGGGTTTCATCAAAGGGGGGGGGGTGTTGTGTGTGTGGCACAATTTGACTAGTATTTGTACTGTTACTTATAGATAACATTAAAGCTCACCGTAGACAACAAGGATTTTTGGCTCTGTTGGTAAAGGACTTTCTTATTAATTTCGGCCTTGGGGATTCGAGTCTTGAGGACATTTTATTTATTGACTTTTAACTTTTTGTGGCAAAAAAAAAAAAAAAAACGCAAATGCGCGTTGTGGGGATCGAACCATCGACCAAAACGCCTTTGGCCGCGCAGTTGACCATCTGCGCTAGAGGCACCAATTAAAATTTCGAGGGCACTATCATATTTGTATAGAAGCACCGTTAATTTTTTGATACAATTTTTTGATAATATTTTCATGTTGTTGTAGAGTAACGGTTGTTTCATAACACGGTGAAAATTTATCAAAATATCACATCGTTATGCGATCCAAATCAGCCGGTCAAAGTGACCCAGATACGAGTCAAAAAGTCAAGATGGGGAGAAAGAAAAGAGACAGAGTGGTACACATTTTAATACAATGCACATTCCTGCGCAATCTCCATCTAGCAAGTTCAGGAACCAAGACCACAGAACAACCTCCTCCTGTAACAAACATTGTGTGCTTTCCTTTAACCCCAAAGGGCATGAAGGCTCAAATACTCAAATTCAAGTCCATAATTTTGCACAGTGAACATTCTCTGCCTGGATCAAGCTGTGTTTATCAGGGCCGGTCTTTACTTTCACATACAAATATATTTTCCTCCAATTGTTCACACAGCAGGTTCATATTCATCAAAAGCCAGCTTAATATACGTAAAGAGATCTCCAGGCGTTCCAATAGAGAGTTTAAAAAAAGAGAAGTTCGATCAAGAGCAGGCATGGCACGAGACATGTGCAAATAATGGCCAAGGTGGCGACTATAGAACCTTTCTCAAATGCCTTTCTCAAGCTGCCCGCCCTCGAGAAATGCTGAAATGCAAGATAACCTGCAATCACCGAATATAGTACCAGACCTTCTAGGGTTCCCCTGTAATATACATACATCGGAAGAGAAACATTCAGATATACACTAAAATGACATTTAGTAAAGAAAATGAGATGTCTAACATCTTCTCATTGCAGCCACCAACCTTAGGTTCATAGCCTGATAAGGAGCCAAGATGACCAGAAGCAATGCCCCAAAAGGCAAATTCAGTTCATCTACAAACAAAAAGGAGAATAAAACGAGACTCTTAGATGTGCTTTTACATTTTTATAAAGATTAAATCATATGACAGAAACTGCTTTAAATCTATAATCTCCTTCAATAGTTTATCGGCATTGCATTGCTTAGTTTTGTACCCTATTGCAAAATTCGGACAAAATATGTTATTACTAGAAAAGACAGAAGAGACCTCTACAGATGAGTGAATCATGGCCTTTTTGGAGTGATAATAGATCTCGACCAGCCATCAACCAGGGGCGGAGGCATGGAGGGCAAGGGGGGTCACTCCCCGTCCCCCCCCCCCCCCCCCCCCTCCCAACATTTTGAAGAACTAAAGATTTACCCTCAAATTTTGAAGATCAATTCAGTTGTGCCCCCTTTTATTACAAATGTACCCCCAAGAAATCTCAATGATGTCGACATATTTCTTTTTAAGGACCCTTATGCATACATTTCATAAGACCCCTAACCATTTGAAAAATTGTTGCCCCGCCCCCTGTCTTCCTAAAATCATGGCTCCGCCACTGCCATCAACCACAAAACCACTATTAACTCTCTCAGAATCGGCTCAAGATTCTCACCCTTAAGCCTTTGTTGAGAAAGATCCTTTGCTCAATGCTCTTCTAGGCATACACGCGCATACTAAATGGTGCTAACATTTGGCTCAACAGTAACAAAACTTATAATGGAGTAAAATTAGATCAAATGGTCATAACAGAGAGGTGAACCACTCAAAATCATCAGGGAATTAGGTCAACATATGCTGGTCAAGTAAAATTTGAAGAGGTGGCAACGTAGGACTTCAGTATGATTCATGTAGATACATGGCCTACCAGGAATAGAGAAAAATAGTCGAATGAGAAGTGCGACGAACGCAGTCCAAATGCCATATTCACCCCTGTAAGTCAACAATTTAACAAGCTTATTGAGTCATTGTGTGGAAAATTTTGCTCGCGTTTTTAAGGGAAGCTATTAAAAGAAAATGAAAATATCCTGATGGCAAACTGTCGGCACAGAGTTAGTAATTCTTACCTGATCCATGAAGTAATGATTGCAGGTGCTTGTAGAGCAAACAAAGGGACAAGAAAAGATTTCTGTATTGCAGTTCCTTTTGTGAACATTAAGACCCTAGAAAGAGAAAAATTGACAAAAAATAGTAAATAGTAAAGAATACATTCAGAGAATGTTAAAACACTTGCCATTACTAATGATTCACAAACAATTTCTCCTAAACTTTCTCCAATCATTTGAATTCATAGTAACAACTTCACTGACATAATACACAGCAAGGTATCAGCTCTAATTGTTCAAATTACACACATCACAGACGAATAGTTTCACCATTTTTAACAGGCAACAGTACGTTTTCCCTAAATCGAAACACAGAAAATGGTTAGGCAGTAGACATAGTGGAGATCCATTGAAGATTGCGAGTAGCGCGAGGTCCATCGGTGAAGCAATCACCAATGGAAATATAAAACAGTTTGTTCGTAGATTCCGGTTTGGCTCAATAATTACTATTTCTAAGACCATTGGTGAAGCAATCGGAGTATGAGCAAAACTGTAAGGGAAAACCATTTCCATAATGCGTTAGTTTGGATGCAGTAGTTTTTTGTTTTTATTAAAATATAATCATAGTTGTTTGGGTGATGTACATTTTTTTTTGGTTTTTGTGACTAACCGGTGGCCTGCTCTTGGTGTAACCAGGGCACCGGATTTTTTTCCATTAAGGCTTCCGGTGGACTGGTCTTTGTCCGGTGGATGTGTTGATTAGATGACAAAAGAATAATGAATACAACCAATAAGGATCTGCCATGTGTCTAATATGCCAAAAGAAATTGACATCGACATTAGAAGTATCAATTATACCCGCTTACCGGTTTCGATCCGGTGGTCCGGATTCAGCAATTTCTTTTGGTTTTTGAACCCAAGAAAACCAGATTAATATTGTATAAAAAACCAAAAAAAACATTGTAGCCAAACTACCTCAATGTCTTTTTTCTCTAGCTTTAACTATAATCCCAGGATTTCCTGAGGGTTGCCAGATTTCCATTTTGGGAATTTTAACACTACGATTGTCCAACAAGAAAAATGGTAACTCGACCAAACGAACCTTCTCCTAGTTTAGCTAGGTCTACTCCATGGACGGTGGAATGGATTAACTTACTCCCACTCCCGTCTTTCAAAACTATCTGCTCACGTCATTTGATCAAGTCTTGTCATCCTGTCTCTGTAACGGTTTGCTTTGGTCTCCCTCTCCCCATCTACGTACCCTCAGCTTAGAGGGTGTCGCCTCTAATTAGCAACCATTTTGTATAGAATGAACATCAAGGATAACTCTCAGTCAACCCACAATGAATCACTACCAAAAATGAATGACTACTTGGAACGTTCCATAGAAGAAAAGTTATAGATACTTTGTGACAGCCTGGAAACCAAGTAGCACTCCCTTGTAGGTAGGGTGATAACAACAAATCTCAGAAACTTCCTACTATAAAATATCAACTACTGCGAGTGAGAAGTGATGAGATTCTGATCGATAGACGAGGGAAAAGGAGACCAGACAAAACTTAGTCAAATTGAAACTACGGGAGGAAGTGAGTTTCGATAGACGCCAATAGACATCCTTCTCTCCGAGAAATTTTTATTTGCTCTAAGAGCAAATGATGTGGATTTGCTCTAACCATACAGCGCATGACACGCCAGGAGGAGAGAGAATGAGTGGCAGACAAAAGAAGGTGGATTCCTACATGTTCCTGACGTGTCCTGTGATGTATTGCTTAGAGCACCATGTCATATTTGCTCTTGGAGCAAGTAATAATTACTCCTTGTCTCCTATCTTAGTATCCAACATCCATATTTCAGCTTTTCGGTTGGGTTTTTGCCAGCAACAATGGCTAACGACTCACTCCCAATTCGCTTCTAAACTTTCTCCAAACAATTGAAACTCATATTAACAACTTCACCGAGGGTGAGTTTGGTACTACTATAACGTATTCGCAACTAAAGTTGACTTACAAGTTTTATGTGTGTTACTACCTCCGTTTCTTCTGGATCGTCCTACTTTGACTTTTCAACCCGTAATTGAGTCACTTCGACTCGGTGATTTAGATAGCAAAACGATATAATTTTTTGCATTTTCTTTTATGGTGTTGTGGAATAAAGTTTACTCTACAAGACCATACAAAGATTACCAAATTCATGTATCAAATCACTGGGTCAAAACGACACAATGAATAGTGACAAAAAGTGAAGTAGGCTGAAAGAGAAGAAACAGGTGTAGTTGTTAAGTTCAAAAGTTAGAAAAAGCTTTGAAACACAGACTTTTTCTACTTTCAGTTTTAACACTATGAACTTTTCTCCCCCTAACTAATTGTTCAAGAGTAAATTTGCCCCCAAATCGAAAAAAATGAGCGTGAGTGCTTACACGGTCGATATAGTGGAGATCCATTGAAGATTAACGGTAGTGAGAGGTACGGCGTTGCAGACCGGTCCGACCATCACTTGCTTGGAGCTCAATCGATGCTCTGAGAGACACACAGACAATAGAGTATAGTTAGAACAGTACAGTTGTAGTTAGAAACTGAATTGAAACTGTGATCGGAGCGACGAGAGTGTGTGTGTGTGTTTACCTGAGAGAGATGATTGAAGAAGAGGCGATTCGGGTGTGGAGCGAGTTTGAGTGACCTGATGATTGGGGGAAAAGAGGATTTGATGTAAGAGAAAAGAGACTGCATCGCTGGTTTCCACTGGCGAAAGCGATAAAGTCAGCCGTGGAATGGAGAGACCAATTTCTTCACTTGCTGCTGCCTTCACTGCAAGAATAGTTCTGCGTAGGGACTGCACTAAAATATCAGGTGTGTCGGTGAAAAGGGATGTTTAAGCTTAAAAGTTCCAAAAAAAAACACTAAATTTATCTAAACTCAATATTGGGGGAGTTTGGTGTGGCCATTTTTTTTATTTTATACAGAATTTTAAAATGGTGTGATAAAAATCTGGAACACAGAAGTTGGTGACGTTAGTCTCTATGACAATTTTGTTGTTTAATAAAAGTTATCATTATACCTTTGTAACTAATAAAAAGAATAATTATAATCGAGGAAATAAGATAATATTTTAAATTTAATGTTTTGAGGAAAAAAATACACAAAATTGTCATCAACCGCAATTTTTTCCTACCACCAACTCAACACTACCAATTCAAAACTCAAACTCCAAAATCTGCTCAAAAAGGCTCGCATCAAATTTTTAGAAAAAGTTTAAAGATTTAAAAAGTGAATTTTGGATTAAAGTTTACAAATATGCTCACACCAAACCCATCCTTTAACACTATTTGAATTCCAACTTTTCAACTTATAAGTCCAACCAAACACCACTTATAAGTTTTTTTTTTGAAATCATTTATAAGTTGGCTTCAATTTATAGTCACAAAACTTGCTTTTACGGAAATTATGTATTTAATTAATATATATTGTCTTGAATTGATTTGGTAAATTATTGAAATACAAATAAAATGTATATAAGATATTTTTGTCTTTAATTTATTTTCAACAAAAAGCAAGTTCATTAATTAAGCAATGAGAACAAGGAAAAAACAAACATAAACAACAGTTTTTGTGTTGGTACCACCTATTGACGATGGCAACTAAACCTTATGATTTACAACAATGCTAAATTGCTAATAGAAAGATCGATAAACTGCTGATAGTTGAACAAAAATAAACAACTGTTGAAGGTTAGGTTGCTGAAGGCAAGCTTTTATTTTTTTTTTTGCGAGAGAAGAATAACATCAATTAATAATAAGGAAAGTTACACATCACCTACATACTATTACAAGATAGTCAGACAATAGAAAGGCTAACAAGATACACAAGAGAACTACATCATCCAACTAAGAGGACAAACCAGACCAAGTGCAAAGAGACCAACAACAAACAGAGCTACTAGACCAAGAACAGAACAAAACGCATAGAAATAGCTAACAGAACAAAACAATATGAGAGTTGGGGATTTGAGGACACCACCTGTAGAGAAGACAAAGAGAGAGATCAAGAAGCTAGAAAGAAAATAGATAACATTGAGGATTAAAGAATAAAAATGAAAAGGTTAAGGAAGAGTCCTCGAATCTGGTGGCTCCTGAAACTTAAAGTTCGGCCTGAATTTTTTGTTCGGATGGTGAGTTGAGAGTGCGGTCTACTCCAGTTAGCCCCTTGCGCTTGAACCGATTCAGAATCATAGGAACATAACGAATGCGATGCCTCCTCAACAACCTTCATGAGTACAGCTAGCGTAGAAGAACAAGACGAAGCACCCGAGAAATGAGCCACCTCTGATTTGCACGTCTTTGCGCAATTCCATGGGTTGTGAGGCTCTTGTGGAGTGCAAAAACGGCGACGGAACAGGTGGTAAGGGACATGGACAGCTCCTCTTCCCTCAGCAGTCAGATGAGGTGGTCGATTCACAACTTTCCAATACCAACCTTTATTAACAAGAATCACCTGTTTCGTCCTTGGATTGACAAATCTGAATTTGGCTTTCTGGTTATCCGCGTTGGAGTTGGCGAAAATGCTTGCTATCTCCTTGCATGTATGATCAGGCATACGAATCTGATGCGGAGAGGAGCGAAGACTTAGAAGCTCAGTCCGACTATATTTAAGTTTTAACAGCTTAACCTCATGGACAGTCTGATGATACTCCCTTGCTTCCGATTTCGCTTGCACATATGAAGTGCTTTAGTCCAGACTCTAAATCTCTTGGAGCAAAACCGCATTTTCTTCTTTGTGGGTTCGTGAAAGTCTGTGTGGAACAAGTTTGCGAGACATCGCGGTTGTTCCATGTAGCTCAAAGCCCACACTTTTGTTAAGGCAGATGATCTTACTCTCTTCATGATAACTTAATAGAAATAAAAAACACACAGACGAAACCAGAAAACAAACCCGGAGAAAAAATGAAGTAGGAATCAAAAGAGGCGAAATCCGCTGAAAGCACATATAAAACTAGAAAAAGAAGAGCGAATAAATAAAAAATAGAAACAATAGACAAGGAAAATGTAAATATGAGCTGAATAAGGGGTAAACAGAAATTAAGAGACCACTCAGAGCATAGGAGATGTTGATTGAAGAAATTGATAAGAAACAGGACCCAACTGAAACCAAACTCAGCTGGAAACTGGAACCGAAAGAAGAGAACTGCGTAGAAACAGAACAGAAGCCTGGTAGCCTATCCGATTGGCGACCCCGGCTACTGCGATGATAGAGAACAGCCTAGGGTGAAACGAAACGACGGATACAAGAACAGAGCTGAAGCAGATGGATCGACTCCGCTAGAAACCAAAGCTTGAACAGAACACCTGAACGAGCGAGAGATGAAACCGATCTTGTGTTACCCTAAAAGGTTTGACTTCGCTGGCGGCGAAAAACAAGAGATAAAAACAGAGAGTGGGGAAAACTTTCCACCCACGAGAAACAGATCCGAAGGAAGAGAGGATCCGTAGAAAGCGAAGAGAAAACTAAATTGACAGGTGATAATCTCTCGGTGGCGGCGGCGAGCATAGCCAGGAATGACCGAGAGACAGAGGAAAAGATTAGGTTTTTTTAGGGGAAGGGTTGTTTTCTAGAGAGTAGTGAGAGCGTTTTCTCTCACTAAAGCCTCAACCCGACGCATGATTGAATTAAACCTTAAGTTGGTACCAAACTGAAGGCAATCTTTAATTCTTCCCATCTTGAAGTTGCATTTGTTACCCGAGTTGGGAGATTCTTCGTCCGTGGTAGAATTACTCTAAGGGTGGTGGTGTCAAGCTGGATTCGGACATGGAAATAGGAGAAAAGATAACTCGAACAAAAATTACAATGACAAGTGGCTAATTGCGTCCCAACTGATTAAATGAACAAGACATCCAGTTTGCGTTGGATTCAGGTTAAGCCAGGGTTACCAAAAGGCAACAAGGAAGCGTGTCAAAGCTTCGTAAGAGCGGGTTTGTCTTTAAATTGATTTTGTAAATTCTCTTTTTTTTTAAAATAAGTTTGTAAATTCTTTACAAAAACAATCTTTATAAAAAAATTGGATTTTAGGAAAAGAAAAAGTTTTCAGACAAACAGTAACCTAAGCGTTAACAAGTCGGGGCAGGTTCGTTTCCGGTCGGGTCATCACTCACACCATCCCTTCAAAAACCAGGTTTGACGCCTATCTGACTGCCCAAACTGGGTGGGTTCGATCGACGGCGATGATGGATTTGCAGACCAGTAACGGAGCCAAAGACCCTCCGGCTCCGGCACAAAAGTCCCAAGGTGCTCTCCTTCGCTTAATTTCTTCTCTCACGCTTCTGCATTATGTGTTTTTGTTCTTCTCACTCTTATAACAATAGGTGAAATTCATCGTCTGAGATTGGGTACACTGTCTTGCTACGAACTGGGTTTCGCTCCATTCTTGAAGTGATTGAAAGTACAAATAGCCGATTTCTGTTATATGCATAACGAAAAGCAAAAACCACTTGTGTACTTGTGGGTTTTGAAGTTTCTTGATTTGGGTTCATCTTCGATTCTAATCTCAACTAAGATGGAGTAAGCTATGTTTGTATTGAATGGTTTAATAACAACATAAAAGAATCTTAGGAAATAACTCTAGGTTTTTTGAGATAAAATTTAAGTGTTTAGCTACTCCAGGACTACCCGTATGAGAACCATTGCATTGTTTCTCTAGTGTTTAAGACTGAAAACTGCATTTTGGTAAGATTTCTTTCGACGTCACATTCTCTCCTATTAAGTGTTATTTGGCCGTCTAAATGAAAGCCACCCGAATGTCGTATGTGCTCAATGCCCCTAGTGTATAAACTCTCTGTTATCTCAAAACTGGCATTGCATCCTTCATTTGTGCCATGATCACATAATAAAGGGACTTCGTATTGTTCTCCAATTACTGCATATGGGACCACAATTTTATCCAATAAGCCTGTAAAAGATAATCCATCTTCTTTTTCAGCGATTGCTAGAAATCTCTTTTGTAACCAGATCCTCGGGCGTCTAGTTTTTTCTCTGTACCAAGCGAGCAAACTTACAACGATCTATCCGCTCTTGCATTTCGTCCATGATTGTGAAACATTTGCGGATCGACTGATTCGATCTCTTCTTCTTATTATGATTGATGATGAGTAGCAACGGCGTTAGATAAGGAGATGACTTCAGAGCGGTAGCACGATTACGCGTTGTAGTCACATATAAGGATCCATAACATGTCTAGTTTGATTTCCTTGACTTCTTAACCTTGATTGAGAAAGACGATATAGTTCTTGCTCTGCACTTCTTTGTCCTTGTCTTTTTGCACATTCTGGGGTAGTTTGGCCCAAATTTTCTATTGTTGCGTCGACAATCCTTTTCTTTTAGTCCTCTCTGGTAGACAATAAATCTAGCCGGCCCCGAGCATCCTTTGGACTCCGCAAATCTGATCGATGATTCAGTTGATTCCTTTTCCAGTTCTTCATAAGAATGATCAATTGTTATCTCGCTTTTTTCACAAGGCATCGTAAGATTGAGAGCCCGTTTACATGTAAGTGGAATTTCATGAATCTTACTCGCCAGTTGAACTCAAACTTACTTTTCAACATACAAGTCTATATCAAACACCACTAAACACCACTTATAAGTTGGCTTCAATTTATAAACAAAACTGACTTATAAACCTGTTTATACTTTTGTTGGTTCTCCATACTTCTACAACTAGGTCCCTAACTTTATAGTAATTATATAATCTATTCTAGGCTATTCTATAAAAGCCCACAACTTCTATGTAACTACAATTAGTTAATATCTACAATTTTTCAGAAAGTTCATTAACTTTCAACACTCCTCCTTATGTACTTTTTGGTAACTCCCTGCAACTCTCTTAGAGTCTTGAACTTTGATATTCGACAAACTTTTGTGAATTTGTTTTCACAGCGCGCCAAATTTTTGTAACCATCAATCGTTTTCGTCGCAACCGGTCACCGGCGATTCTCCAACCGAATTATGTAAACCTCAAAAATGTTCGATCCAATTGGGGTTAAACAAATCGGGACATCCACACCATCCCATTAACCTCGCGAAAAGTTAGTTTGATTGTTTGCTTTATAACTTGCACGATAAGTGATTTTTATGAAAATTATATATATATATATGTATTGTCTTTAATTGATTTTTTAGCATCGAATTGATTTTGTAACTTATTTTGTGTGACTTACATGTTTGTCCTCTACTAAATTCGAACATGACCTCATGCATATGATTTTTAAATGGTCTACCACCCTAGCTAGCACTCATATGCGATTTCTTAAATTATTTAAATATTAATACATTTTTTCTTTAAATTGATTTTGTAAATTCTTTTAGAAAACATCTTTATAAAAAAGTTGGATTGTAGGAAAATAAAATTCTCTCTAGTCCTCTTGTCGGAGACAAACAGTGAACCGTTAAACAAGTCGGGGCAGGTTCGTTTCGGTCGGGTCACCACTCACAACAAACCAGGTCTCGACGCCTATATCCGACTGCCCAAACTGAGTGGGTCTCGATCGACGGCGATGATGATGGAGTTGCAGACCACTAACGGAGTAGCCAAACACCCTCCGGCTCCGGCACAAAAGCCCCAAGGTGCTCTACTCTCACGCTTCTGCATTATGTGTGTTTTGGTTCTTCTCACTCTTTCCACAATTGATGAATTTCATCGTCTGAGATTGGGTACACTGTCTTGCTACGAACTGGGTTTGCTCCGTTCTTGAAGTCATAGGAAGTACAAGAGCTGATTTCTGTTCTATGCATAAGGAAAAGCAAAACCCACTTGTGGAGTTGTGGGTTTTGAAGTTTCTTGATCTGGGTTCTTCTTCGATTCTTATCTCAATATCTGAGTTGAAATTAACTAAGATGTAGACTACACTATGTTTGGATTGAATGGTTTAATAAGAAAAGAAAAGAATTGGTGAGAAAGAGAGACTTTTGAGATAATAAAAAAAGTTCGGAAATAACTTCAGGAATTTTGAGATAAAATTTAAGTGTTTAGCTACTACAGGAGTACCCGTATGAGAAGAACTTAAAATCAACAATACAAACTTGTTTCCTGTTAATCAATGTTATTGTTTAATGAACATTTAGGGTCTTTAGTGTGCATGCAAATGAGGTTTTGAGGAATGAGTTTATGAACGAAAAACTCTCATGATTTGCTTGCCACAAGGCATGGGAATTCGATGACGACACTGTTGTAAGGGGCCTATTGGATGTTGGTATGCTGTCTCGTGGTTCTTTGTGGGAATCTTCTTTGTTATGCTGTAAATGGTGATGGATTGAATAGCCTTCAAGGAGAGCCTAGGTGGTGAAATTATTGATTGTAACTCCATGCTCAACGAATATCAAAACCCACAAATGGGCTTGTGGGTTTTGAGTTTCTTGATTTAGGTCCATCTTTGATTCATATCTCACCTTATGATTCGGCCTTCACTTGGCATGGAAAATATAACTTTATGCTCTAATATTGGCCATAATCTTGTTCTCTTGGCACTTTCCTGCAGGAACTTTTGATGAATGGCTTCAAACACTGATTGCTAAAGGCTTGAACTTCAATACATGGACTTTACTTATTTCTAAGATCGAGGATACATACCCTGTAAGTTTTCTGTTCCAATATGCATGCCGCCTTAGATCATTTGTCTATTGTTCTTTCACATTGATTGCTTCCTGCTACTAGCCTTATGAGTCGTGACTTAAAAATTAAAATGAAGAATGTGCATGGACTATAATAACATAAATCGACAGAATGAAGAAGGTGTATGAACTTGTAAAATTGATTGCTAAGGCGAACTAATATTGCTGTTGCATAAGCTAGCTCCACTTGTGATCAAACATGGTGCGTGGACTGTATTAAAATAAATTTACAGAATGAGGAACGAAAGTTGAACTCCTTTATAGTATATAACTATATTATTATGCGGATTGTAAAAGGAGCGAATATGTCATCCAATGTTACTTGCATACAATGGTTAGTCTCAGAGTGGTAAGATGTTGGGTTTTGAGAGGTCACTCACATTGTACTAGCAGGACATTTGAGAACTATGTTTCACTTTTCATTGTTTATATGCTGAAATTTTATGTTGAGGTAGGTTAGGGATAAGGCCATCTGGTTGCAGTCTTTTCAGGTGTTGTCTCAATGAAAATATGCAACAGAACCGTGTTGTCATGATGATGAGGGAACCCGAGCTTTCCACAAGTTCCAGGAGTTACTTTTCTTGCACAATAATGGTGAAGTCATTCTTAATAGGATAATTTCAGAACATTGAAACTATTAGTTTCTATCCTCACTTAAGTATAGTGTAGTGAGTTTGGTTTGCAGCATAATTTTGTTTGCTAAAAGGCCTTGCAAAGCAAGTAAATCCATGTGGAAGAGCCATAATTTTTATATTTGTTAGTTGGTGAGGTTGCATGATATGTGTTCTCAATAATTTTTTGTTTGTGATCTAAATCAATGATGCAGGATGATATAGAGAAGATCTCATCTGTTTACGACTCCTTTCTGAAAGAATTTCCTTTGGGCCATGGATACTGGAAAAGCTATGCTATTCACCAGGCACGTCTAAGCACTATTGACAACGCTTCTAAAATATTCAATCGCGCTGTACAGTCCGCAACCTACTGCATCGATGTCTGGGTTGATTATTGTAGCTTCGCTATGGCTGCATGTAGCATTCCTTCTAAAGTCCGTTGGTACTTCTTAGATCTTAAAGCTTCATATACTATTTGGTATATACAATTAGAGTTGTTGTATGGTGGTTTGTTGGGGGTTATCAACTTGCATGATCAATTTTGATACAGGAGTTTATATGCAATTTTGTTTCCCAGAAGGGGCCATAATGTTAAAATCATTTGTGAGGCCTTGTAGAGGGGAAAATTTCGATGAACTGTTAGCCTGCATCATAGGTTCAGATCTTGTTCCAAGCAAACCTACTTAGTCAATGGCGACTTCTAGATGGTTGCTTGTATTAGTACTTTTACCAAGTTGGGTTGGATACAATTGGTGGCCTGACCTAGGAGAGTTCCATTTTATTTGAAAAAGGGAGAAGATATTCAGTACCACGGTGGTAGTACCACGGATGATTTATTTTAAGAATTGTGTATATACATTTCCATGTAGTCGTGTATAGAATATGGCAAGATCAATAATCACTAAACCTTAATTATGTTCGATTAACCAATAAAATACACCCGTGGTACCACATCACTATACCACTGTGGCACTGAATATCTTCTCGAGGGCGCTTTTAGGGGGAGAGTATATTGTTTCTACATACTACACTCCCTATAGATCAATTTGCAGTTCAAAAAGTAATTCAAGACAGAGAACTTATGTGGTTAAATCCCGATAACCTCAAAATTCAATTAAGGAAACCCTGCAAATATACTCCCTCCGTCCCATTTGTATTGTCATAATTTCCTGAAAGGGAAGTCCCAAATAATTGTCATACTTTAAAACAGTTACCATCTTTTCACTTTGCTTCCCTACAGTTTCCTATTTTTTAACTTTTCAAGTATAAAGAATCCATGGGGTTCCTCCTCAAAACCAATTGGCAATGAGGGAAGTAGCCTAGGATACTTGATTTTCTTCTTTGTGGATGTCCGCTGTGGGACTTCTCCAGATCAAGAAAAGGTTACATACATGAATAAGGACAATATAGTTAAAGTCCAATTTTAAAGTATCTCCTTGAAATTTGTGAAAAAGTCCACCCAAACAATCATTTTGGGACGGAGGGAGTACAAGTTACTAGCTGGAATGAAGTCGAAGGATTCTAACAAGTCAACATGATTTAGACGGATAGCAGAGCTTCCCTGAGAGAAAAACATTTGGAACACTACGGACACAAGCGACATTGCTCGTCCCTCAAACATATGATCCGCATGAGAAAAGAGGATCTTCCAAGCCTTGTCATACACTTCGTCTATAGGAAGTTCAGATCATGTTATTAAGAACTCTGACAGATGGACAAACGGACACAAGTAAAATTTACAGGATATTTAACAGGATGGTGCAACTTAGTCTGAAGAATTCTCTCTAGCTCACATCTGATACAATTTGCGAGATACTTGAGAGCAAGCAGTTACACAGATTATATTTGAAATAGTTTTTCTTTTGCCAGGCGAGTACTCCCTCTATCCTATAATTTTGGTCCATCTTTCCCTTTGGAATTATCCAAAATGTTAGTTCAGTTCCAGTTCCCATGTCCTAATTAGAGTGCGGTTGTATAGGTGAAAGAAGTTGATTTGGAAGACTGATATATATTTTGTCTAGTTCGAGTGAGGCGATTCGTGATGTTTCTGATGTTGCAGTGCCTACACCAGTTAGGGATGAAGTCAATTTGGAAGTAAGGTTATTGATTGTAACCAGTGGTGGCCGATTGTGGAGCAAGAGCGGGAACAATAGTGTTTCAGTCAAGTTGCATGGTGCTGCAACCCATTTTGATGATCCCGTAGCTTCTGTGCCTCTTCGAGTGCTGCTGATATGTTGGAATTTGAATTATTATGGGGTTATCATATAATGGACAGGAGCTGCAAGCTAAAAGGCTCTTTCAATCTATTAAAGATGAGAGAAGCTCCTGAAAGAATCATACAACTTTGGCAAGGCTTCTCAATCTTAATCGGACAGATAATTAAAGAGATTGTAGTCGTCCGTGATTATTTTCCTTTTTCGGACAGATAATAAGAAAATAGTTGTTACTGGAAGTAGTTAGTTGGTCATGCCTTGGCTGTTCTTTTTTCTTTGTTTCTATGTTGTTTGCGAGTATTTTCTTATTTATAAATGTTCCCCCATAAAAAAGTAACAATGATTCGATGGGAAAGTTACAATACATATTCTAGTAAATGCCAAGGCAAAAAAGTTAGTGGTAGTGTAACGATCGCATGTCCAATAGTGGATACTTTGATCTCCCAAGTCCGAAGTATGAGTAAAATAATGGAACAAATAGAGTAATTATGAGCAATGCTGCAGAAAACTAATAGTCACAGAGTAAAAGGGAAGTGGTTCTCGAGCTTAATTTTATCTGAACGCTTGGGAATTTAGTGAAAGTCAAATAATTTGGTTACTTGTTATGAAGGATTCAAGTGCTTTACTAACAAGGCTTTTCCAATGTATTGGGGAGTGTACTGATTACTTTCATCCACTTGGTTATATCCAAAGTTCTTAGAAGTATAAACCAGTGACCTCGTGTCTCTTCCCCTCGCTGTTGTTCTTTATGCTCATGTATTCCTGCAATACATGAGCATAAAACCTCAAATATAGTCTTCTTATGAACCTATAATAGTCTCATGTGTCCCATTTGTGCAATTCATCTTTCCTTACCTACTTTATGATATTTGGTTTCATGACTTAACCACTAAAAAGGTTTGTCAACTAACCCACAATTGGGATAATTTGTTGTCAGTTCAAACTTCAAAGTGTATGAAGAAAAAGTAAAGATGAAAGTACTTTTCTTTGATGGTGTCTTGAATAAAATGGTTGTCCTAGGCTTATTAAGGATATGTATTTTTCAGTAAGCTGACATAGCGATATCCAAGCAGCTTAACTACTTAGAGCTCCTGGCTTTTTAAAACATTAGGATGAGCTAGCATGAAAGTTTTGAGATTCTATATGACGAAATAATATTAAACTGGATGATTGTTGTAGGATATGTGAGCAACTTCGGCTTTATTGCTACACTGTTAAACAAAGGGTAAATGAAACTAGTTTTTCTTTTCCCTTTATAAACAAATGGAGAAGGTAGAATTTAGGAGTAGAAAAATAACATGAAAAGAAAATCGGACACCAAAACTCAAGAGTAGATTCAAATTAAAGTGCAGCAAAGATGATACAAAAATAAGAAGCAATGAGAGCAGGGAGTAGAAACATACATATGATTGTCACAAATGCTCAAGTACAATAAAGAGTCAGTTAATCACAAAAACAGCCTCATATATGACAAACTGACAATTATGATTCGAGTCGATCAATCCATAACCATTTTCTTGACTTGACCTAACGGAAGGCCTCTGACATTCTCCTATCGGAAATCTTTAAGCACTCTTCAGGGTTCTTTCTCTCAGTGCTTTTTATGGACTCTAGACTTTCTTGTAGGAATGAAGCATTTGGGTTCGTGTAAGAATTTGGTTTTAACAAAAGGGGAAAATGAAAACCCTACTTTATCAATGTACTTTATCAGAAGTAGTAATAACAATGCATAAAAATCTACATAACAAGATAAAGCGGTGTGGGTCCTACACATTTTAAATGAGACACTTTGTATTTATATTTTATTGTAATATGGCCCATAAACTTTGTAAAGGTTATACTATGACCCGAACTTTATAAAAAAACGATATAAAAATATAGAAATTATGAATCATCGTACGCGCTTTGTAGAAAGTACAATATGAGCCATATCTATTTATAACTTAAATTTTTAATAAAAAATACAATACAACGCACAAATATTTTAGATAGTGCCTTTAAGCAAGGGCAATATCTATTACAGCGACATTCCTTTTCCCAGTGTAACTGAGGTTGGCTACATGGATCAAATGCTGGCTTAACAATGCACATTAATGCAGTCTAAAATTGGTTGACTGTAATGCATAAGATTAATACTCATCTACTAATGAGTACTCGCATGAACTACTAGCAGTTTATTTTTGAACAGTCACACTTGCAGTTGCTCTGATCTTTCTGCTATGTTGTTGCTAATTGTTAGCTAGTTTCAACTGACAGGTTATTTAAAAGAGCGCTGTCGTTTGTTGGAAAGGATTACTTATGTTATCTCCTTTGGGATAAGTATGCTGAATTTGAGTCGTCTCAGCAAGAGTGGATCTTCCTTGCCGAGATTTATGTTCAAAGATTGAAGTTTCCAACAGAAAAGCTACATCGCTATTATGAAAAGTATGCCTCTCTCTCATCAGTATAGTTCTTGGATTCTCATAGTTCACTATATGTATTAGTTTTAGCCAGTCGATTCAGCTAAAGATTTTGTTTTACTTAATTGCCTCTCCATTTTCTGCATGTTGTGTTACCAAACATTTATGTCAAAAAGGTATTAAGCACACTGACAGGATCACTCTGTCGAGACATTGAAGTAAAAGAAAGAAGGAGAAGCCACTTTCTACCACTTGGCACATGGAAGTTCTGTGATTGTCTGTTGGAGATGGACTTGCTAACTTGTGTAGAATGCTAAGCTAATTAAGTTTCCATAATTTATGTTGAATCTGCATAGGCTCCGGACCTTTTGAGTTCAGAATATTTTTTGCTTGTGTACAGAGTGATGTCATTCATGGGATTTTGTTATTACTGTCTTATCAATCGTCGTCTGTGTACTGGATGAACCATAAATTCCATCGTTCCTTTCATTTTCCAGTTTTAAGGAGTTTGTGAGCGTTGTGGAAGAAGACATGAAAACATTTTGCATTGACATGGAGTCAGAACCCATTCCTGAAGGTTCAGTTGTGAAGGCTAAAGATGAAGTCGCTTTTGTTATTGACAGAATGCTAGATACTTCTACTGGCTCCTTCAGGTATAATGCTCTGAAGAAATATGTATCTATTGGGGACCAGTTCTATCAGAGAGCTTGTGAATTGGAAAGGGAAATACAGAAGTTCGAGACTAATGTTGGGATGACTTATTTTGATGTAAAACCACTTGATGACAATCAGCTAGAAAATTGGCACTGCTACCTGGATTTTATTGAGATACAAAAGGATTTTGACTGGGTATGATATTCAGTTAATTAGTTAATTTATTTTACTGAGGTAAAATTTTCCTCTCACCTTATCCCAACAATTTTATAATTGTAGGCTGTCAAACTTTATGAAAGATGCTTAATATCCTGTGCTAATTACCCTGAGTTCTGGATGCGGTATGCTGAATACATGGAAAAGAATGGAGGGCGAGAATTGGCGAACTATGCACTTGAACGAGCAACCACAGCATTTCTGAAGGTGAGCTTTTGCTGAACCTTTCTGCTTATTTCAGCATCCTGCCCTGTTAACTTTTTCCTGTTTTAACTGCTTTTAGTGTAGTTCTGTTGGTTGTCTTTTCTATTATCAAGTTTACTTATTACAACATAATATCATTCTTGTATCTGATATGACTTGAAAAAAGAACGTGGAAGAAGTTAATGCCGTGTTCGAACTCCTATCTCTGACAAGCACTCGGTGCCTACAAGTACAATCCGCACAGTGTATTGTACTACTGTATGCAACCTGTAACTATAAGATTTTTATAAACAGACAGTGTTAACATAAATTAGCAAGTAGGTAGTGCCAAAATAGGTTTGAGAACATTCTAGTCACAAGCTAATAAACTACACAATGGAAAAGTCCAACGTCCAAGATACTTGGTTTAAGTGCATTTCATTATATAATGCTAGAAATGCTTGGGATACAGTTTGAGAACCTCTGTTTCACCTGAAACTTCCCAGTTGACTTTTTCCATCCGTAACCATATCACTTTGACCCGGTGATTTGGATGGCAAAACGATGCAATCTTTTGTAATTTTTTCATCTTGTTGTAGGGTGAACTTTACTCTACAACACCATGAAAAGATTACCAAATTCTTGTACCGTTTTGCTAACCAAATCACCGGGTCAAAGTGACCCGGTGAATAGTGGAAAAAAGTCAACTGGTAAGCTTAAGGCGAAACAGAGGTAGTATGTATATATGTAGTCACAGAGATCATATACAACCGGGGTGAAGGTGGAATCGGTTCGGGGTTGGTATGGGGGATGTACAGAAATCTCTACCATACCTTACACTGTTTTACAAACCAAATCCTACTGCCCTCTGATACCCTTTTACAGTTGTCTGATACCCTACATATTAGGGGTAGGTATGTGTGGGTACCACTGGGTTCAGGAAAACTGCCCCTACTTACATTCAGAAAATGTTGGTTTGTACTTTTGCACATAGCCTTATAGATGACTATACCTTTTATCGCAGAATGTTCCAGCAATCCATCTTTTCAATGCCCAGTTCAAGGAGCGAATTGGGGATAAAACTAGTGCACGTGCTGCATTTATTTGGCCTGATAATGAGTCCAGTTCTTGCTTCATGGACAAAGTTGTGAAAAAAGCTAATATGGAGAAACGGCAGGCAATTACCAACTCTTTGCATTTCTCATTTTTGGATTGAGGAAAGTTTCTAAAATTGCAATAGACTGGCAGGGAAATTTGAAAGCAGCTTCTAGAATATATGAGAAAGCACTTAAAAAAGCAGCAAGGAGGCAGAAGTTGCATGATGTTTCTACCTTGTATCTTCATTTTTCGCGTCTCAAGTATAAGGTAAGCAAGTCTTGCTTACCCATGCCATTTAAACAGGGAGTGTAATTTATCTGTCTAACTGCCTAACTGGTCTGATTTGTTCCTACCTTTATTATGCTATAACTAATTATGTACTTGGGCTGACCTGCTTCCCTGTTGCTTATATTTGTTCGATAGTTACTATAACCAATATAAAGTTGGAAATAAAATAAATAATCCAACATGTCAAGCTACGTATGCTTGCTTTGTGTCAAGTTTCCAAGAATGTAAATGTGGCCATTAATGAGACACTCGGCATGTTTATTAGTTGGGCTCTGGGACAGGCTCATAGAGACAAAGAATTAAAGTGTTCGTATGGAGTGGACAAATCTTCCAATTATTCAGACAAACATTGAGTACATACCCTTGGATTATCTTGGGAAGATGTTTAAAGAAAACACAGGAATAACTTCTAGATAACTCCTAAATAACTGCTAGGTAACCGCTAGATAACTGCCTAATAACTGATCGAAACGCCTGGAATGACTGGATGAGTGTCACATGTGTGTTTTCTGGAATACCTACGCAGCTTATTCCTATCAGTACACCCCTCCTCGAAAAACGCCTTATCCTCAAGGAAGAAATTCCTTATCCTTGGATATACTCTGAGGGTACGTTTGGTGTTTTAGGATTAGCAGTATTTAGTGGGATTAAACTAATTATAGTCCAGGCTGTGTTTGGTTGGATTAATTTTAATACCAGTGCTAAATAGTGGCTGAATTAGTACTCCATGAAACCAAACACATTATTAATCATAGTTCAGCTAATCCAATCCAATCCTATCCGGAAAATCTAATCTAGTGTAGTCCAATCCAGCTAGTCTGGAAAACCGAACGTGCCATGAAGAGATGATTCGGTTTGCTCAATGTTCGATACTCCTCGTATTTTGTAACGGCGAACATTCATGTAAGATATGAGGATCTTGTTCCAATTCGCTTGCACAGTATTCAAGGACCCAGCCATTTGATGCCCAGAATGATGTCAGCACTCCCAATAAAGAAGAAATAAAAATCATCACTAAGTGTTCATCCTGCGAGTTGCGCTCGAATATTGGGGCAAAAGGGGTTACAGCGTATTGCACCTCCATGGCCAATCTGGACTCCAAATTCGGCCATCTGTTGTACCGACAGTTTTAGATTTTCCACCAACGTGTTGGAAATGAAGTTGTGAGTTGACCCACTATCTACCACTAGGATGACCTCGCGGCCGCTAGGAGTGCCCAATAGTATCATAGAATTACTATTCTGCTTACCCGAAATGGCGTGGAAAGAAACTTCTGCAAGGTAGGCAGAAGTTTCTTTATCTCTGCTAGCGTTGTCAATTTGCTCCTCCGCGTGCGAATTTTTAGTAAGTTCCACGAGGGAAAAAGACGCTAGCTTGCAACGATGGGCTGGCTCCAATGTTTCGTTGCAACGGAAACACAACTCTTTAGCACGACGATTTTGTCCCTCAGAATCCCAAGAACTGGATGGAATGGAGTGGGCTGGCTGCTGGATGTTTGATGAAAACTCTTGACTTTTTGCCTGGCGGTAATGAGCTTGCATTATGATCGTCGCACTTTTCAGCATTATCATCTTCGCCTTCCAACCATACAGATCGGCGGGAATTCTCAGGGATCTCCTTAGCTTTCCCTCTGGCTGTTCTACGGATGGTATCGGGTTGCCGGCCATCATCGGTTTGGGCGGGCAGCCACATCAGCTTTCAAGGAGTCAACAGCTTCAAGACGAATTGCTATGACTGAAAGTTGGGCTGTGATTAGGTCAAAATTTTGGGGGGTAGGCGGGGATGTGTTAATTTATTGGCTAAATTGCACCGGAGGTACTCACAGTTTGAGAAATTCGTGAATTAAGTACCCATAGTTTCAATTTCAGTGCTCACGGTCTCAAACTATGAAAATTCATGCAATCAAGTACCCTTAGGTAACGGGTGACATATTTCTTAGACGGAATAAGTTTTGGGGGAGGTGAATGCAGTTTATCAAAATTGGGAAACTTTCATTTTAACCCAACTTCTTCACCATCTTGCCAGTGTCCCTCCGTATCAAATTTGATGGGGATTCATTCGAATCACCAATTACAACCCCAACGCCAACCGAAATCCATCTTTTCACAGACTGCAAAAAGGACAAAATCACTCTGGGTTTTGCTGGGTTTTGAGCCGAACCAGCAGATAATAAATCAAGGATTCAAGTTTTTGTTGGCTAATTTTATTGTCAAAGCACAGAGGTTACTAGAAAACGTTTCTGCTTGTTTTTATGGGTGATTTGGAATTTTCGGAAAGCTACTATCTTTGGCAGCCCCAAAATCAGATGAACACTTGGATGATGTTACTGAAGCCATAATTTCATAAATAAGGGACTTTTGAAGAAGAGCAAAAATAAATCTTCGTTTCTTTGCAAGTCGACAGCAGAAGGACTCTTCCTGCAAGCGGTTACAGCAAACTCAATTTCGAAGGGGCCCTTCGACCCACAAACTGGTATTACGGGGGGCTGGAATCATCGTTCGCGATGAGGATGGTCGCTGTGTTGCATCAGGATCAATTGCAGCTCCCCCGTGTGCGGATGATCGAGAACCTGAGGTAGTGGCTATGAGTGAAGGAATTCAACTAGCTTTGGAAAGGGGGATCCGAAGGTCTGAGTGGAGGGAGATGCAAAAGTTCTTCTCAAAGACTTGAGGATAATGCGACGAAATTGATTACATCTCTGCCACATGATTTGGTATTGAGATTGCAATTGGTGATTAGAATGAATCCCCCCATCAAATATGATACGGAGGGACTGTAGGCTAGGGTTCATTGAGTAAAGAGAAGTTGGGTTAAAATGAAAGTTTCCCAATTTTGATAAACTGCATTCACCTCCCCCAAAACTTATTCCGTCTAAGAACTAAGTCATCCGTTACCCAAGAGTACTTGATTGCATGGATATTTAAAGTTTGAGACCGTGAGCGCCGAAATTGAAACTGTGGGTACCTAATCCACGGATTTTTCAAACTGTGGGTACCTCTGGTGCAATGATGTGGTATTGGTGGGTGGGTTTGGTGGGTCTGTAGTGGAAGTGCGTGTGGAAACCATTGCAGATGGCTATGATACCAAAATGATAGAGACATAATTAAAGTGTACGTATGGAGTGGACAAGTCTCCCAATTATTCAGACAAGCATTCAGTACATACCTTGGATAATCCTGAGGGTATTTAAAGAAAAAACAGAAAATAACTGCTAGGTAACAACTAGATAACTGCCTACTACCTAAACTGATCTAAACGCCTGGAAAGACTGGATGAGTCCCACATGTAACAACCCGAGCGGATTACTATCCCAGCAACTTCTTTGTCTGTACCACCGGATTAAAATGCTTAAGCCTTAAAGGTGCTAGTAGTAATCCACAATGTGTCCCATATACCAGATGTCGAACTCACAAATCTCCGATGTGGGACGGTATATTAAGATCCCCCCACCTTATATACATCTCATCCACAATATCTCGACATGGGGATATTATAGTGTGTCAGCAGGGGCGAATTCAAGAATTAGCTAGAGTGGGGGCTAAATTGGAAAAGTTAAACAAAATACGTATAAAATCTGAAAAATTTAAAGTTGAGTGGGATAGAGTGTAATTTTTGTAAAACTGAACTGAAAAATCTAAACAAAACAAGGCTTAAATTATAATTTCAAGAAGTTGAGTGGGGGCTATAGCCCCCACATATGATAGTGTGCATCCGTCCTTGAGTGTGTGTCTTCTTGAATACATGCGTAGCTTATTCATATCACAAGGGCTCTTGGGCACTGGGGCTATGTGGTATGCCACTATTCATGTACTTTTTGGTGTGTATTTCCACCCGCTGTGGCAGGGGAAAGGGCACAACACTGTTCATGAAGGGTATTTTCAGAGTTTTTGCACATGTGGATGCCCATGTTGTGAGAGGAGCACTGCGGTGCCCAGCTTGGTGGGAACAAGAATTGTGATTTGTCTGATTTTCGCCACCTCATATTTCCGTAAACCACTATTCACCTTTCCACCAATGCTGAAGTGCCCAGGGGCACGAGTTGGGCACTCAAGTGTCCTAATGGCCCTTTCTCACACATTTGCCACATGGGTGTCCACATGTTCAAAAACTTTGAAAATACTCATTGTGAACAGTGTCATGTCCTTGCCTCTGTCCCAACGGGTGGAAACTGGAAACACGCACAAAAAGTACATGAGTAATGTCTTACCCCAGAATTGTCAGTATTCACCTTGCCATCAATGCTGAAGTGCCCTAGGGGCACTCAAGGGCCCTCCAAAGTGCCCAAGTGGCCCTCTTTCATACCTATTCCACATGGATCTCCACTCTAAAACAAGGTTACCAGGATTGCGGTACGATGTGGTACGCGGAATGGGATCGGGAACGCGGTCTGGTAGGAATCGGGTTTGCGGGGGGTAGGCTTCTTCGGGTTTATTAGTTGGATCGAGATTCACTTGTCTTGTTGGAAGAAAGCTTTTTAGGAATGTGGTGTACAAAAACACTCATATTAGCATTCCAAGTAATATTTTTTATTATCAGGTAAAAAATTGTTGGGCTTCTATCATAAATAAGAAGTTTATGGAAAAGACGTAAAATATTTGATAAAATTATGGGGTAAGAGAGTAATAATATACAAATATGTAGCTCTGTGTAAAAATAGAAGGGACCACCATAATCAACGATCTGGATCGCGAACTACCCCTGATTGGGATCGCAGATCGCACTGGTAACTCTGCTCTGAAAATACTCATTATGAACTGGGTTGTGCCCATGTTCCCACCCAAACGGGTGGAAACACACAACAAAAAGTACATAAATAATGTCTTGTCCCAGAGGTCGAGAGGTAACCATGCCCATCTTTGTGCCATCATCCTGTGTGTCGTGTTTGTGATCAGTTGGTTCTCAACCTGATTTCACTAAATATGCATGTGTTATGCCTCAACTGTTTGATTACACTACATTGCCTGGCATTTCGTGGTGCCATCGTCTATCTTTTACCTTATCCATCCTTGAGATAGAAAAAATAGAATGCGAAAAAGATGCGAGGCACCTTCATTTTCAAAAAGGAATCTGTCTGTGAAGCTCTTTATGTGGAATAACCTTTTGTTAATACACCTTTCCCAAGCTGCTCGGGATCACTGTGGGTCAAATTTCCCATATCGTCTTCTTTTCTCCAACTACCATACCACGTGGACCAAAATTCTTTAGGTCAGTTAAATAAAGAAGCATGCAATTACTTCAATTTTTCTAAACCGTAAATCCGTACTTATTGATATAGGAAATCAAAGCTTCCCCGTTCATCTTCCAACAATCATATATTGAAGTCTTTGTCGAAAGTACAAGTGTCGTCCTAAATGTCACTTCATTAGGAGGTCGAAATATTTCAAAATCATTTTTAAAAGCAAGGAAACTCAATTAATCACAATGTGCCAATTTTTCTGATATGGAAATATTCAGTTGGTATAATTTTGTAATTTGTTCAAAAAAAATTATAAGGGAGAAGATAGTGGTCGTAGTAACCTGATAAACCATCTTCTGTTGGTTTGCTGTTTAAAGGCATAGTTCAACACCGATTTGCTCAAGTTAAGGAAAGCAGAACGTGTGTTTGTTTTTCTTGTTCAAAAGGGTGTTGGCTGTTGGGTTATTAGAAATTACGTATACAAGCTGTTTTACTATTTGGAAATTCTTCAAAAGAATATGTTACAGAAAGTTGACTACCTTATATTGGCTGTGCATGCATACTTTGTTCTCTGAACCCATCTACAATTTTGAAACTGTCACAATTGCATACAGTGATGATTTAATTACATCAAAAGAACCTTGGTATCGTATCGTGTGATTTATTAGTCTATGTGCTTGGCAAGGATACATTAATATTAATACAGAGTTAAAGAGTCGTTTAGTTCGCCGGTTACGTCCCTGTTTAGTTACTATTTCAAAATATAGCCTACATATCTGGCCACTTATGTGAATGTCCATCTTTAAAGAAAGCATTTTATGATTTTGTTGGCTTGTAGATGACAGGAAACATAGATGCTGCTCGGGATGTAATCATAGATGGAATAGGACATCTGCCTCATTGCAAATTGCTTTTGGAGGTAATTTCTACCTAAATATATATGAACATTGTTGCCCAGGGAAATTCTTGACATTTTTACGCACTGTATATACATGCTTACAGTGACGATTTCTTTTGTCTGAGGTAATTATTGTCTGATGTTCCAGTTTAAAAACTTTACACTAGATCAATTCTCGGGATTTCTTTGAAATTCGAGAAGTAGTTAATGTATGGAAAGCAGGGAAATAAATTCATAATGCTTGACTTAAGATGATATGTTGATACATTTAAGTTTAGCAACTGTTCGTGGTGCAAATATCATAATCATGACATTTTTAAAAAAATAGGTAAGACCTAAGCAAAAAACCTTCTTATCTTTCTCCAAGAGAGTTTTGTACTCTGTATTTCCAACAAAGCTGCTGTCTTCTATGAATATTAATTTATGCCATTTTTTTATATTTTTTGGGGAGGGTGTTAATAATTTTAAGCTGTATACTTGTCATTTATGCTTTTCAATAGTCTCTTGGAAATAGAAGAGGATGATAACCATTCTGGTCTTGAAAGCGCTGTTTTCTTTTTTCCCTTCTTAATCACTTTTTTCCTAACAATTTCACGGAAGACACTTGCATAAAAAAAGGTTCTCCCAGTAAATTTAACACTTCCCTTTTATCAATATTTTGAATTAAGGCAATGAAACAACATCATAAAAATGATGTATGGGGAAAAGGTCGTAAAAACTCATAACTCGAAAACACTAAAAGGTGCTCGCTAAATTTATCTAAGAATAAGCCCAGACTCTGGAAACTTTGGATTATTCTTTCCTTTCATCTGCTCATGACAGAGTCTTTTAAGGTCATTGGATATTTCCAAAAAAATAATGCAGTTGGCTAGGAAAAGCATACAAATATAGAGTAGTCTGGTAGAAATGGCACAGAGACTGGTATCCTTTATCCTAGCAAATATTTTTTTTTTCTCCAAGTCATTGATGAAAGGGACAGGGCTTCTATGAACTTCCATAAACTGATACAAAACTCTCTTGAAGGTGTCTGTGCACTCAGTAAAACGCGTCTTATGAAACCTGTGAAACAACGGAAACCAGGGTTGTCAAAATTGTGAAACAATGAAAGCTAAAGTTGTTGCAGCTAAAATTTTGCAGTCCACAATTACTCACATTCTTGACATACAAAAGGATTGTGGTATGGTTTTCAGTATAGTTTTTCTCTATTATTTTCAAGCTGTCTTACCAATAACATGAGATGCCCCATTGTAAATGAGCTAAATAGTAAGAAATGTAATTCAACTTTGTGAAGAAATCTGTATATCTCGAATTTGTATGTTCCATGTGGGTTCTCAATTATCTTTATCCATTAAATCAGTTTATGTGATAACATTTGTCTCATACCGAGAAGTGGTTTCCTTTTCGAAGACTGAATACTAATTACCTGTGGAGAAAGTAATTCCTTAAAAGTTTGAAATTTCTAAATTGTAACTCATGCTACTGAGTCACATGGTGGTGTATAAATTTTTGTAGGAATTGCAAGTTTTTATTGTAAAAGCTTCGCCTGAAACATGAACCCGTCTTGTAGTTGTCATTATGATAATATGTTAGTTTCAGGACATGTTTATGCTGTTAAAATGCTAGCTTCTAGTTCGAGGTGGTAACTTTCAACATTGTTCTTTTGTTTCCTTATTTTGTCCTAATCATCTGTTGTTCAGGCATCATAGGGCATCCCTACCCAGTTTGCTTAAGAAACCATGAATAAAGTTGTCGTTGTTCCTTTGTACAGGGGCTTATAAACTTTTTAATGATGCATGGAGCTCAGGGACAAGTAGAGGTTGTGGATCCGATCATGGTTGTTGCTATCACTCCACAGTCGAATTCCTCTCAACGTTTATGCGATAAGGATCGGGAGGAGATATCAATTTTGTATTTAGAGGTAAAATGTTCTTTCAGTTACAGTGCTTCATTTCAATAACATTTTAATGTAACAGAGCAGTAATTTTACGGTGACTATAACATGTTCTTTGTATTTATGTGATTATTTCGTAAATCTTCTTGTGTTGTTTTGTTTAAGGGGTCAATTGTGGTAATTTCTCTTTTTGGAAACATGCTTGACGCAGTCTTATCCTCCCCCCCCCCCCCCCCCCCCTGCGAGCAGGGGCGGCTCCAGGATTTCTCCAGTGGGGGCTAAACTGAATTTAATGGAGATATTATAGGGTAAAATTGCAATTTCAGACCTAACACAAGAGACAAAAAAAAGACTAGTGAACGCTGTTATTCCTAACTATGTCATTGATTACACGTTGAGAGAGATCAGTGGTTGGATACTCCAAGATTGCTGTCTCCTCCTGGTTCCTGCCTTTTTTAGCAAGAGCATCAGCTAGCTCAATGCACTCCCTGCGAGTGTAACCATGAAGAAGGACACCAATATCTTCAGTGAGAGCGTTGTAGGGAAAGTTGGGTGGGAAATCTTCATTGATGCATTTGATTGCCTCTTTGGAGTCATTGTCAATGGTGATATCTCTCATATGCTCCTGATGGATGATCACTTAACCCCTGTGTATCCCCCAGAGTTCAGCTTTAAGGACTCTCCCAAGGCCAATCTCACCCATGTAAACCTTTAATCCATTGCCCTGCTTCATCTCCTTAGATCCATAGCCAGCAAACCCAAATTCACCGTCTTTGCTGCCATCAGTATTAAGCTCAATTTACCTGCAAGAGGAGGAGACCAATTACTGGTAGTGTCAGAACGGGTAGCTGTGCCATAGTTATCTTGAAAGGCTGTGGTAATCTCTTCAACATAGCTATAGATGTTAACTATACGAACTCCATTAGGGATGGGGGTACAATTGAAGATCAGATTGTTTCTTTCTTTCAAATAAACCAGCATCCACAAATGAAGGATAGGGAGTGAGCATAGCTAACCTTTCCGGAAACTCTAAGATTATCATCAAAAGAATCAAGAAAGTTGTTAAGACCAACTATGAGATAGCCTCTGCACCCCAGAAATCGCTTCACAAATGGCATAAACCTTAGGGCAGTTTTTACCTTGGCAGTTAGACGAGAGTCATCAGAGGTTAATCCTCTGATCTGTCTCTGGACAGTTGTTAACAGTTTTTTTGTGTGATTTTCCAAAGAAAAAGGATTAGTTTTGTTAGAAATTTAAGCTTCCAAATCCACTGCCAATAAAAGGAATCGTGAGATCTGGCTATTAAGCGATAAGCAGAAGACACAGTGAAACTGCCAATAGACTTAGCATGGTGTCAGACTGTCAGGAATGCTAGGCTCCAATTCTTAGCAAAAAAGGTATTGATATACTCCTTGGAGATATTGTCTCTCAAAAAGAGAAGTTCTCTTTGCCTTGATGGAGGTAATGAGAGAAGCAACAGTAAGGGTTTCATCGAAGGTAAAGGTAGGCATTCTTGAAGGAAAAATTGTCAAAATTATCTTTCCATGTGCAGATAGAAAAACCATTAGTTCATTACCCTTTTCCAAACACTTTTAAAATTTAGCGTAAAATCTAACAACACCTTTCCAGGTCCTGCGAGGCATTTCTTTTGCTAGGCCATTTATTAAGGCTATGATTTTCTAATGTACGTATCTTTTTAAGCTACGATTCCTACGAACCACTCATCTATCACATAATTCTCATCTACAATGATTTACCTCAACATAACAACGTATGGCACCATGCATGCTTTAGCACGTCTTTAATGGAAAATTGGAGCAGTTGTGATTTGTATTTGTTACTCATGTTTAGCCTTTGTATCAGCTACTTGGTATTAATTTGTAATTGCTACTGTTTAAATCTTTGATTTGAGAATTTGACGCATGACCTTCATCTAGAACGTTCTTGGGATAGCATGCTTATAAATTGTAATGTAAGCTTAATGTTAATCTTCTATCAACCACGACTCCCTTGTTTAATGTTCAATTAAGGTTTAAGTTCTACAAGTTTTCAAGAGATCATTCTAGGTTGTCTGCATACAGTTTTAATAGCTAAGTCATTTTGTTGTGTAACCATTGGGAACCGTGTTGTCAACCGCTGAACTAGATTCTGATAGTATTAGAAAGTTGAGCTAAAACAAAATGATACATAATTTACGGTGTAGAAGAAATGTTCCCTCTGGTATCCTATGCAGTAAGGTAGAGCAGTTTTTTTTCTTCAGTTTTTTTGTCTGGTTTACTTACTAATATTAATTTTTGTATTTCAATGTAGCAGTTTCTGGATCAATGTGGAACTATCCATGACATAAGTAAAGCATGGAATCGCCATATAAAATTGTTTCCGCATTTGCTAAGGACGACCTCCTTTGGTACGACTTCAGAAAGTCAGTCGTTGGACATGCCGATCGAGTTTCTAGGGTTTGATCAGCCATCTGGTGGTGATAACTCGGATCATCTTCCCCAATCTGAAATGCTCGAGGAAGGATCATTGTTGGCTGATCAACCATCTGAAGGCAATAACTCAGATCACCACCTAAACCATTCTGAAATGCAGCAGGAAAAAGATGATGCCATTGCTGATGAAATCCAACCGGAAGAGGACAAAATCGGCAGAGAAGACATGCCAAAGTTGAATGAAGCAACTCCTGACTCGGTACATCCATCTGGAGAAGCATCATCTATAGAGATGAGAGCCAATCTCGCAGAAAAAAATTCTGGTGAAGATGCAAACCACAGAGTGCAGGAAGAGTTTCCAGATGTGCGTATGGAATCAACTACAGATTTAGTACACCAACATGGAGAAAATGCATCAGGTTCTCTGGAGCATGAAGAAAATGTATCAGGTCCTCTGGAGCCAATTCATGACTCGGTTCAAGGTCTCGCAGATGAAGTTGCTGAAGGTGGAGTTTCAGCTGCCTCACAACAAAAATCTGATTCCACTGATCTTCGGCAAGAGCAGGAACATGAGCCTGTAAAAAATCCTGAGCCTATCTTGACCAGCCTATCCCTGGATCCCATAGAAAAGGATGCTAATGAAAACCATCCTGGAGTAACTTCTGAAAGCGTTCATTCTGTAACTGGTTTTGCCCAAAACATAGAAGAATCAGCAAATCTTTCATCTTTGGGTAGTCAACGAAGTCCTCTCAGAGAACAAGCCAATGAAGAAGCTTCAACAAAACCTGAAGAAGATGACATGTTAGATTCAACATCTGAGCTTCATGGAGATTCATCGCGAGATCAAACTCAGGATCGACAGCGGCAGGTTTCTTCAGAGAAACAACCAGAAACTGAAATACAAACGAATCACGGTGATCACAGACAAGTTGAGCAAGATGTTCAAATGCAAGATTATGAAAACATTGCTGCTTCTCAACGGAGTTCAACGCCTGAGTCCTTGCCATTGCATAATCAGCACCAGCAGATCTTGTCACAGGCACATCAACCACAACATTCTCAGCAACAGCAATTTACGCACGTGCCGAGTAAGCAAGAATATGATCAGATGGTTCATTATCAGCAGCAAATGTTTCTTCAACAACAGATGTATGCGCAGCAAGTGCAGCAACAAGGTCAACAACCATATTATCAGCAGCAGCAACATGAGCTTCAGCCACATCAGAAGCAATTGTTGGCACAACTATACTATCAACAGCTACCGCAGATGCAACAACAACAGCAAGATCAACTGATGCTGCAACAGCAGCAGCAGCAACAAGAGCTAATGTATTATCAATATATGCAGCTTCAGGGACAACCAGGTTATCAACAATGGCAGATGCAGAACCAACTGCAACAGCAACAGTTATATCAAATGCAACTGCAACAGCAACAGTTATATCCACATAACCAACAACTGATTGCTTCAGCGCCGGTTCCGACATGGAACAGTAATTTTTATGGACAGGTGGGTTCCTGAACCATGTAGCCGACTTAGGGCTGGTCGTGGGCTGGGCAGGGTCGGGCAAGACCACGCCAGATTCTTAGGAGGGTGAACCCAATCCCAACCCAACCCCCCGATTGGGCCAAGACTCAAGCCCAAGTCCGTGACCATTCGTCAAATGCTTAGCCCATGCCCAGACTGTGTGCCAACTTTTTACGAAGAAAAATGGTAAAAATTTAGAAATATAAAACTCAAATGATCAGAAAGGTATGGCTAAGACAACATCTAATTTCTATAATACATTATCGTCAACACCACTAGTCTTAAAGTACAGAGTATTTTATAAGTGTACTCTTATAAATTACACGTTAAATATGCTATGTGAAATACATAACGTAGAAAATATTGTTGAAAAATGTCAAATGCGCCCAATGTCGTGAACTCGTGATTAATATTTGTTCTTAATGTAATATTAAATGTCATGATTATTTTTATTTTTTTAAAAAAAAATATTTTTTAATTAAGTTAAATTAATATTTTGGACTGTGGATTGGGTTGGGTTTAGACTTTTTTTTAATGTTACGAGCTTGGTCTTGAGTATCGGCTGATCGGCGGGTTGGATTGGACTTGGGTTCACCCTTTAGACATCCGGCCCGATTTGGCCTGAACCAACTTAGCCCGGCCCGCCTGGCCCACAACCAGGCCTGCTGTGCCTCCAATCCAGATCTGCTCGCATATTATCTCTACTTCAGTTCCTTATTTTGTCTGCCGTTGTCGCTTTTCTCATGCAGGGGCAAGAAGTGATGGCAGCTCATGGAGCAAGTGCATTGGCAAATGCTGCCGAGTCTTCATATCCCCAGCAACATCCTCCTCAAGGCATAGCTCTGCAGCACCTCGCTGCTGTGACTCCTGATCATCATCTTCTACGACCCCCTCATGGTGTGGCTTCTCCACACAGCGGACCCGCTTCAACATCTCCGTATAAACAGCTCCAACCACCATAGATGATCCTCCGCTTCTGGAGTATTTCTGACGTGGTAGTCCTGAAATGTTTGTTTTAGGGTTTCCAGGAAAGATCTTCACAACGAGAGCACAGGAATCAGCAGCTTCTGCCGTTGACTCTGTCTCTATCGCTACATCTCTTCTTTTTCTTTTCCACGAATGGAGGATTTATGGACAGAATACTTAAGGGTCAGGTATTCTCGAACTCAAGACCTTGACAAGAACCCCAGTACGCGGAGGCACATCCACCAGCATCATCAATTGGTTATGTTGTAACTTGTAACATACAATTTGTTATGAAATTTTGAAGTTGTTTCGCCTTTTTCTATTGTTGTCGAAGTCTTAGAGTTCACATTTCTGTTCACAGGACTATTGTACCTTAAAGATTAACCCACCTGTATCTCTATATGTTAGGGAGGATTAGTCTTTGGTTGCTGGCTAGAGACATCCTTTGGTTAACTGAGAAAATGTTATAGCACTTTCCTTATCAATGTCTTTCAACAATGCCACCAGTTGAAGATATTCAAGACGTTCAACAAAAACCACACAGCGAATTTCGCTTTTGACATTTAACTACTACACTGAGCCAGCTATCATCACTACAATACATGCATTATCAAAATTGACCTTTAGTTCTACACACGATCAACAGTGTCTACGCTTTCGACATTTAACTACTACACAGTCTGGGCCATCTGTCATTGGCAATTCATGCAGTATCAAAATGACATGTAATAGTGCATGTGCTTTAACATTTAACTGCCACGCAACTTGGGCCAAATGTCACTCACAAATTCAATACATGTAATGAAAATTGACACTTAATTCTACACACCATCAAAAGTGCTGACACTGCTCTCCAAAGTTTTAGTATCAACAGACATCGTACTCCAAAAACACTAACATGACATATCCATATGACATGTTAGTGTACAAATGTCTCAAATTACTTGTTCAGTCGAATAACCGAAAAACGACTACTTTCAGTAACACGTACAACTAATATTGCAAAAATAATAATACACTAAGTCATTTCCAAAAACTGCACAAATAAATATACTAGAAAACATAATGTCTTGTCTGCCTGTCCTTCCTTATAGGTCAAATTACAATGAAAGAACTCCAACACAAAGCTGCCAAGCCAAAAGGATACACATCACCAAAATACACTTCACACTTTCTTTGTACTCATCGGACGCCATATATGTTCATGTTAACTTGCCGGATCTCTCACAAAAAAGTCTAGGGCTCTCTAAAATGCTGGGAGCAAATAGAGAAAGTACCATAACACAAACCGCAACCACTAACCACCGGGTATTAGTCAAAACTCTCCTCCAGCTTCAGAATATTTTTTCTGCAAAACGCTGTTTACTATGATGTACAAAAATCTACACGCCTGGTTCACCTCACAATCTTATGAACACATACGCAGAAGAACTCGGCAGCTATTGCTTCTGCTGCCAACTCACTCCTGCTAGCTCTTACTTGAATTCTCATTTTCGCTTCCCTTAGGCGGACTTGTTGAGGAATCTCCTAACTGAGAACCATTTTGTTGACATATGTTCAAAACATTAGCAGGGAGATCCTGCACAGCAAACATGGTCGCATGAAGTCAGTGAGCAGGATGCGCTACAAAAGTCATCTGATATATCAAAATACTGTTCTAAAACTAGCAGAAATGTTATGCAAACATCCTAGACATAAATTTTTCTGAATGTAAATCAGAATAAGAAATGCTCTCAATGAGATTGCAGTCCATAGATATTAGTGAACTCTGAACAGGTCAGTTTGCCATTTCGATCGTATAGAATGAAAAAGGCTACTAAGCTACTGAAGTACAAATTTTACAAAAAATATTTTCGGTATATATACATACATATATACATTTTTTATTGGATTATTTATCAGAGACCTGAAAGGAAAATAACGAGAGGATTGTTGATGAGTTCATACACATTATATAAATAGAAACCCCGTCGAACACCAAGGCAGGAGTAAACAAATAACTATTCACCTTAAATGTGTTGCCAGAGTTCTGCATAAGGTAATCTGTTCTAAAACATGTAGCACTAGCACAAGTCTTCTCAGATACTGGATTTAGCAAACCGCCAACTGTTCACTAATTTCACCTTATACATTCTACATAAAGGGGATACCAAGGTTTGACGTCATAACGATAGATGGGCAATCCTAAGTTTCAGTTGAAATAAAAGGGAAATAAATTCTGCTGCAGTAATCTGGAGTAACATATTAAGTTGAAGGCAGACAATCCAAAGAAGTGTATCCCTGTAATCCCAAATTCTACAGCATACCCTCCACTTCCAGCATTCTAAGTAACATAGAACCTCAGATATGATAAAATGACAGATAGTGTTTATTATTGCAGATGATCCAAAGAGAAAGACACTAATAATAAAAAAAATGGTCGAGGATGAAGAGCCAAGTGAATATAGATTAGGAAACAGAACTATCATATTCTCATTTAATCGATATACCTGGTGACCAGCCTCTGAGCCCTCAGGGTTAAAGACAATTGGACGGCACCTCTTGTCTTCATTCATCAAACTTGAATTCTGAAAGTGAGTCACAAGGGCTGCCTTTCCCTGAATTCGTGCATACGCCAAAGAAGCGACTTTCTCGCTGTTGAACTTCTCCCACTTCTTTCCATTAAATGCCTGCAAAATCAGAAACATTGAATGTCATTTAGAAGTAGCCTACAGGAACATTATGTTCTGGTATTGCAATACTAGGAATCCATTATCTAGTTTGACAACATTTTGATTGTTTAGTTACTAGAACTTAGAACTAGTATCCAATACCTCGTAGAAAGGAATAATGTGTGAAGGCGACAACATATTGATGAAGGCATAGCCCACATTGCATTTATTCTGTAGTCACATGCAGAACAAAAATGAGTTTGACAGTTAACAGGCAAGGGATAAGGACTCAATAATTAGATCATAAAAAATGGACCTTGAAATCAATTGGCAGATAAAGAAAATCATATGTGCCCTTGTAATTTTCATCAATTGCAGCTAGTAACATCTTTGAGGTGTACCTGAATAGAAGAAAAAAACAATCAGTAACATAATCAGATGCATCAATGCACAGTCCTCGCAAATTTTCATCAATTAAATGTTTCTCTTACTTGTTTGGGATGTTTTTGATCATTAAAGTTGTCCGAGTATCTTCACCACTTTTAATCTTATCCAAGTCAAGCTGAAATTGTCTCTTGCTATCATGGCTTCCGTTGTTTTCCATACGCCGGTTGCGTCCGCGCTCAAACCCATCAATGCTATTGGGAACCATACCTGGATAATGTCCATTATTACCAGGGAAGACCGGACTCAGCCTTGGAGAAGAAGACATCATCCTGAAACCAGGAGAACCAATTTCTGGCATTACACCATTACCAGCATTCACAGCAGCACGAGCACCCATGTTCATAAGGAAATTTGCATCTTTATGACCTAAACCCATGCTTCCATATCGAAGAGGACTCATGAATGCTGTTTCTGGTGACTGCTGGTACGAACCAAAGTGTCTTTCCATATGAACACCGGATGGAGCTGAACCAACATGATGATGATGAGGATGGTGTTGAGGTGAACCTACAAAAGAACCATGGTGGTCTGTGATAGGAAGGCCGTGGCTCTGTTGTCCCCTGGATGGAAATGGATTTGCCACAGAAGGTTTTTGCCAGACATTGTTACTTTTACTTTGTTCTGGGTATGGCTTCGGACTTCCCCAGAGGAACTGCGGCCCAGATAATGTCTCAATGCCAGATCCATTTGAAGTTGAAGCGCCGAAAGAGGGCATTGTTCCAGAAAAGTGATTAATCTTTGGCTCTGGAAATGAATGCGACTGTTGAAAGGGCGATCCATGGTTCAAATGTGAGTTGCTCAGCCTATCCTCCACATAACTAGATCTTCCATTTCCAATCGGTGCAACTCTTCCTGAGTTTGCCGTCTGTGAATGCAGAATTGAAGCTAGCCCAGGTAAACTGTTTCCATTACTGGGATTCAGAGACCTGAAAGCAGGAGAAGTTTGCAGTGGACTGCGAGCTATAGGGCTGCCAAACTGTGTCCAGCTACCTGCCATGGATTCAACTATCCAATTAGCTAGTTTAGGAGGAGGACCCAGTAAAAGTTAATTTGAACTAAGAACTATAACATGGGCATCTAACTCGGTACTCTAAAACCAGAAGAATCAGCAGAAGTTCACAAGGAATACCTGGAGGAGAATGGGTGACAGGGGAACCAATCTGATGCTGGAAGCTCCGTGATTCATCTTGTTCGAGCTCTTGGTTTAGTTGTAGCATCAGGCTAAAGGAAAAAAACACAATAGTGAAATATTTGTGTCAATATAACAGCTCTGTAGAATCTAGTTTCTAGCTTTTAAGTACCAGAAATGAGGCAAATTAATAATGCTCAGAAAAGGCGTGGTACTACTTCGACTCCTAACAATCTGTGCATGAAGTATCCATCCGTAGGTACATCAATTACATTGAGCCTTAACAACTCATAACCGGAAACCCAAAGTGGAATTCTTCAAACATCAGGGGACCAGAGTGTACTTTCACCAAATTATAGGGGGTGGATAGTGTCTTTTACGCCACATTCAATAGGTGCTAAAGGCATTATCTTCATATTTACAAATATGATATGACTATAGATGGTTGGTGCGGACATCCACATAGACAATGCAACAGTGATCTTAGAGCTCTAGCTTGGACTTGTTAGATTGCCCTTCTAAGAATAGCTTACTTTCTGAAGAGAAAGAACGAGCAAGAAAGGATGGACACAGTGAACTCATGAAACTTACGTACACAAATGTGAACCAGTGAATGTTTAAGATGGTGACTGAGTCGCATTTTAGGAGAATTATGCCATTACGTTACCAGTATACAACACTAGTAGAACTCCATGTGCTTTTCATTCCACTGAACAAACCATTTAACTTCGCCAATTTAAGAGGGAAGAATCAGCCAACATATAGAATCAAGAATGGCCAACAAGGTTGATACAGGCAATGGAAGGGAAACAAATAGGAACCATCAAAATAACAGAACGACACTCGAAAACAGAAGTTGAATAGTAGTAATTGCTGCTCAACTTAAATGCTAATACAAGCATAAAGATGAAAACTCACCTGCGACGTGTTCCTCCAGGCCGACTAGGTTCAAGCTTTATGCGTTTACCAGCAATGTCTATCCTATTTAAGGATTTCAGGGCAGCTTCAGCAGCTCTAACGTCGTAATATTCAATGAACTTATGGTGCCTCTTGTGCGGTGTTTCTCGTATCTGCTCGTAAGAAGAAAGAAAACATGTTTACTTGAACATCAACGATGCTACTGAGCCAAAAGGAAGAAAACGTGGAGAAGACTAAGCATGCGGAGAAAATCACCTCTTTAACCTCGCCATAGGCCCCAAACATCTTAAGAAGATCATCATTTCCAACTGAAGGATCCAAATTGAAAACTACTAAAGTTCCCTGATTGATGTCCTTATCTGTTGGGTTATCCTGGTGACAAGAGACAGAAGCAGGAAAAGAAAGGCATTATTAAAAATGCTGTGAGCTTTTATCAAATACATACTAAGATGACATGAAGTTTGGAACTTGATGCACACCTTCGGAATAGAGAAATGAATGTCCAGTTTCCTTTTCCTCAATGGTTTGTTTTGCAATGCCCGCATAGCAGTTCGAGCAGCACGAATATCATAATAAGATATCATCACAAATCCCCTGCCTTTGGTTGTAGTGTGTAGCATTCTGATGTCTCCGAATTGCTAAAGAAAATAAATGTGACAAGTTTTAGAGCATGTAATATCTGTTGGTAAGCCGTCAAAAGATTATTTAAAATAGCATTCTAATTTTAGGACCCTTCGAAAATCCAAACAGTTCGCATCCACATACAAAATCTGTTCATCCTCAAGAATGACACCAGAAATGTCTCCACACTCATTCCGAAAGATAATCAATCTTAAGAAACATTTATAGTGGAATGGTGTCAAAGTAATTTGATAAGATTTGTCAGCCATAGGCAATGCATCTATTTCAGTGGATATATAAAGTACAAAGTAGAACTTTCAACTTTCAAGCCTGCTTCTAAGCAAACTGTAAAAAGATTAAAGAAGATATCACCATATCTCGAAACCAGTTTTCTCCTACCAAATCCATCCTTGTTAGGATGTTAATTAGTACGTCCGTGTTAGGATGTTGATTAGTATGATGGTGGAAATGTCAACTCCAACATGCATCTAGGACCAGGGCTACACTGCACTTGTCATTGCTGCTTGGGTATAACCGAAACTTGGTAGGACAAATTATATGCTTGATATGGACGGTTTAAAAGTAAAGGTCGGGGATACTGAAACCAAAAGATACGAGAGATGAACAGATCTATAAATGGGAATAACATACTCCCTTCGTCCCATAATAACTTTTCTATTCTGGGATGTTCCAAAATAATTGTCCATTTTAATTTTTTCAATGTCCAATATAAAATAGTTATTGTTAATTACGAAATGGATAAATAAGGGAGTACGTCTTTGCGAGAATAGAGTCGCTCTGATAGTAATTCTGGTTAGATGTCTGATCTTAGACATAAATTCAAAAATCAAATGGTGAAGACGAAAAATCATGACGAAAATTTTTGGGTTTTTTCTATGCCAATAAGTTCACTTAAATCAAAGAACTGCATAACAGCCTAGAGTGATAGACGAAGTAGTATCTGTGCAGTGGAAGAAAGAAAACTCAATACCCGCAAGTTACTATTCATATAGTTAGTCTTAATATTCAGATAGTTTGTTAACATAGCATGTTACGATTCATAACTAAATCAAACTGACAAGGGTTACCTCAAATAAAGCTCGGAGCTCCGAGTCCTCAACACCACTGTTAATATTTCGAACAAACAAGGTTCGCGAAGGATGCTCCCCATAGGGATGTTCTCCAGAAACAGTTCCAGTGCCGTTTGTAAAACCAAAATGAGGAACACCATTGTTAACATTACCCTCGGACAAGTTTATTTTCCACATACCCTTGCTCAAACTCTCTAGTGAATCAGGTTCCAACTCCATCCCACCACCACTGCCAAAAAGATCATACTCTTCCACATCATCCATCTGCAACCTCGATACCTCAAAATCATCCATTATGCCAGCAAGAAGTTCTTCCTCATCATCAGGGAGATTATCAAAATCTTCAAGCAAGTCACTGTTTTCCACATTCTGATCGCTCTTTTTGAAACTTGCGGAGACATCATTAATGTATTGAAAACCGTTGTTTGGGGTGTTCGAGTTCACTGCAACAAAAACAAAAAGGCTCAGAGAAAACTATGTCTCTAGAGAAGTGGACTATAAGAGTATCATGAAGCAAAAGCAGTAACATACATTTTTCATGGGGAAGAACTGGTAGCGAACTGGAGAAAAGACTAGCATCAGTTGATGCATGGACACCAGGTCCAGCAGAAAACACTCCCCATTCTTCACTTCCCGATGCCTTATAAAGATTACGCTGAATCTTTAAATGACCTGGTTGCACATAATTTACATGTATCGTCAATGTCACACTCAGTCTATCGCGAATGAAAAGAAAAAAGGTTAAGGAATTACCTGAACTGTCATCTTTGGAAGATTGCTGCATCCTGTTTCCTTCCTTCGACTAATCGAAGGAGAACTCGAGAATGCTACCAGACAATGTTCGCACCTGACCCCAAAGGTGAGTTGTGAAAGTCGAGAAGCTTCAACTGGTAGTGAAATACTGAAACGAAACAAAAACCCGTATAAATTAAACTGCCTACTCTGTCATAACACGCGAAAAACATACCATGGTCAACTAGGTTAAAACGAGAGTTATAGACAGTGAAACAGACTACAAAGACTAACCCAACTTAACTCAAAACTTGAGTATCGGTACTATGCATACGACAAAGGGTAACTAATTAGTTTCCCAAAAATATTCTAACTTATGAGGACCCTGGGACCATAGAAACATAGTCGGCCTACATAAATTAAACTGCCTATTCTGTCATAACATGCAAAATAACATACCATGGTCAAATAGGTTAAAACGAGAGTTATAGACCGTGAAATAGACTACAAAGACTAACCCAACTTAATTCAAAACACGTGAGTATCGATACTATGCAAACGACAAAGGGGCAACTAATTAGTTTTAACTTATGAGGAGCCTGAGAAAACAGAAACTTAGTCGAACTGCATACAGTGACTTATTAACCTAACAACCAAACACAATAGTCTTTTAGGAAGCAATTAGGAGAATGTGTGGAGATAAACCTAGTGAATAAACTTTCAGCATAAAACCACTGACAGAATTCAACAAAATTGACTAAACTTATCCATCTGAATACCAGCATTTCATCTAAAAGTTGTAAGCTTGAATCATGGAGAAGTTTCATAATGGAAATACAAAAGTCAAAATCAAAATGCACATAAAGATCAAAGCAATAGAGATGAAAAACAGAAACCCTTTACCCTAAATCATTCAATTTTAAGAAAAAAGATTGCTTTTTTCTCCTTCAACCAATATGATCACTCCATAACCCTACCATGAAACCTCCTAACAAACAACCCAATCATGGTCCGATCAAAAACCCAATTAAAACCCAATTAAACCCACAACTGGATTTGAACAACCCACAAAGCAACCGACAGAAAAACCAAAAAAAAACACAACTTTAGAGAGAATTAACCCAAAAAAACGCAACTTTAGAGAGAATCATTCATCATACCTGAATTGAGTACAGGGGCAAACCCTAGAACGAACTCAGAAACATCAAAATTCAACAATCGACGCCAAGATGATCCCTTTCTGAGAATTAAAGCCAAATCCCTTCAGTTCCAAACCCCTCCACCCACCAACCAAACAATTACTGGGGGTTACTGCTGATGAACGATGATAAATCAGCCAACAAACACCAAAAGCGATGGAATTGGCCAGAGAGATAGAGAGAGAGAGTGAGAGAGACGCAGAGAGAATGATTGAGAGAGAGAGAGAGAGAGAGAGAGAGAGAGAGAGACGAGAGAGACTTCTGACGAGAGAGAGAGAGAGAGAGAGACTTGTGAAGAAGAGAGAGTGGTGTGATGTGTTTGGACAATTGAGCTGTATTTAAATCGGTTTTTCATGTCCGGAGAGACCAAAAATTTACTCTCTCTACTACTAATTAGGGTTAGATTCATAATTAGGATAAGGATTAGAAATTTAGAATAGTAGTTATTTTCCTTAATTAGGGTTTGATTTTTATTAGGATAAGAATTGAGATTAGTTATTGTCTAGAAGTAGTTATTGCAAGGTGGTGTTTCTCCTTTTATAGGGTTTTAACTTTTTAAGGAGTCCATAATTGATATAATTGATGGAATATGCTATATTTGATACCATTATTAGTTTCTAATATGGGAATTGAAATAAAGTAAGAAGATTATGATTTTATCATCAATTAAGGCCTAAGAAAGATAATGATGCCAAGCAGTCGAAATTTTATGCGGGTTATAATATAGATCGTGATATTAATGAGTTGAAGCTGGTTGTTAAGGAACTTCTGAATTATAGATCGTAAGATTTGAGGATTCATATTTTTTGTGAAATCTGGTGTCTAAATTTTTTGTGGGTTATTGTGTGCATTGTACAAATATATCAGTTTGAGCTTGGTCGTTACAGAACCCCTGAAGTATTTATTTTTTTTTTGAGTTGAGAAATATAAATTATATGACTTAAGAATTCATAATTTTAGATGAATTATAAGCATATTTTTGGAGTTGAAAATTTTAATTGTAGAACTTGAGAATTCATTTTTAGTGAAATATGACGTCTAAAAAATGGGTGCCCAAGTTCATTCAAAAAAAAATTGTCCATGCCGTATTATGTAGATGAACTATTGTCTATTGGCGTGGAGTGAAAACTTCTTCCCCAAAACTCTAAATATGTCAGGTTCTAATAGATTCGAGTACCAATTAGTACAACATAAAATTATATAAGAATGTGATTACCAGTCTACTCGACCACCTATTTTCTCCCCAAACCTAGAGAAATTCAACCTAACCGAGACACTTCAAATTAAGTATGTAAATTAAAATATAAAAATCTACATTCTAATATAGAATATACAAAATTTGCTTAAAGAATATAGATAATATAGAAAGCTTGAGCTATGGTGCAAAATTACCATAGACTTTGTAAGATATTTCAACAGTGGTATATTTATATATATTATCTCTTCTAGGCTATTCATAAAGTTGTTGACTATGGTGTGATTCCTATAAACTCTATGTGTTGTATTATAATAAAACATAATATAAATATATATTTCAAGAATATATGGTACAACTTTTTCAAATTGATCGAGAGAACATAATTATGGAACTTGTAAATTTATTTTGCCTAAAAACCATCAATCAAACAAAGGGGTATGAGAAAGTTGATGTTATAGGAACCATCTTTATAATTGTTATTTTATTTAATTGTTGCATAAAAATTTGGAAATACAACACATAAATTATGCATACACATACAACATCGCAAGTCAAGTTCTGTGTTGATTGTCAAGTCTAGTGGTAGAGTTTTATTTTAAGGGTAAAATGTATTCGGCGGTTGGTGTTAGCTTCGACCCAGCACCCATGCTATGATAGAAAGAAAACATTAAAAAAATGGAAAATGCAGGGAAATATGTTAAAATTGGGGTTGGTAGAATCCATATAAATTATTGAATAGGTAATGGTAGCAATTATTTAAAAAATATACACTTAAAAATGTTACCTGCATCATGTGTATCCTAGTGGACCAACATCACATATCTTAATGTAATAAGCTCCATTTAATTATGCACAGAAATATTCTATTGATCAGCATCAACCAATGACTCAGTTGAAAGTGCAATCATTTAAAAGGTTCAATTATGATCTTTCACCAACATGAAATATCCACCAACAGAAAAAAATAAATTAAAAATAAAAGTATGTAGATTTAATTGTTCACTTGTCCTAAAAAAGTATACAGATAGGAGTTGGTGGATGGAAAAAGATAATAAGGGAATCCATATAAAATTATAAATGCAATGTTTTGTGACATGTATATACATACATATTTTCTCTGATAAAGTTTATTTGTGGAAAGTGATTAAATTTTCTTTATGTTTTTATGTAATTGTCAATACAAATGAGTACTACATCAAGTCGTAAAAGTACTGAAAGCCTGTTCATGAAGCCTTCGGTTCCATAGAGATATCATCTATAAATGATGTTATATGTATTTGTAAAAACCAAACTACAATGATAAGTCATTTGTAGTTACGAATTATTTTATGTTTTAGTTGATATTCTAGTTACATCTATTCATACAAAACTCAATTAGGAATAAATGTGTCCACTCTAGAGCTAATGAATACTAAATGGGTAAAAGATACTTTAACCCCTTACTGTCACTAATGTACTATGTCTCTCACCACATTACAATTAGGAGTGTAAGTGTTCTGAAATTTAGCATAACTAAGATGTGAAAATATCATTTCCCGAACGAAAAGTCGAGAAAGTGTCAGTCATCAAACTTGAGGGGTAAAAGTATTTTTTACCCTGAATAAATTGCATGCAATTGACCGTTTTACAATCCAAATGACTTTAGTAAGGGCTTGATTTGGTAGACATTCGTGTAAAATATTTATTAAGAAATTTCTTTCTCTACTTTCACTTTTTTATTTTCGGATAATATTTGAAAAATAGATTTCTTGACGTCTCACAACTAAATAAATTTGTCTAATGATTATACACTTGTGTTATGAGTTTAAGATCATATGTTCAAGTCTTGAAAAACCATTTTTTTTGTATATTAAAACTGTGACTACCTAATTGGTGGTGGTGGTGACAGTGGTCGGCAACTGCGGGTGGTCGATTGAGGTGGTGGTGGGCGGCAGTGGCAACGGCGGGTGGTCGATTGAGGTGGTGGTGGGCGGCAGTGGCAATGGCGCTGGTGGGTGGTGGTGATGGTGACTGTGGTGGCAAGGGGCAGCAGTAATGGTGGAGGCATGGGTAGTGAGGTGGGCGAGTGGCTGCATGATGATTTTTTAGTACGATGTTACCATCATTTATCATCTGAAAAATGACTTAAAAACCTTGACTGTGTAAATTATTTTATATTATTTAAGTAAAATCATTTCTCCTTACAAAATCTTACAAACACAAATTTCAAAATAAACACTAAAAATGAGAAAAAGATTTTGAAAATATATGACCACTTGATGCAAGTTGAAAGTCACACTAAACAAGTTGGGACAAGATTAGGCTACAAAGCTAACAATCGTGCACTACTTGAAAAGCTCCCTCAGACAAGACAAATCCTTAGATAACCTTAGCTCAGTTTGGCCAAATATTATAATTAAACTATATTAAGAATTCAATCAAGGTGGCTTTATAGATAGAAAAGCATGTCTAATCTACAATACTAATTAATTTTGGAATAGAAAAGCCTTGCAAGTTGTGAACTTCTTGAGCTTTGGGCATCCACCTGGTATTTTTTCCCGAAAATCTGCATTTAATATTTTTTAAATTATCATATGATTTGAATTATGTTACAACTTGAAATAGATGATTTTTCAAAGAAACATCTGATACATTATAATTATACCCAAACACTAATTATGATTATACCCAAACACTGAATTGATATTTAAAAAACACACGTACATTTTGTAGGGTAAAAACATTTATAATTTGGCTGTTTGAGCAGATATTATTTTCTCGTATGTAACTTAAGTGATATGGCGTTGGAAGCCCTTACATGAGGTCTCGGGTTCAAATACGGTTGACGACAAAACAATTTCTAAAAAAAGATTTGGACTCATGTGTCATGTCAGAAGTGCAATAAATAGTTGCCAAAATAGGGTAATGTCTTCAAAAACATCTTACAAGAAACAAAACAATAAATTGTCACCAATTTAGTTTCAATATCATTACAAAGCATTTATAAGCACCTCAAGCAGTTGACCTAGTTGGTGAGGTTTAAGTCTTAAAGATTTGCTCCCTTTGAGATCGCATGTTCAAATAAAGTCAAACCCTATGTCGATAAATAATTCTTAGGGTTCCGTGAATTTAATCGAGGTACGCGCAAGCTTGCTTGACCACGACCACAACGATTATCTCAAAAAGAGGGGGGAAATAAAGTATTTATAAGCAACGTTGTAAGTTTAAGTAGTTCTTTTATCAAAAGGTAAGAGATTCATTAATAGTATAAATGTACAGCCAGATCTTGAAAACAACGAAATACATCTGCAAGCCTTCGTCGCCGCAGCGGAGTACTTAAAGTTTAAATTTAGACATAACTATACTACACAACAGATAATAGAAGCCCACCTAGCAGTACAAACTACAAACATAGAAGACTATAAGAACAAAACACGATACTAGAAAAAGCAGATTACCTAAGCAAGCAAAATAAGAAGACAAAAGAGAGACAAAAAAATGGGTATTATTGGTGGGTGCCCATAAAACCTCAGCTGATGGCCCACAGGACACATGGACGGTGATGACTTCTTTGACTTCAGAACCAGCGACACGAGAAAAGCGGTGTGGCGGCGAGGTTGCGCCTAGGAGGATAGCGAGAACCCGGCGATGAAAGACGGCGACAAACACGACGACCACAAACAGAGGGAAACCAAAAGAACGCCCTTTATAGAATTGGCCCGAAACAAGCTTTAGAAACAGGGCTAGAACCAATTGAAAAAGCGCCACAACAGGACCGCCAGACAAGTGCTGAGACGGAGGCAATACCTGCAACCACGCTAAAACAGAACATGTACCCAGATATGAAGTAGCCTTGAGGGCTTAAGCTTGTGGGTTTGAACAGAGAACCAAAACCCCAAAAGAATTTGGCCTGAAAGAGGCTTGTAGCTTGGGGGCAACAAGAAAAGTCGCTTGAGACGAGGGGCGGATCCAGAAATTTGTTTCAGTGGGGGCTAAAATCAAAGTTTTAGACAAATTATAAATAAAACTTACAATTTTAAAGTTGAGTGGGGGCTATAGTGTAATTTTTATAAGGCTAAACAGAAAAAGATTAACAAATAAGGATAAAACTTGAAGTTTTGAAAGTTGAGTGGGGGCTAGAGCCACCACAACCCATAATGTGCATCCGCCCGTGCTTGAGACAACGCCGACAAGAAGCCCTGTTTAGATATGGCCTGAAAGTAGGCCTGAAGCTTGAGGGAAACAACGGTGGTTGAAACCGTCGTCGAAAAGCGTCGCCAAAACGCCACCATCGAAGAAAACCCCCCAAAAAAACAGAGACCCCGGAATACAAACCTCCGAACAAGATACCAACCCACCTCGAGATACGGAGACACGGGATGGAGGAGAAGTCGGACGGGCGCGCTTAAGCGGCACACCCGCTGGAGCAACCGACCATGGAGGTTTCTCTCTCTAGAAAGTAGAGAGAGGCGTTTTGCAAGCCCTGCGTTGTTTTTCAAAAGTAAGTTTAAGTATTTAAATTTCATCTTATCGTATCTTCGTTTTGCAGATATTCTTTGTGGATGAAAATTGTTGTGTTTGGATACTATTAAAACAGGATGTATATCATATTAAAAATATATGAGCTTTCGGTCAAATCTCTTCAAATTACCCCAAAGATATGGAACAAAGCTCGTTGTTGGGCCTTCATCCACGGCGGTACGCATGTACCTTCAGCTGGCCAGTATTGATCACAGTATCTTTTCTACAAAAGCTACTCTACATGATATTAGAAAATTGTTACAGTTCAATACAAATTATGGAAGAAAAAAAACTAAGTACATGAATAAATCAATTATCGAACTCCCTGTCACAATTGCGAAAAGGAAAAATCATAGCCCAACAATATACTATGTGAAGGATAAATACTTATTGGTAGTAGGAAAAAAATATCCTCCTCAAAGTCATCGTACAAGTCATACACAACTTTGCCATGAGCTACTTTAAACTGCTAGGAAACATCTGTAAAAAAGTGTCAATTTTGGTGGAGTCAATCGGAAAAATGAAGTTCAGCTGGACAACATTGGACAAAGTGAAACTCCCAAAGCAGAGAGCAATATAGGCTTTCGAAACATCAGTGATTTTAATCACGCAATACTATAAAAACAATGGTGAAGAAATCCAAATAATTTAGTAAGCACAATTTTAAAAGGATGGTACTTCACATACAAAGATTTTATCGTGTCTAAGCTTGAAAACCAACATTCCTTTGGATGGAGAAGCATTCTGGAGGGAAGATCGGAGCTGGAGAAATGCCTTTGAAAGCGGCTAGGGAATGGGAAGAGCATCATTTTATACAAAGACCCATGACTTAACATATCATCCACCTTCAAAGTGATCACTTCGCACCTGAACAGACCAAAGATCAAATTAACAGCTACATAGACGGGGGTAGATAGAAACCGGAACTTGCAGAAGTTAAGAGATCACCTCAGGGAGATTGATGCGCGGGAAATCGCAAGAAAAATTACAAAAGAAAATAACATAGTTCAAACTATAAATGGCTTAGTAAGCTATGGAAGCTCAATACACCGGAAAAAAAACGTGTTTCTAGTATGTCAGACGCATAAACATATTCTACCTCCAAAAAACAAGACATTCAAAAAATAGGTGTGAAGGTCATGGGCGTACATGTCACATCTGCAAAGAAGAAGACGAAGACACATACTATGTATTGGCCACATGCACAACAACCAAGAAGTTTGTGGCACATATGTCAGTCAATGATAAGAACTGTGCAAACTAGAGATAACTGGATCCAAAACACTTTCCAAAACACGACAACTCATACACATAAAACTATTCAACATCGGCTTATAGATTCTATGAAGCAACCGAAATGAGTTGAGATTCAAAGATAGATCCAACATTACATGACAATTAATTAGCAGATCAAGCTATAAGCTACTACACTCAACACAAGCTCGCCTTAGATTCAATAGTCAATCTCTCAAATTGGAGCATTGAGGACTCATACGAAGGAGATTGGAAGCCACCATAAGGGGAGGTAAAAAGCCTGGTCGTACCTGCTAGGGCTGAGCACGAACCGGGTCGGCCGGGCGAAAGCCGTAATTTTGCCCCGACCCAATGATTCCGGGTTGGAGATTTCTCAACCCAAACCCAATCGAGTAACCCCGAAACCCAAACCCAATCGAGCGTTTCGACTCGGACCAGATCGGACCGGTTTTAACGGGTTACAAAAATACAAATGATAATGCATCATGCTTCAAATGCTCACTGCAAAATAGGGCGAGCAGCCTAGAAAAGCAAATGAGAGCCAAATTACAATCAAACTGTTGCAATTACTCTTACATATCCACGTCTTCTAAGTTACTGCTAGTTGATAAAAAAATACATGCCATACATTTTAATTATCCAGTGACGAAAACATGTTGCACAAGAAACTCAAAACTAGTGTTCATCAATCAGTTCTAGGAATAGGTTGAACAAGAAGCATCACTCGAAGCACTCCTGAATCAGAGAAACCGTAAAATTCAGGACTTGGTGCACTGTAAAGTGTAAACTTTAACATACCATGTCAATTATTCAAATGGTAACATACCTCTGCGGGTCGGGTCGGTTTTTTTCGGGATTTTTAATGTTGTACCCGCGCCCCACCCGGATCTGGCGGGTTTGAGTTAAACATACCCATACCCAATCATAATACCCAAACTTGAGTATTTTGACGGGCGATTCGGTTCGGACCGGGCGATTCGGACCGGTTTGACGGGTCCGTGCTCAGCCCTGGTACCTGCGAAGGAACACAGGGGGGTGGAGCAGTTCTCTGAGATCATAACACACACGCTGTAATGGTAAAGACTCGCTAAATTCAGAGGGGTGAACTAGTGTAAATGAGATCAAAGCACATACTCTGATGATGGGCCTATATGTGGCATCGGAGTCGAGCATAAACAAGCTCGCCGTCAAAGGAGATGCTCAACTCCTAATACAACAAATGGAAGAGAAAAGAGATGAACATGACATATATGCGGTCGGTAGCGAAAGCAATCTCTAAAAATCTGAATAGATAATATTGAGTGCTGGACAAATAAAAAGCTTTTAGGGATCAAAATTGTATCGCAGAGAGACAACTATAGATACAGTGTCTAAGTTGTCGCACAAAGTATGTTTTCTTCAAATGCGACATACTGTAAATATGTGAGGACAATCATTTAATATTTTAATTTTGATTATTGTTTTAAAGAATATCATCACTCTTTTAAGTGAAGAACATATCACTAATCTATGAGATGCATAAGAATAAACATAATATTTCATAAATGTACTACTCTATTATCTTTGTTTTCGGTATATATAATACAATGTCCCTCAACCGTGAATCACTAACTAATTCTTTTAAGGCGAATATCACATATGCAAGTTTTTCGCTCTCAAAAAAGCTTTCTTTTTTCATATGTAAACACCACTCAACTACTAACCTTTGATCATAATTCCGACTAATCATAATTCTTCTGGTGAACGTAGCGTGGAAAACTAAAGCATAATTTTGCACAGCTGGCTGGAAGACTAATACAAATCCTCCTTTTACTAGTCAGATCTCGTTCCAAGCCGGGAGTACAATCTAAGCTGAAGCAGTGCGAGAAAATAATTATTTTCTCGTGTTTGCCAAGTGTCAACCAAACACGAGAAAATAATTTTTGTTAGAATAAACACGAGAAAATTATTGCTGAGAATTATTTCACACAAAACATTTTACGCGTAATATAAAACATTTTACTGCGAACCAAACAAAGCCCTTGTGTCGTTTAAAGAACAAGGACATATAATTCTTATCTGGTTTCACTCAAAAGAAACGGCAAAGCCACAACGATGCAGAGCTCTTCTTCTCTTCTATGTGCTTCGAATTGTCTCTCCCCATCAGCTTCCCTCTCTACCTCTCCCCGATTCCCATTCTCTCCCTCTCCAAATCGATGTTTCCCTTTGGTGGTAGATTCATCACCCTCATGTACTGACAGAATAAAGCTGGAGTCTTTGCAGTTTCGCCGCAGTGTCCCCACTACTGTGAATAGCGCAGGTAACAGCATTTCTGGGTTGGTTTTGATTGATTTTTGAGATGGGTTTCGAATTCTATTGCTATTGTGATGTGGGTTTGTGTGATTGCCTCTTCATTTGTTCTGGGTCTTCAACTGTTGATAGATTTGCTGTTGCTATGCTCAATACTAGTGTTGAAGAACATGTTCCTAGAGGACTTATAAGCAGCTTATAAGTCAGTTTTGGATTATGAGTTGAAGCCAACTTATAAGTAGTGTTTGATATTGACTTATAAGCTGAAAAGATGGAGTCCGAATTATAAGTTCATAGTGTCAAATTTGAGTCTAGAAAAAGTTGGGTTTTGAAGCTTTTTTTTTGTTTTTTGTTTTTTTTTTTGTTTTTTTAAAACTTTTGGACTTAAAAATCTTTTTCACAAACACCCACAACTTTTTTGTTCATTTTTTTGTCGGAGACTTTTTTGACATAAACTTATAATTAATTTAAGTTGCAAATAAGTCATACCAAACTCACCCACTAGTATATCACATGTGCAAAGGCTTTCAGCTTCTGTTTCTAAGCATTCTTGCTGGGTCTTTCTTGGAAATTTGGGGTCTTGTAGGGTTGAATCAAGGTGGGCTCAGTGAAAATAATGATTCATTTGTCCCCAATTGAGTATATGCAATCAGGGAGTAACCAAATTTCAGTTTGCTGCTCAAAAGTGGTTGATCTTTCTCGAGTAGTAGAAGTTTATGTTGACTCGTCAGAGGCGTAGTCAAACAACATAATTCCGTTAAATTGGTGCAAAAACACAATTGTGGAGACCTAGGAATTAGTGCAAATTTTAATTATCTATTTAGGTTTTTAGTCATATTTAGCATATACTGATTGAGCATTTTGCCTTTAGAAATCTTAAAATTTACAAGGCTGTCCTCATAATTGTAACATGCAATCCACAAAATGTAAGAATAACACTACCCGATTATGAAACATGAGTTTGATTCACTTGTATGTATGCTGCATAAGTGGTCTAAGAGTCTCTGGTTTGATAAAGACATAATATATTACTTCTTGTGTTTCGCCTCTTTCTCCCCAGTTGGCTTTAGGGTCACTTTGAACGATTAATTTAGCTAACGATATTAAACGGAAAATTACTTTTTTTTTCTTCATAATACTGCAGTCTTAAGAAAGATGTACAATATATGAAAAGATTAGGACATTTTCGTATCATATCGTTCGCCAAATTAGTTGTTTAAAGTGACACCTAGAGTAAACTGGGAAGAAAGAGGCGAAAAGGAGGTAGTAGGAGTTTCGGACATTGTTGGAGGTGTACTCAACACGTCTGAAGGATTGTCCTTGTAATGTGGCTGTTGATAATTGGAACCGAGGTGAACGTTTTGGAGTTCCTCTTACAAATTAACCCATGAGTCTTTGTTGTTGGGATGGAGCCCTGGTTCATGGGCGACCCGTTTTATGAATCGACCCGGTTCATGTTTTGGTACGACCCGAAAAGGGAGACATGATTCGTGGAGCGAAGGCTTGGGCCGGTAGGCCCAAGACCCGTTTTGACCCGTTTGGGCTTGGATCCGGCCCGGTTTGATAGGTTGTCTATTTATAGAGTTCTTAGGGTTCGTAGCATGTTATGTTGAGCGTTCTGATTTCGCTTGTAATTCTCTCTGAGACGATTCGTCTGTTTTAGTGAAATCTCTGCAACTCCGTGGAGTAGGCTGTTTTGCCGAACCACGTAAATCTGTGTGTTTTGATTCTTTCTTTCTGCATATTTTTCGTTTTTCACAACAACTGGTATCAGAGCCAGGTCCGCTAGGGTTTGGGAAAAACGATGGCAGATGAGATGAAAGGTTCTGGAATTGAAAAGTTCGACGGCACAGATTATGCGTACTGGAAGATGCAGATAGAGGACTATCTGTATGGGAAGAAACTGCACGCTCCACTGGAGGGGGTAAAGCCTGAAGCCATGAAGGAGGAAGACTGGAAGGTTATGGATCGACAGGTTCTGGGCATTATTCGGTTGACGCTGTCAAGGTCGGTTGCGCACAACGTTATTAAGGAGACTACTACAGCTTCGCTGATAAAGGCGTTGTCAGGAATGTACGAGACTCCGTCTGCTAATAACAAGGTGTACTTGATGAAGCGTCTGTTCAATCTGAAGATGACAGAAGGTATGTTGGTTGCTCAACATCTTACTGATTTCAATACAATTACGAATCAATTGTCTGCTGTTGAAATTAACTTTGATGATGAGGTTAGGGCTTTGATACTATTAGCGTCATTACCTAATAGTTGGGAATCTATGCGAACTGCTGTTAGTAATTCTGCTGGAAAAGAAAAGTTGAAGTATGATAACATACGTGATTTAATTCTGGCTGAGGAAGTGCGTCGTAAAGATTCTGGTGAACCTTCGGGTTCAGCCTATAATGTTGATAATCGTGGCAGAAGCAACGAAAGGAATGATAATAATAATCGGGGAAGATCTAAATCTAAGCATGGAGGTACCAGTCGTGGAAAATCGCAGACAAGGGATGGAAGCACGGTTAATTGCTGGAACTGTGGTAAATTAGGTCACTTTAAGAGTGATTGTAAGGCACCGAAGAAAAACAGAGGAAAGTCTGGGAATTCGGTGAATGCAGTCAGTGATGAAATTCAAGATGCTTTACTTCTTGCTGTGTATAGTCCCGTTGATGATTGAATATTAGATTCGGGTGCTTCTTTCCATACTACCTCGCACCGTGAAATTATGCAGAACTATACTGCTGGGGATTTCGGAAAGGTGTACTTGGCAGATGGGGAGCCGCTGAATATTGTTGGTCAGGGTGATATTGATGTCAAGCTTGCAAGTGGTTCTGTATGGACTTTGCGGAAGGTGAGACATGTTCCTGAACTGAAGAAGAATTTGATATCGGTGGGACAGCTTGATGATGATGGTAACTCTGTGGTCTTCTCAAGTGGTGCATGGAAGGTTTTGAAAGGTTCCATGATACTTGCTCGTGGTAAGAAAACAGGAACTTTGTACATGACTTCGGGACCGAGTGATACAGTAGCAGTTGCTGAAGCTGAGCAAGACGCTGATTTGTGGCATCGCAGACTTGGTCATATGAGTCATAGAGGTATGAAGATATTGCAGTCCCAAGGTAAGCTCTCAAAGCTGAAGTCTGTTGATCTGGGTATTTGTGAGAGCTGTATTATGGGAAAGCAAAAGAGAGTGAGTTTCTTGAAAGGCGGTCGTGCCTTGAGATCAAGCAAGCTGGATCTCGTGCACACAGATGTGTGGGGTCCTTCACCAGTAGCATCGCTAGGAGGATCTCAATACTATGTCGCTTTCATTGATGATTTCAGTAGAAAAGTATGGGTTTATTTTATGAAAAATAAATCTGATGTGTTTGAAACTTTTAAGAAGTGGAAAGCCATGGTTGAGACTGAAACGGGTTTGAAATTGAAGTGTTTGAGATCTGATAATGGTGGAGAATACATTGATGGTGGACTTAAGGATTATTGTGCTGCGCATGGAGTTAGACTCGAAAATACTCTTCCCGGGACACCACAACAGAATGGTGTGGCTGAGCGCATGAATAGGACCATCAATGAGAGAGCTAGAAGCATGAGGCTTTGTTCTGGGTTACCGAAGACTTTCTGGGCAGATGCAGTTAGCACAGCGGTTTATTGCATAAACCGTGGACCTTCAGTTCCGTTGGAATTCAGATTGCCTGAAGAAGTATGGAGCGGAAAAGAGGTTAGTTTTGATCATTTGAAAGTTTTCGGTTGTGTTTCTTATGTTCATATTGATGCTGCCAGACGTAGTAAGCTAGATGCAAAGTCCAAGATTTGTTTCTTTATTGGCTATGGAGATGCACAATTTGGTTACAGATTCTGGGATGCTGAGAACAGGAAAATTATAAGAAGCAGAGATGTGATCTTCAATGAGAAGATGATGTATAAGGATAGGGCGAGTGTTGCTATTGATACAAAGGATGAAGTCCCAGCTACTCCTTCGTATGTTTGTCCTGATATTCTTGAGGATGTCACTCCCAGTGATGATGTTCCGCAGGATCAGTCTAGTGTGTCTGACACTACTGAGTCACAGCCAGTTGCAAAGGACAAGAACACTCCTCTGAAGACCTATGTTAGAACTCGGGTGGGGACTAGGAACAGAAAGGTCCCAGAGCGTTACTCCCCTAGTCTTAATTATATATTGTTGACTGATGCTGGTGAGCCTGAGACTTATGCAGAGACTTTGCAGGATGTTCACTCTAGCAAGTGGGAGTCAGCAATGAATGATGAGATGGATTCTTTACTTCGGAATCAGACATGGGAGTTAACTGAACTTCCAACAGGGAAGAGGGCACTTCATAACAGGTGGGTATATCGTGTGAAGAATGAATCTGATGGAAGTAAACGATATAAGGCAAGGCTTGTTGTGAAGGGGTACCAGCAGAAGCAGGGAATTGATTATTCTGAGATATTTTCACCTGTTGTGAAGCTTACAACTATCAGGTTGGTGCTGAGTATGGTTGCTCAAGAAGACTTGCATCTTGAGCAGTTAGATGTAAAGACTGCATTCCTTCATGGTGACTTGGAGGAAGAATTGTATATGCATCAGCCAGAGGGTTTCGAGGTACAGGGAAATGAGAATCTTGTGTGCAGGTTGAAGAAGAGCTTGTATGGTCTGAAACAAGCTCCTCGGCAGTGGAACAAGAAATTTGATAGTTTTATGTGCAGCTTAAAGTACAAGAGATGTCATGCAGACCATTGTTGCTATGTTAGACAGTTTGATGGCTCCTACATTATCTTGTTGTTATACGTTGATGATATGCTGATCGCAGGATCTAGTTTTGATGAGATTAACAACTTGAAGAAGAAATTGTCTACACAGTTTGCCATGAAGGACTTGGGCCCTGCAAGTCAGATTCTTGGTATGAGGATAGTCAGAGATAGAGCCAGAGGTACTCTGTATTTGTCCCAGACAGAGTATGTGAAGAAGGTAATAAGCAGATTCAGCATGGATCAGGCTAAGCCTGTGAACACTCCGTTGGGGGGTCATTTTAGATTGAGTAAAGATGATTCACCAAAGACAGTTGAAGAACGGGAACACATGGGTAAAACTCCATGTGCCTCGGCTATTGGTTCGTTGATGTATGCTATGGTTTGTACTAGGCCAGATATTTCCCATGCAGTGGGAGTTGTGAGCAGGTACATGAGTAATCCAGGAAAGCAACATTGGGAGGCAGTTAAATGGATCTTAAGATACTTGAGAGGTTCTTCAGACACGTGCTTATGTTTCGGTGGAGGTGCTTTGAAACTTAAGGGTTTTGTTGATGCTGATCTTGCTGGTGATTTGGATAAGAGGAAGAGTACTACAGGGTATGTGTTCACCTTGGGTGGTACGGCAGTGTCGTGGGGTTCTAACTTACAGAAGGTTGTTGCTCTTTCAACAACGGAAGCTGAGTATATTGCTATCACGGAAGCTGCAAAGGAGATGGTATGGTTGCAGAGGTTCTTAGGAGAGTTGGGGAAGATACAGGAGAATGGCACGCTTCACAGTGACAGTCAGAGTGCTATTTTTCTTGCTAAAAATCCAGCGTTCCATTCTAAGACCAAGCATATTGAGACAAAGTATCATTTCATCCGTGAGTTACTTGATGGTGGTCAGGTTCAGCTTGAGAAGATTTGTGGAAGTGAGAATCCAGCAGACATGTTCACAAAGGTTGTTACTGTTGAGAAACTGAAGCTGTGCGCAGCTTCAGTGGGTCTTCTTTCTTGAAGAAGATGAGTTGAGTTGCAGGGATGGAGCTTGATTATGTTAGGGGATGTGGTTCTGGTACATGATGTTGAACCAGTCTCCAAGTGGGAGAATTGTTGGGATGGAGCCCTGGTTCATGGGCGACCCGTTTTATGAATCGACCCGGTTCATGTTTTGGTACGACCCGAAAAGGGAGACATGATTCGTGGAGCGAAGGCTTGGGCCGGTAGGCCCAAGACCCGTTTTGACCCGTTTGGGCTTGGATCCGGCCCGGTTTGATAGGTTGTCTATTTATAGAGTTCTTAGGGTTCGTAGCATGTTATGTTGAGCGTTCTGATTTCGCTTGTAATTCTCTCTGAGACGATTCGTCTGTTTTAGTGAAATCTCTGCAACTCCGTGGAGTAGGCTGTTTTGCCGAACCACGTAAATCTGTGTGTTTTGATTCTTTCTTTCTGCATATTTTTCGTTTTTCACAACATTTGTGAGTTAAAATTCTCATTTGCTCATGATAAGTTGTCTTAAAGTGCATGGCTAGATGCAGCCATTTTGATTGACATGTTACTTCCGATGGTATAGTGTTTACATATTGTTTCCTTGTTTGGTTAAATACATTATTGCTCTAAAATTTAGTGACATCATATATTTATTTTAATTATCTCGATTCTTGAGGAAATTTTTTCATGTTTTTGGTTGCCCATTCCCATTTTGCTTACTTAACTGGTATATTCATTTTTTCCATTTATATCCTTAGCTACTCAAGAGCTTCTTGAGACCAGCATAGAAGAGCCAGGATTTGTGGAAATTGGACAGGTATGCAGTGTTCATGGACTTCAAGGAGAGGTTCGCGTAAGGCCCAACACTGATTTTCCCGAACTGAGATTTTCAGAGGTAGAATCTTCTAGTATCAATGTAGTACTAAAACCTCTTTGTTTTGCTATCTGTTTTCATTATTCTTCTTTCCTTAGCCAAACTACTGTTCTATATAGCCAGGGAAAAGATGGTTGAGGCAACAGATTTTAGGGAGAGAAATAGTTCGAGAAATTGAACTACTAGAGGGAAGAGGACATCCAGGACAGAAGGGTTGGATTGTCAAGTTCAACGAAGTTGACACCCCAGATCAGGTGAGATTTTATTTTTTTTGTTTGCCTAAATTTTGTATTCTACTTTCAGCTCATGTCAACACTTGTTGATTTTTTTTTAATCTTTGGTAAATTATGGGCTGAAAATTACTAAGAGTGAGTTTGGTATGACTTATAAACAATTCAAACCCAAACACTCCAACCAAACGCCCAAAGACTTAAACCTGCATGCCCGACCAACTAAGCTGGACCAATTTTTAGGTCGATGGAGAGTGGAGGAATGCCCGTGAAAACCCAGAATGTATACATAATAAATTAAAGTAGCATTGCCTAGGAATAAGTTTAGTGATGCAGTGCAATCCAACCTACATATTTGTGGTTTATTGGTTTCCATCTTTTAATCACTGGACCCATAAAAGTCGAAGTATAAAATGCTTGTGAGTGATGCTAGAGCATGCTTATCAACTAAGTACACTAGAAGGCCTACAACATCTTTTATCTGCAGCCTTTCGCTGCAGCTTTTTAGGATGCCTTACCTTCTTACTTAGCCTTGAAATAAGGTCTTACTTAGCCTAGAGTGAGGTAAGGTTACATTTGTCTTTTGTTTGGCTCGGGCAACAATTGCTAGTTTCCCTATGATTAAGATTTAAGATTATTGTATTATCTCTATGGAAGGTTGATTTTGTATTTGAACCTTTTAAGGAATAGAACTAAGAGTTCCCTTGGTTTATAACTAAGGAAATCCAGAGGTTCTTTGTTTATTAAGCAGCTTATAAGTCAGTTTTGAATTATAAGTTGAAGCCAACTTTTAAGAACTGTTTGGTATGGACTTATAAGCTGGAATTTTAGATTTGAACTTATAAGTCCATAGTGTAAAAAATGAGTATAGAAAAAGTTAGGTTTTTGAAACTTTTCTTGGACTGTGTTAGTGGATTAACTTTTTCACCAAAACACCAGTTTTTTTCCTTCAACTTTTTTGTCATAGACTTTTCTGACATAAACTTATAAGTCGACTTAAGCTACAAATAAGCCATACCAAACTCACCCTAAATTTGTTTCTAGGGTCAGTACTCAGGGGATAAGCAAGATTTCTTAACCAACGTGTTTTTTAGATTTGAAAAAGTCAGCCCATGTGATTGGTAGCTTATAGGCTCGTGCCAAACTATCGAACAAGGTGTTATTCCATCAATTAGTTTATGAAATGGTGTTGCATTTTTGGGAATAAATAAACAGTGGGTTTCAGTTTGAATCTGTAGTCTCAAATCTCAAAGCTCACTCCTCTTTGTTGCAACATAAATTATGTAACATTGTGAGCTCTCTTTGTTGTCTTTACTATGCGTGAATTAAGTTTTTTTCTTTACTCTTGTAGGCTCAGTTACTCATTGGATCAACTATACTTGTTACGGAAGAAGATAAACCTGAACTGGAGGAAGATGAGTTTTACTCCAAAGATCTCGTTGGCATCAAAGTCATCCTCAAGGTTTGCACCAACTTAAATTTGGAAGTTTTAAGTACTTGTTCTGTGCAGACATACGGCCTTGCATTTTCTTTTACATGTGAAAGCTTTCAATTTACAATTTAAACTCACTCAGTGCTGGCAGCTAAAATTATTGGGAAAAACTAAATCACAATTAGCCAGAAGAGATATGCTTATCTAAATATCTTAGCATAATGTTCTAGAGTTAGCATATATCTGTCACTTTTATTCAGTGCTGAGTCAATGGATCTCCCTTCTGATTTTCCTTTTTAATTTCTGCTTTTGGAATATTGTTTTATTCTCGTCATGATTCGAAAGCAGGCATGAAAGTGATTTAACACTGCTTATTTCTTCTTCTTTTTCAGCATACTGGTGAACCAGTGGGTACCGTGGTCAATGTTTTTAATAGTGGAGCAAGTGATCTTCTACAAGTAATGTTGACACCATCTACTCCTGGAGGATTAGAGGAGGACCCTAGTGCTTCTGGTCCGCTTGTTTGGATCCCATTTGTTGAAGCAATTGTTCCGACTGTTGATATGGGTAGAAGAGAAATGCTCATTACACCACCAAAGGGGCTCCTAGAATTAAATATACGGTCTGATGAGAGATCCAAGAAAGAAAGGCGTCAGCTTGTGAGGCATATTCTTTCTAATGCTGCAATTTTATATTTACTACGAGCTATTAGGTTTTTTTATCATTTCAATTTAAAGCTATATGACCTATATGTATCTTTACTTTTGGTGATCCATCTGTTGGTTTGTGCATGGTATAATAATGGTAGAAAATACAAAATTCTATAAATCAATAAAGCTTCGGAGTTCTATAAACGAAGGATGGTAGTTTAATGTATCTGAGTAGACGAGAAAGTATTCATTGGGGCTAGCCTGTATGGTGGGGCTAGCCCCAATGAATACTTTCTCCTCAGTAGTATGGCCTTGTTTGGATGGGCTTAACTAAGATTTTGAGATTTTAGGTTGTCGAAATCAGTGGTTGAGGTTAAAACAGTACACTCTCTCTCCTTACCTCAACAACTTATTCCAATAATCTACAATCTCATAATCTTTAATTGAGCTCATCCAAGCAGGATCTATGAATTTTCGAGGTAATTTCTTTGTTGGCTTAATTTGTTAAAGAAGGAGCCTTTTTCTAACTCTCCTAAGTATCTAGAGTAGCAGAGTAATCTTATAAGAAAATAGTAGCAGAGTCGGGGGCCATTTCTTCTTGTATGTGTGAAGTTGTCAAACAATGTGGCCCGCCGTATATGTTCAAAGGTATATCAGCACCTGAAATATCCTTACACTTTTAGAGGCTTGTGAAAGAATTAGTACCCTTGTAATCTCTAGTTCTATTCGTAATAAGGAACTTTGAGGTATGTATTCTCAGGGTTTTGCCCTCAGTTATGTAACACTTTGCTTTAGCTGGTTTCTGGGTTTTGCACTGAGATGTTCATTTGATACATGTCAGGAATGGAAAGAGAAGAAAAAGTTCCGCCAACGCCTCATAGCTGCTAAAAAGAAACTGTCTGAACTCGAGCAGCAGCATGTTTTTCATGGGTTTAGAGTTGGAGAGAAATCCCAAGGGAGCTTACTTGCTGATCAGATAGTTGGTGTTAATTCGAAATTACTCCAACGGGCGCTGCAACATATCCAGATAACATCAAACAGGTGAATACACTAACCCCATTTCATTCATGTGGAGATGGGTATGAACATAGTGAAGTTACTAACTGCTAAGCATCTATCGGGTTAGATGTCTAATACAAATTGGAGGCAATCTATTGTTTGCTTACTCAAGTTGGTTGAAATGTGTATCTGTAGGTGACTTGTTGTGTGAAGCCGGTTCTCTTTAGCTTATGCTTAGTATTTAAGAACAACTTGTTGTGAATGCATTTGGAGTCTAAAGACTATGAATGATAGTTCATCCATTTTCTATACTAGTATCTCAAGGTCTCAAAGGGCCGGTCCGGGCTGGCATGGGGGCCGGGCTTGGAGGAGAGCTGGGAGGGGAGGGGAGGGGGCCAGGTTGTTGGGGGAGGAAAGTGATCCAGACCAGATTAAAATGGTCAATTGGAGTGTTTTCTTGTGTGGGGGGGGGGGGGGGGGGGGTTGTCCGGGACCGGAGGGGGTTGGGCTAATCCAGAGAGGGCTTTTGCTTGGAGGGGCCCAGGCCGCTGGGCTAAATGCGACTCGGATCGGTTTGGGGGCCTGGCTACTTCGTAGGGTGCCGGGCTGGGGCCGCGGATGGTACCGTGGTAGGGGGCCCGTCTGAGGCCGGGTTGGAGATCTGGGGGCCAGGCTGGGCCGGTTTTTCCCGCGGGCCGGCCGTCTTGACACCATGACTAGTATCTGTGTCATTAAGTATTTCCACAATGTTATTTGTAATTTGATTTACGTTTCTTGGATTGGGTTGGGTTCAAGTTTCTTTAAAGTGATGCGTTGTTTGTTCAGAAGTTTTTCACACTTGTTGCTTTGGTGAAAGCTGATTCCAAATGAATTAATTCTCTCTCTTTTACGGTCTTTTGATCCAGATGGGAATTACGTGAATACGTTGAAACAAATCTAGCGAAGGAGGGGAAGAGTAGATTGAGAATACCAGGGAAATACCTCTCCAATTCTGGAAGTCAAGATATTCAAAATGAGAGTACAAAATTGCAAGACAAGGGTCGCCTCATCACATCAGAAGGCAAGGTTGCAATGATCCTATGTGTTGATGATTGTAAGAGCGGAGGAAACATTTTGGCCTCTGAAACCGTTGACTATGCTGAAGTGTCTTGCCTCATAGAGTCCTTCTTTAACGACAGCGAGAGGTGTCCCCAGGTAATATATGTTGCAAAACTTAGTCATATGAATAACCTATGCATACTATGGTTGGGTTAAGTACAGGAAACCCACCTATTGACATTTTTTCTCACTTAATATCTGGGAAATTGCAGGTGGAAGACCGTGCTTCTGTCCCTCTGATTTTGGTTTGCCCTTCTCATGCAATCGACTCTGTCCGAGACACATTTGAAACATATAACCACTTTTCCTTCGACAGTACCAAGGTTAGCTTAATGACTCTCCGATTGGTGAACCACACTTATTGTTCTACTTATATTTAATTCTTGTTTGCAATGTCAAGATTCAATTATTATATTAACCTACCATTAACCCAAGTTTTGAGTGGCCCAGATCAGATACTTCATTTTGAGTTGGGTTACAAGGATTAGTGGAAAATTTAAGAACTGTGTAGGAGCTTTCAGTTTCTGTACATGTCTGAATCATGGCCAGATTTGACCTGTTGAAATGAGCAAAGGACTTTTGTGAAACGACATTTGACGAATATCTTTGCTGTGATAATTAAGCAATCTCCTTTGAAAAATGATTCTATGTACTTTTGCACGTCACTCTTCTACCCAAAGTGCATTCATGAACAGAATAACTGTAGAAGATATGCACTCTGTCTTACTTTGATGCGTTTTGCTTTGCTTTAGGTCTGGTTTCTGGAAGAAGAGAAGCTGCCAGTTGTTAGTAATTGTCTAGAAGAAGAAAACAAGCATCATAAGATCTTAATGAAGTCTCCTTGGGAAATGGTCCAAACACCCATTGGATCCGGAGGAATAGCGAGCTTACTTTCATCAAATGGCATCCTGGAAAATCTAAGTGGCATTGGCGTGGAGTATATCGAGGTAATATGCTCTTCTTTTGATCTGCATGCATTATGATCTCATCCTTACGGCTAAAAATGTGAAACAAAACCAACACATACTTTACTACGATAACTTCAAGCTCTTGATATTCGTGTTTATTTCAAAGAAGCCAGGGATATATTTGGTACCCGTTGAATAGTTTATTGCCTTTCTAATGTGCCTCATAGGAGCGCTGTCATATGGGGAAGGTGAACCAGCCCAGGACCGGACTGGTCTGGTCTTGAACTGGCCCTAGCCCATATAAGGAGTGGTCCGGGCTGGCTCTTCATTTCGGGGACTGCCGGACCGGCCCAACAGAAGCCTGGGACCGGCGAATATATCAAATATATATAGTACTTTAATTATTTAAATATATATAATGAACCACGGCCTATGACAGGCCCGCCCTGAACCAGGCCACCCATAGGGGTCAGGTGACTCAGGTCCTGTGGGCCGAGCCGGTCCTAAGATTCAAACTACTCTCCAAAGTAGCCATTAAAAAAGAATAGAGGGCAAAATTGTCATTTTGGCAAAAAACTATATAGGGGGCCGAACTGGCCCGAACCGGGCTAGCCAGTTCGGGCTGGGGAGTGGGCTGCGCGGGCTTGTTCATCAAGGGAAAAACCTATCCGGGCCGATTGTGGTCCGAATGGAGGGGGAGGGGGCAGTTAGGGCTTGGGTAGGGGGAAACGGGCCGCCCCGTCCCGGTTTGTGACCGTGGGCGGGCCGGCCCCTTTGACTCTACGAAGTCTAGTCCGTCTTTATTCTGCATACCTTCTTCTCAGAATCAGTTTGTCACTTTAGCTTCTAATCCCACCGATCAAATTTGCTTACAGCAACTTCTATACATGGCACTATGGATCCTTTGTCCTTGAAAATTGTCATTCTTTGGGTTCTCTTTGGCTAATGAGGTGCCTGTTTTTTCAGGTGTCTAGTATCAACGTAGAATGTACTGGCGGGTACACGCTACTTGGACTGGCGAGTTCCCAAGGAGCAGATGTGGGGTTTCAAATCGTCGACACGAGTGATCTTGAAGACAAATTCGACATGGTATTGTCAATGAAATATATGAATTATTTGATCAAGCACACGGACCAACTCCATTTTCAAGCAATCCCCAAGATGCATCCACACATCAATAAAGTTGACGAGGAGTGGGTAGATATTGTTCCTTCCTCTCCCAATTCTTACGAGTTCAGATGTTCCATCTACAGCTACTTGAAGGCTTCTTCTCCTGATAGAGTTTGCGTCATGGAGGTTATTCAGTAAGACAGCTTTCTTCCTTCTTCATAAACCTAATTCACCTCCTTTTTTTCGCTTGCAAATGCATGACAAGGATCGGATATGGAGTTCTGATCTCATTTGAGCAGCCAACTAGTAGTACTGGTGTTTGCTTGTTATTATAGTAAACAATGTCCACCATGTTTGATGAGCGCCATGTACAGAAGTTGGAGTACGAAAGCAAAGGAAAGGAGAGCAGCAGCAATGTCGTTGTATCGCCTCCACGGCATTTATTTATTGTGTTTTTTGCTTGACCTTGGTCAATGACAATGTTGTTATCTTTGGTTTGGTATGTTTCAACTATGTAGTGTTACATGATCCTGTCAGTGGCAGTTGCAGATGGGCGGGCCGGTCCTGACATTTGGTCACCCCTATCCCAGACCACTATCCCTCCGGTCCTGGGCCCGTTCACCCTTTGAATGGTCCGGGCTGGATCACCGGTCCTCAGCCCGTTGTGAGAAATGAAAGTAAAACCACAATAAAGGAATCAAGAACTTAACAATGTGAGAGATCAAAACACGAAGCAAACATCAACTAAATATTCGGGTATACCAAACAAAAAACATACAATATAGTTATTACTCCTAATAAAAGGTGATATAAATAGTGAAGAAAATATTCAACCAGGAAAACATAGGAGAACTACACATCAAGATCAAGATAGGGCACAATAGCGGAATTATGAGCTTCAGACATCAAAAAGTTTCCAGCTGCAGGAAGGGCCAACAAAGGAGGAACCATCATCGCCTGGGGACAACATCAACAACTTCAACAACATGAGATGGAGCAAACTGGAGCTCAGTAGCAACCCAGCTAGAAACATTTTCAGAAACATGAACCTCAACAAGCTCCGGAAGAAAAAGAAGACGTGTAAGAAAGAGTTGTTGAGAAGTAGAGCAAGCAACCTTTATTGAAGCAACTAAGTCCATCGTTTGCTGAAGAAGCAGCTCCTTAGTGCACTGCTGAGCATCAAAGATGAATTTGTTCTTTTTAGCCCAAATCACCCATATAATAGCATGGATTCAAAACCAATCCGTAGTGTTTTGAGGGTATTTCATTTTTCTTGACCATCCTTTAAGCCAATTCTGAATGTTACAAGAGTTAAGAGGAGGGTTATCAATAAGAGCCATTCTCCATAACTCTTGAGCCATAGCACAATGCAAGAAAATGTGAGAAGGATTTTCAATAGCTGCACGACAAGAGGGATAAATTGGAGAAATAGAAGAAATTATATGCTGCAAGTTATCAAGAGTAGCAATGATATTAGCAGGGACGTGCCAAAAAAGAGAAAAGAATCTTATATGGGAGACCTGAAAACCAAAGTTTGTTCTAGTTAAAAGTATGAAAGATTGGTTTGAAGTTAATTGGTTTAGCGTTTGAAAGAGAAAATGAAGCATTGTAGTTTTGAAGAGAGTAAGCAGATTATACTGAAAAAATACCATCTCTAGTGAAGGACCGAGAAGGCTTATCTTCCTCATTATTCTCGATTCTATTAGAGCATCTCCAACCATGAGGGAGGAGGGGGAAGGGCAAAACCGTATAAAAATATGGACCATGTCCAACCATGGAGGGGGGGGGGGGGGGGGTGGGAGAGAATTTAGGCATGGGTGGGGGATGGTTATGGTGCATTTCCCCCCTAACATCCCCCTCCTCCTCCCCCCTCCATTATAACTAATTAATCCAATTTTGGGTATGTTAATTACACTTAGTACTATTTTATTATTATTATAAAAATATGTGTTTTTGATTACGATTAAAATATTTTAATTATTAATTTTTTCGATAATAAACAAAATGATTATAAAAATTATCGTTATTTTATTTTGTTGTCAATTTGATATATATTATAATTATTTTTTATAATTAGAAATTATATTTATTAAATATTTTGAAAACACAGTTAAAAGTATTTTTTCGAAATAAAAGTGATGTTTTTTATTATTGCTATTACTATTATTTTATCATTTTTGTGAATATATATTTACCTTAATGTATTTCAGATTTATTTTTATCACTATTAATAATTTATTTACAAATCATTAAATATATTTTAAAATAAACTTAACTAGGTGGGAGGAGGGAAATGGTTGTAGATGAGTAGTAGTTTGGGGAAGGGGGAGGGGGGAGGGGGAGGGGGAAGGGGAAAATGGTGAGCCCGTGGGTGGGGAGGGAGAAATGCGACATGGTTGGAGATGCTCTTAGCGTTCATAATCTGTCTAACCATTCATTGAGGAAATAGCTGTTTGAGAAGCTCAACATTCCATTAAGATGAGCCTGGAAGGAACAATTGAGAGATCCACTTAAACTTATTTGCATGGTGTGAAACTTTCATGACTTCTGAGATAGAATCAGCTGGAAATGAATCAATCCAACCCCCTGATCTGATCCAAACCTTATGGTCATGTGCAATATGCCATTTGAGCCCCAAGACTAAAAGTATCTCTTCCTTTACAAATAAATATTGGACATCTACGTTTGAGAATTGTAATAATTTGGACAGCTAGACCTTAAAGTCATAAGTTAGATGGCATGTCACTGTAACACCCCCATTGTGCTGAGCTGGCAACTCTAGTCGGACATTTTGAAATTTAAGAGGATGTCCTCTGTTAAGGCACAAGAGTAGCCCCGCAAGAGTAGCCCCGCAAAGAGCACAACTATGATGGTTCTCTTTACGGAACAAAATTAAAGAAACTAATAATTAAAATAAAGACAAGTACTTACAGTGGTTCAAGTAATATAAAACTGCTGTGCGTTTAACTATACACCCCAATCCTCTGCCTGCTCGGAGCTTTAGAAATAGACAATTGTAAAAGAAGTCTGAACTAGTCTGAGTAACCATTTGATAAAAAAGTTATTTGACAATACTATCTAATAAAATTTTATTTAAGTATTTACATATTTTCATGCTAATACCTTGGTACAACACTAGACAACAACAGATAAAAAAGTCAACAAACACTTGTCATATACATAGAATCTAGTTACACTTACACAAGCCTTATACGTCGGATTCTAGTTACCACCGGTATCAGATTCACTTTCCACAAGAATAGTTAAATCCCAGCCCACCTAACAAGTAGGTATACCTAAAATGTCGACACCCCTTACTGAATTACTAGTCCAACAGGACAGTACTAGTGACTAATGCTGAATGTGAACACATATTGAACATTTTCAAAAAGCATGGGTAGATTCATAAGACGTATATATATATATATATTTTTTTGAGAAAACATAAGACATATCTTATTAGAACAGTTAGTAGTAAGAAATAGTAAAGAAGATTAACTACTGATGAATTGATAGTCATGCCCCATGCTAAATATGAGAGTAAGACAACATCAGATGTGTAAATTTCAATTGCTCAAGGAGCTATTCCATACTTCTATATTACAAAAATGATCATGCTAATAACTACCACTCCGTTTTTTGTGTTCAGCCCTCTTTGGGTTTGCACAAGAATTAAGAAAAATTGGCAATTGACTCTGTTACCCTCCCCTCTCTCATGTTTTTGTCTCTCCTGTCTCTGTGCCCTCTCTGTCTCTCTCTCGTTGATAGCAACACCACCACCACCCGTAGAACCACCACCACCAGTAGAACCACCAGTCAACAACCACTACCAAAAACATTAACTAACAGATCCAACAAAATATTTACATAACTTAGAGTATAACTACAGATTAAAGGAAAAAAAAACAACTCGAAGAAAAAATCAGAGGAAAAAGAAGAGAATAGAAAAATAAGAAGAAAAAGAAGAACACTGATGTTGTGTTGACGGAGAGCATAGACCCAGTCGCCACCGCCACCACCACCACTTATCATGCATCACCGAAGAGCACAGATCCGCCTCCTCCACCGGCGTCCTTCTCTTACCGGCCTCGCCACCATCGCCGCCTCTGAGAAAATAACATATCTTGAATTAGAAGTTGTGAATCTAAATAGGAGATGTCGGAAAGAGAAGAAGAAGCAGAAGAAGGGAGAGAAAAGATCTGATTCGAGGATCTGGTGGATCTGATTCGAGAGAAAAGGCCTCACCACCATCTCCACCACCGCCGCCTCTTAACCGCCGCCGTCGAGATCCACCACTTCGATGGTGGTGTTACCGTCATAGAGATCCTCATCGGTCCCCTTCTTCATCTGCCATCTCCTTCCCGTTCTTCTCTCGCTCTCTCTCTCTTTCTACTACCGTCTGCTTCTTTGTCACCCTCTCTATTCTGTTTCACTCTCTCTGTCTATCCTCAAAATATGCGGTGATAATGAATGGAAGAGAAGAAATAATGGGTAGGATTTTTTTTAGAGAAAAAAGTGGGTGTGGTGGGGTATGTGAAATGAAAGGTGGGGTATTAATTGTAAGGACAAATTCGTCATTGACCATCATTAAACATGCCAAAAGAGAAAATGGGAAGAAAGAAAGGAAACATACCAAAATAGAAAGGGGCTAAAGAGAAGAAACGGAATGGTATTCAAGTTGTTAGATTTCCTTAAAAAAATACATTTAGTGCGTGTTTGGTATTGTCGATTTTAATCCAATTGGATCAAAAATTGGCCACTTTTCAACAATCTTGTTTGTTATATCTGTAAATTTTAATCTGATAATCTGCAAATTAAAATAATCTACGTGCAATTGTAGAATCTCCAAAATTGGGGATTATGCAGCTAAAAATCTCTTAATAATTAATGTTGATAATTTTTTTTTTACATTAGCATGATCACTGTTCAATTATAAATAAATGTATTCAACTACTTGACTTTAGAGATCTTTAAATTTTGTTAAATGGATCTAGTTAGTGATCATTAATTTCAGTTCATACCAAACAGATTGTGATTCTCAGTTATGTTGGATTTTCTTTTCAAAAAAAAATTCAGCTGATTATTGAGATTTTCAGCTGGTACCAAACATGCTCTTATAACATATCTACATCAAGGGTTGGGGTGATTATTCAAGTAGTAGTAATAACTACATAAAGCAGGGGCATACTCCTCTGTTTGGCAACAACGTTGACACGTATAATTTCGAGGGAATACGGGTATAAAAATACAACCCGATCCGCTGAATTGACATTACAGTCTCTCTCTCTAGGATCTTTCTCTCTCCCTCTCTCTCTAGTTCCAGAGAGATTCAGAGACTGTAAGCAGATTAATTAAATTGAATCCTCGTTACATCAATTGAACCCATCCTAAGAACAGGGTCCAACTTCGTTCTGGGTGTCGATTCGAGTTGGAACGGGAAAGAAGATTTCAAGAACTCATCTCCAACAATGGAGAAAGGAGATGAAGCAATCAAGAACTCGAATCCCATTGAAGATAATGATGAATTCTGGCGTTTGTTTCACGAACTAGGAGGAAAGTTGCGAGCTTTGAAGTCAGATACCGATACCGTTGATGTGGGTTCTCGATTTATGCCTCGGGTTGAAAGTTTGAATACTGAGAAATGTTTGCAAGAACTGTTGAGGACGCAGAGAGAATTTTCTGGGTCTATTAGCCGATTGGAAGAAGATGTGACTTTGCTGAAGAAATTGGCCTATCGATTGAATGCCGGTGAGGACTATGATTTCTTGATGTCTATGTTCAGCAAGGAGGCTGAACTGAAATGTGATCTTGGCATGCTAAAAAGCATCTTTATTCTACTGTGGAAGCAAATCAATGGAAGTAAGGAGGAATTGATTGGGTGCAATGCTCTGTTGACAGATCTTTGTTTTTGGATGAATCAACTCAAAAGGGAGACTACATATGACAAAGCAGAGGTTAATTCCATTGGTCAAGAATCCAAGACCACACTCTTCCTTTGGATGATTCAAGTGGAAAAGATCACGAGACAAGCAAATGCAGGAGCAGTACCACCCCTTCTCAAGGACTCAATTGCAGGGTTGATTGATGAAGATCTTCAGAAGCTGACCGAGTTCTTCACCGCTTCGATGTTGCACTTGAAATCGAGGAATGATGCTCTAAAAGCAAAATCTCCATCTTGTTTTGTAACTGCCAAAGCAGTGATGCAATTGGCTATCGCCGTCCAGGAGTCAATTTGTAGCGTTATTAGGGGGAAAGCCATGGAGGACTACTCGCAAGTGATGAAAGCTGAAATGGCGGCGGCACAAGAAGATACGTCTTACCTATTGATGGCTCTTGGACATGTGAAGTCTCTCTTCTCATCAGAAGTTTAAGATTGAAGATGGAACATATTAGAGTGGACTTATAGACATGAACATAACACCCATTGAAATTTTGAAGGGGTCTTGTAGTTAGCTTAAAGCATTTCAGTATAGATTGGAGATGTGAAAGCTTTGCTGTCAATGAACATGAGCTTCTCTGTATTTTGTTGGCGTTATCGTCCTCACAAATCTTTTCCTGCAGACAATCTTTCAGAATCCTCAAATTTTGTTACATATAGCTTGTACTGAGTTTTCCTTATATCTAGTTCTTTATTATTTGATGGGTTAAGAGATGCAGCTTATTGCATATGTTTGTTGATTACATTGATCTGGAAAGGGTTCTTTAGTTTTCAACCCCCCCCCCCTCTTACTTGTTAATACTCATGAATGCCTAAAATCTAATCACAGACTACTTAATTCTTTCTATGTAATTATAAATCTTTTTATATCAATACTGTTGGTTTTAGGAAGAGGTTAGTATGCTAGTTTGGTGGAAGAGGGACGTGTTGGTAATGTTAGGGACAGAATGGAAACACAAGTGAAAGAAACTTCAATTGATTTTTTGCTTGTTGGAAATGGTGGAGGTACAAGCTATTTATAGGTGGAGGAGGAAGGAATATTCTTAGCATCATTCCTTCCACGAACTTCTTCCACCAAAATATCTAGGAAATTCTCTACAACATTCTACACAAGCACATCTCTAGAATTGTCTCTACTACATACAATGAACCTAGACAAGCTATTAGTTTGGGCTTACTAATACAGTTGGGCTACAACTATTTGTACTACTAACTAATGAATACAACTTGGACATTTTATTTATTGGGCTAAACCCAAGTTTAATCTCCAACAACCCATCTTAAACTTGGTTTAGCAACTCCAAGTAATGCTCTTAACTTGAAGAAGATGTCATACTTGAGAAGCTTCGTGAATATGTCCGCCACTTGGTCTTGAGATCTAGCATACTTCATCTCCACGTACTCCTTCTCCACGCATCCCCTTATGAAGTGGAAACGAGTGTCGATGTGCTTGCTCCTCTCATGAAATACGGGATTCTTGGACAAGGCGAGAGCGGACTTGTTTTCAACGAATATCTCCACGGCTCTTCTAGTGGCAAGTTTAACTCCATCATCAAGCTCTTCAACCAAAGTGCATGGAACACACAAGAGTGGCGGCAATATACCCGACATCGCATGTAGAAAGTGCAACAATTTGTTGCTTCTTTGACGCCCAAGTGAAAGCCGTCATGCCTATAGTGCTCTTTCTTCTGTCCACATCACCAGCCATGTCTGAATAAACATACCCCTTCAAACTGATCTCTGACCCTCCATACAAAGCTACATCTTGTGTCCCTCTTAGATACCTGAAAATCCACTTCACAACTCTCCAATGCTCCTTTCTGGGATTTAAGAGGAGGGCTATCTATAGGAGCCATTCTCCATAACTCTTAAGCCATAGCACAATGCAAGAAATATGAGAAGGATTTTCAGTAGCTGCATGACAAGAGGGACAAGGGGAGAAATAAAAGAAAGTCTATGATGCAAGTTATCAAAAGTAGCAATAGAATTAGTAAGGATGTTCCAAAAAGGAGAAAGAATGTGGTATGGGAGGCCTGAAAACCAAAGCTTGTTCTAGTTAAAAGTAAGAAAGATTGATTTGAAGTTAATTGGTTTAGCGTTTGAAAGAGGAAAGGAAGCATTGTACTTTTGAAGAGAGTAAGCAGATTGTACTGAAATAACACCATAGTGAAGGACCGAGAAGGCTTATCTTCCTCATTATTCCCGATTCTATTAGTGTTCATAATCTGTCTAACCATCCATTGAGGAAATAATTGATTGAGAAGCTCAACATTCAATTAAGATGAGCCTGAAAGGAACAACCGAGAGATCCACTTAAAGTTGTTTGCAGAGTTTGAAACTTTCATGATCTCTAAGATAGAATCAGTTGCAACTGAATCAACCCAACCCCCTGATCTGAACCAAAACTTATTGTCATATGCAATATTCCATTTGAGCCCCAAGACTAAAGTATTTCTTCCTTTACAAATAAACATTGGACATCTATGTTTGAGAATTGTAACAATTTGGACAACTGGACCTTCAAGTCATAAGTAAGATGAAATGTCACTGTAACACCCCCCGTTTTGCTGAGCTGGCAACTCTAACCGGACATTCTGAAACTTAAGAGGATGTCCTCTTCTAAGGCACACAAGTGCCTCAGCAAAGAGCACAACTATGATGGTTCTCTTTGCAGAACAAAATTAAAGAAACTCATAATTAAAATAAAGGCAAGTACTTACAGTAGTTTAAGTATTATAAGACTGCTACGTGTTTAACTATACTCCCCAATCCTCCGCTTGCTCACTTGCGGAGCTTTAGAAATAGACAATTGTAAACGAAGTCTGAACTATTCTATTGATAAAAAAGTTATTTAAAAGTACTATTTAGTAAAATTATATATAAGTTCACAGATTTTCATGCTAATACCTTGGTACAACACTAGACAACATATAAGAAAGTCAACACACACTTGTCATATACACAGAATCTAGTTACACTTACACAAGCCTTATGCAGTGGATTCCAAATCCCACTACCTTTAGAGTTGTAAATATCTTATTTACTTTCCACAAGGATAACTAAATCCCACTCCATCTGACAAGTATACCTTAAGGGCACGTTTGATGCTGGGACTGAAAATAGGGGATACAGGGGGCCTACAGTATTATATGGTGTATTAATATTAATGGAGTATTAGTTATATGAGGATTATGTAACATGTTTGTTTTCACCATTATAAACAGGGGTATTAAGACATTAGTATTCAATCTCACCTACATGGTGGGATTAGATTCTAGGCATATATGGAGTATAAATAATAAAGGGGGATTGAATCTCTCTTGAAATTATCCCGGCACCAAACATCAGCCATTACCCCTTACTGGTATTATTATTATTGTACCTCTTCCTTATCCCTGTATAAAATGTGTAAGTGTCGACTCCCCTTACTAAATCATTAGTCCAGCAGGACAATACTAGTGACTAATGCTGAATATGAAAATATATTGAACTTTTTCAAAAAGTATGCGTAGATTCATAAGACATATAATTATTAGAACAATTAGTATCAAGAAATAATTGAGAAAATTAGCAACGGATGAATTGATAATCATGCCCCATGCTAAAGATGAGAGTAAGACAACATCATGTGTAAATTTTAATTGCTCAAAGAGCTATTTCATACTTTATATATCACAAAAATGATCATGATAATAACTATTCAAGTTGTTACATCTTTCTACCTATTATAAAATAAGAGGTTTGCCTTCCACCTCAGCGCCACTTCAGCATTTCTTATGTGTTAGGACCAATTGATGGATGCCACTCAGGATCGCGTCAATTACTCTTTTGCCCTTCGCAGCTGCTGCTTTGTGGGTGTGCTCTCTTGCGCTTCAATTTATTGGGCAAGCTTTCTTTGAGATTTAGATCACTGGTTATGTTGGTACTTCGTTTTCTTTCAAACCGTAGAAAAAAATTGCCCATTAGTGATTCTGGGTTGCTCCTGCTTAGTTATAGTCAGTATTTAATGGTTAGTAAATTAAGATTGCTGCGGATCTAATGCGCACAAATACGAACAATTTTGGGTAAAAAATTGTAATCTGGGGCAGTAAGACCCAAAAGGAAAAAAAAAACAAGCAAGTTAAATAATAAATGATTACACCTAGACAAGTTGCAATTAGATCAGAGCTCTATGGATGCACATTTTTTTTTTTGAGAAAACTGGCAATTTCATTAGCTCATAGCAACTTGACCTGGTATTGGAAATACATCTTTTTCTAAATATCTGTTCAACCAACTTGGGAATTATTCCAACCATAAACAATTATTTTTCTCGTAATACGCGTGGCACGCGAGCTGATGAGCCACGCGGTTTAGTTCTCGTCCCCAGGTGTCAAGTTCGATCTCCGAGAATTGACTCAGCAGGTGAAGAGCTTCGGTGGTAAGCTCCTTCATTTCCCCTTCTTCTTTCTTCCGTCTTCCTTGCATCGCCTCTCTCAGATCTCCCACCACTTCAGTCGATTCTCCGATCAACAGAATCCGGTGGTTCTTCCATCGAAGTCCTTCTTTTAGCGCTCTGTTGCACGCTATGGCTTCTGCAATTCGAGCACTCTCACAGCTTGATGTTTTTGAGGCGTAGGCCATCAGGCCTTTACCAGATCTGTTTCTGAGAATTGCTCCGGTCGTGGCAATCTTGGATCTTGGGTCCCATCCGCCGTCGAATTGGAGAATTAGCCGCTCATCTTCATCTGCTGTGATCTTAGATCTTGGCTCTCGGGCTTCCAAGCTAAGTATTACACCATTTCTGATCTCTTGGTCTTGAATCTTCCGGTGGATTAATTGCATGATTGTTTCGGTGTTCATCTCTATTCTTGAGAATCTCTTAGAATTTCTACTTTGCCAGATTGCCCATAAGATGATGCAATAATTCTTTAACTTGTCGCCTGATAGCCGGTTTATGTCTGCTTGGACTCTTTCTGATGCTCTTGCTGTTGTATTCTCCAGGAGTCCCTTACATAGCTTGGATTCCAAAACTGCGGCCGAGATTGGGCAGTGGAATAGGACATGTTCCGGGGTTTCTGTCCCTTCTTGACAGAAGCAGCAGCAGTCTTCAAGTTTCACTCCCCTCCTTCTGAGATTCTCCGTCGTGGGTAGGATATTCCTAGCAACCTTCCACACCATATGGCTTATCTTCTTCTCAATTTTTAGTTTCCACAATTTTGTAAAAGGGTTTGATTTATGGGTCGTTCTATCCCCGTTGCTCGATGTATTTGCTTTGTCCTGCATACCCAGTTGGTACCCTGATTTGACACTGTACACCCCGCTGTCTGTGTAGTGCCACCGAATCCTATCCTCAAGTTGTTGCTGTGGAATTGACATCTTTAAGATTTCCTCGACATCTCTCTCGAACAGGTATTCCTTCAACTTCTGGTGATTCCAGGTTTTTGTATCTTGGTCTATGAACTCTGCTACTTTCATATAGTTGATCATGCTATTTTTTGTGACCAGTTTGAAAGTAGGCTCTCGTCTAAGCCAGGGGGAGTTTAAGTCAGCTTTCTTACCGTCTCCGATCTGCCATCTCATTCCTCTCGCCAGTAGCTTCCTTCCGAATAGCATGCTGCGCCAAGCGTAGCTGGGTAAGCTTCCTTCCTTAGCTGTCCAGAAATTTTTATTTGCAAAGTATTTTGCCGAAAAAACTTTACTCAGTAGCGATTCTGGTTTATCGACAATTCGCCATGCCTGCTTAGCTAACATCGCCTGATTGAAGATGTTAAAGTCACGAAAAGCTAGTCCTCCTTCTTCTCTGCTTTGCTGCATTTTATCCCAGGCTAGCCAGTTGATGCCTCTGTCTTTTTTTGCATTACACCACCAAAATTTTCGTATCTTTCCTTCTATCTTGTCACATACTCCAATTGGCAGTTTAAAACATGACATAGCGTAGGTTGGTATTGCATTTGCTACTGCTTTAATCAAAACTTCTTTCCCACCCACTGAGAGTGTTTTCTCTTTCCAGCCTTTTAATTTACTGTCAAGTCTATCGAGGATATAAGCAAAAGTAGTATATTTTTGTTTACCTTTTGTTGTAGGTAACCCGAGATACTTTTCGTGCTTATCCGTTTCAGGAACTCCGCAGTGTTGCTTGATATCATGTTTGACGTCGTCAGGGACATTTGGGGAGAACACAATCTCGGACTTGTCGAAGTTAACAAGCTGACCGGAGGCTTTACAGTATACATCCAATATTGTTTGTAGTTTTGTAATCTCCTGTATATTTGCCTGTAAAAAGAATAACGAATCGTCAGCGAAAAAAAGATGGGAGACCACTGGTCCTCCCCGAGATGCTGTTACTCCTGCTAGGCTTCTGTCCCTAATTGCAGAAGTAACAGCACTCGAAAGTGCTTCGGAGCAAAGCACAAATAGATAGGGGGAAAGAGGACACCCCTGTCTCAAACCCCTTTCGGGGACAACTCTCCCCGTAATACTGCCATCACGAACGAATTCGTATTGAGTTGTTGTAACACAACGCATAATAATCGAGACCATCTTCGGGCCGAAGCCGTATCTAACTAGGGCTGCTTTTAGGAATGCCCATTCAACTCGATCATAGGCCTTTGACATGTCGAGTTTTAGAGCTAGAACTCCTTTCCTTCCTTTCTTCCTCGTCTTTAGTGTGTGGATTACCTCAAAAGCCGTGAGGATGTTATCCGTTATCAATCTGCCTGGAACGAATGCTGACTGATTTTCCGAGACTATCTCGTCTAGGACGGTCTTGATCCTGTTAGCAACTGTTTTTGCCACAATTTTGTAGATAACCGAGCAGAGACTAATTGGGCGATAGTCCACTGGTCTTCGAGGTTGTTTAGTCTTGGGGATTAACGCCAAAATTGTGTGGTTGAAATTACCGAGACTTTCTTCGTTGTTTAGGATCTCCAGACAAGTTTTAACTGTATCCGCCCCTACTGTGGCCCAGTGTTTTTGGTAGAACCCGTCCGGAAAACCGTCCTTCCCAGGTGCTTTGTCCGGGTTCATTTGGAAGAGGGCTGTTCTCACCTCCTTTTCTGTAAAAGCTCGATCTAGGTTTTCGGCGCACTCTGCTGTTACTTGGTTTGGCTCCAGCTTATTAATCGCCAGATTAATTTCCTCCTGGGTAGGATTAGCCGTCCTAAAAATTGAGTGAAAGTGCCTTTCCATGCAGCTTGTAACTGCTACATCGTCTTCTAACCATCTGCCATCTTCGTCTTCAATGCCTTTGCACGTGTTCCTGGCTCTTCGTATGGTAGCCCTACAATGAAAGAATTTGGTGTTTCTGTCGCCATATCTCAGCCAATCTGTCCTTGCTCTTTGTGCCCACATCACCTCTTCCTTTCGTAGCAGCTCGTCGTATTTTTCTGTTAACTGGTCCAGCTCACTTCTCACTTGTTGCGTTTTTGCACAGGTCTCCAGATGATCTTTCCTGTCTCGGATTTCTTTGAGTTGGTTTTTTACGTTACCGAAAGTCCCTTTGTTCCAGTTTTGGCAGTATCGTGCCATCTTCACCAACTTAGAGCTTAGATCTGTTTCACTTTCTCTTCCCCAGCTACTTTGAATCATGCTCGCAAAGTCTTCGTGTAAGTTCCACATTTTATCGTAATGAAACCTCCTCCTTCGATTGGTTTTTGGGCCATCACTGCCCCATTCTAACTGTAAAGGCCTATGATCCGACCTCATTGCAGTTTTGTGCGTCACCCTCGCTCCTCGAAACTGCGCCATCCATTCCACGTTTGCTACAACCTTGTCTAGCCGGACTCTAATATGTGCTTCTTCTTCTTGGTTGTTGGACCACGTGAAATCAGGCCCTGCATATCCTAGGTCGAGCAAACCTAAGTCTTGCAGTACCGAATAAAATTCTTGCATTTGATTGTACCGGCGTTCGTTTCCTCCTTCCTTTTCGTTATTGGAGACTATTTCGTTAAAGTCACCACAAATGCACCATGGCCTTTTATCTTTCGGGGCTATTCTTCTCAATAGCTCCCACGAGTTTTTTCGTTGCTCCCTAATAGGGTCTCCATAAAAGCCCGTAAGCTTCCACACAAGTCCTCCTTCCTCCTCCACATCGGCATCAATATGATGATTAGAGATTTTGAAAAGCTTAACTTTTACCTTGGTATCCCAAAGCAGTGCTAATCCACCTCTTCGATCTTGTGCCTCAACGTAGATTCCATTTGCATACTTCACCTTCTCGCGCACCTTGTCCATCTCATACTTATTGAGTTTCGTCTCCATTAAGAAGACGATATTAGGGGATAAGAGCCTCAATTGCTCTTTTAGTGCTCGGACCGCGCGTGGTTTCCCCAATCCACGCACGTTCCAACTGAGGAGACTCATTGTGCTCGGCGGCCCTGACTAGCAGGCGCCGCCGTTATTGCATTAGATTTTGTAGGTACACTTCCTTCCCCACTGTTTTTAGTACTGGTTACTGCCATTAACTTCTTCTCAAGATTGATAGCCCGGCTCTTGTGTCCCCCCTTCGAGCTGCTATCGGTGTTCGGAGGGGGACTAAAGTTGAATTCTTCGCCTACTTTCCTCTTTGGTGACTGCGGGGCCCTATCTTTTGCTTGCATCGCTTTCCTCGCCGCATCTTTCCAGTTTGTTCCTGGATTGATCTTCGGTAGTGTCTTGTTTGGTTGGCTTAAGTTCTCTTGCGTTGTTTGCTCTGTCTCGAAGCTGCTGACCATGGCCGCTACCCCTTTGGTTTGTGTATCTGTCTTCTTCTGCTGTTTTTCTAGCCCCCCATCACCCTTTGTGGTTGGCATGGGTTGCTGCTTGTCAACGGCTTCTTCTGCAGTTGATATCTCCTTTTCTCCTTCGCAGCTTTCTGTCGGTTTTTCAACTTCCATTGGGGCCTCTTGTTGTGTCTGGGCTTCTTCTTCCGGATTTGTGGTTGTGGTTGTTCCTCTCGTTCCTTGCTCGTTATCAGTACCCTTCTCCATGTTTTCGTTTTGCTTCTCCATACTCCTCCCCTTCTGACGTGTTATCTCTTTTCTCTTCAATGGTGGTTGAAACAAAAGCCACGTTCCATATCCAGGTTCTTCTCCTTCGTCAAGTTTCTGTTGCCTCTTCGAACAATCACTGCTTGTGTGCTCTAAACAGCCACACCAAACACAGATCCTCGGTACCCTTTCATATCGGAAGTCTAGCCAGACCTTCCCCTTGTCCGTGTTGATGTATACACCTCTGCGAAGAGGTTTATCGCACCTGACTCGACCCCTGACTCGGACATAACTTGACTCCTCATCATAGTAGGTTTTGGGATCAGAGCTTAGCACTTCTCCAATAGCCCTAATCGCCTTCTTCCCTGACTCCTCTTTCACCAGATGTATTGGAAATTGGAGGATCTGAATCCAAACGTCCATAGTGTTGAATCCAATCTCCTCAATCTCCATACCAATCTCCCAATCTTGCAGCATCATTATTTGTCTTTCGAAAGACCATGGTCCTCCCCCCTTTACCCTCTTCATCGCAGATTTGTTAGGGAACTTGATGATGAAGGTTTTTGGTCTTACCTCGAAGAAACTGACTCTCTCTCCATCGATCCAAATCCTCTGAAAGAACTGGATCATGGATCCGCCGTTGATGGCCTTCTCCCCCAAAAACTTCCCGGCTAGGCAGTTGTTGAAGTCCTTTGCTTTGAATGCAGTACTCTTGATCAAACTCTACCACTGTCTCCTCCTCTTCTACCGTTCGCATAGGTAACCTCCGTCCGCTCCCGGTCTTGGTGCCGTCGTCCATGCTTGCTTACTTCGCTGTTTAGGGTTAGGGTTTTTCGTCGTCTCTCTCTCTAGAGAAAGATTTTTTACATAATTTTTTATGGATGCACATTTGGGGGGCATTATGTGTTGAGTCTGCTTAGCAGCAGTTTTCTTTTCGAGAAACTAAAGTATATAAAAAAATCGTGCGCAGCACATAACATCTAGATCAGATGGCTCTCCTGGAAGCTCTAATATCCCTGGTCTGCTTTGTGTCGTGGTTCGAGCAGTATAATCATTAGTTTTAAAGAAAAAATTGGGCTCCGATTGAATCATAGCAGACAGAATAATTCAAAAAGATAGAGCAAGATAAGATACTCGGTATCCTTGACCAAGTATTGCTGCTAGTTCAAACGGAAATGACAGCTACACGTGATGGTCTGGGTTTAAACCCTAGCACACCGTGTCCCTTTTCTTTTTATTGATTTTTTTTTTATTTTTTTTAATACACAACAATGTAAAACAATCGAACGCGCAACCTTGGGTGAATGGTGCAGTTAGTTTTGTTCATATTGTGCTGCTGCCTCAGCTCTGCGTGCGTGCCTGGGTTCAAATCCCGGCGGCATTATATATATACCATCTGGGATCAAACTTAAAAACTGTAACCGGATCAGCAACATAGCAAGCATTGGGCGAGCTTGGGTTCAAATCCCAGCAACTTTTTTTACCATATCAAATTAGCAACTTTTTTCTTTTCACATTCGATTAGCAGCCGTTTTTTTTTTCACATCAAACTGCTTTTTTCTCTCTTCTTCTTATTCTTTTTTTTGGAGGACTGGAAAATTCCCAGCGGTTTATTTTTTTTTCTCGCTTTCTTCGCAAAAGATAATAATACTAAAAAGTCATAAAAACGCATAAAGTCGAGCTCATATGTGCATCTCTAGATCTAAATAGATCGAGGTCTTCAAAAAACGCACAAGGCGGAACAAGTATTTTCTCTAGATCGGATTAAATAATTTTGGACTAGAAGAACAAATGCATGAAGCGGAGCATCTAAGTGCTCTAACAGCCGCTGATTTTTATTTCAGCTCGCATCATGCCCAAAAAATGGTATTTTTTGTCATTCTTTTGATCTAAAAGTAGAACAAGGTCTAGGGTTTTTGTTTTTTGTTTTGTTTTTTGTTTTTTTTCGATGGAGATATTGGATTTACAATACACATGAGATATTGAAATTCATTCAAGAACTAATTCTTTTGGAATTAGTGTCACACTAATGACTATAAATTCATCTTAATTAAAGTGAAAATAGTTGTACGGAGGAACACATGACATTTGATACACGAATTCGGCCCAAAAGCCCACTTGTAAGTACTCGTCCGTAATTTTCCCCGAGTTTCTTTAAGCCTACTCATTTGACAAAACTTTTTTTTGGGGGCCGGGGGATAAAACAGTATCATTACAGATCTATATAGAGCATTTTTTTCTTCTTTTTTGAGAAATAGAACATTTTTTCTCATTAAAATGACAAAATGTTCATAAAAGTAAGTAATTTTAAGCAAAACTAATTTCAATTAAAAAAAAGAAAATCATAATAAAATTCAATTACATAAAAATTATAAAAAATAATTAATCTGGATGATTTGTGTACCTGTTGAAAAGGGTAAAAATTCAATTGTTTACAAATACTCCATGTTTCTATTCTTCTCTAATGAGATTTTTCTAAATTTAACTATTGGTCATCTACTGAAAATAACAATCATATAATCGTACCGATTTAAATGGACTTTGACGGGAATACCAAGACAAATTAACACATCATTAAAATTAAATGTTGTGAATTATAGATGCAATGGTGACACAAGGGTGATTTTATCACCTGACCAATACTTTCAATCACAAGTTCACAACAATGCAACTGAGGTGGGGATAATTACGTATGTAAATAATGGGTGACCCATAACTAATATTATACTTCCAAGCAAATGTTTAGAGGGGCCACTGTCCTTGCTTGCATACCCACCACAGTTCCGTCCGGGTTATGATTATTACATGGATATCTTTAAACTCAAATCGTGTTAGTACACTTTTTAATTAATGATTATTTGGAAACCCTTGCGGGTCATGGATTTATAATTTATCGTACACACCCTAATCGGTTAAATGGATTGAAATATTTAAACTCAAATCGAGTAAATGATTATGATTATTTTATAAGCCCTAACTGGGTAATTGATTATTGTTTTTGGATAAACCCTAAAAAGGACATGTTATATGATTTTGGGCTATGCCTTAATACCTTGAAATATTTTAGAATTGGTTTTGGAATGAATTTTTTTATCGTCTTACAATGAGTTTACTCCGATGTGTGAAACGTGATTTTTCTAAAAGAAACACTTTTCAATATTTGTTTCTATTATGTGGTTTACAAGCTTGGATGACTCTTACTCAGTCTTTTATACTGACTTTTCAAACTGTGGTTTCCGTGTGTTTTAGTTCTCCACCATAGATTTAGACGTGTAAACCTAGGTTTTCAGACGTCGCGCGCACACAGTTATCACACTTTGATTGCTAGTCTTAAAGAAGGAGTTTGGAACACCTAGCAATTCACGTTTACTTTATTTCTTTAGTTTATTCGCCCGGAGTTTGCGACATAAGTTTAATTATGCCCGTATTTGAGGCAAATGATTGTAATAGTAATTAATACTTTATTGTTGTTGTTTTGCTTCGTTCAACTATTGCAAAATCCCCTGAGTATTCGATTTTCGGCTCGGGTGTGGAGAATTATCCTCCGGGTTTACCAAGTGTGGATTTTAGGGGTGTTACATCTTCGACACAAGCCTTAGCTGCTGCTGGTGCGCCCCCTCCTCCTCCACTTTGCAACTTCTCTTGGCGACAATTCTTTACAACTCTTACGAGGACAAGCAACCAAACAGAGATATATGTTTTGGCATCGTGAGTGATGGTGAAAAACCAATCAGACACTTGATCTTCACTCCCAATTTTGTGCATTGTGCCATGGGCGGGCATCTTTCACCAATTGTTTGGATTTGGGCTAGCTCATGACACACTAGATCACTTGGGGTTAAGTCCGCTTTGGGCCTAGGATTGTCATAGCCCACTTTCTAGTCCCATTATCTAGAAACCTCTTGTAATGTAAGGAGACATAAGTGTGTAGGAAACTTTTAAAGTATCCATTGCAATTATCTTAGGCTAGATGATGTGGCAAGGTTCTGGGCCTCAATCCTAATCATTAGGTTTGATGATATCTATATTTTTTCATGGGAATGGACTTGTATATAAATAAAGAGCTCATTTGGTCCACACCATCCAAGAGTTGTGAGCTCTCTCATTAGCAATACACGAACTCTCTTTCATCAGACTCTCCCGGTTTTTCTATCGTTGCACTTCAAATAATTATGGTAGGCTTACTTAGTTCTTGCAGAGGGAATTGAAAGCAATTAAATGCCGCATAGAATGAGTATCGTCTTGTTTAGTCTCAACCGAACCAATTTGTGGGAATTCATAAGGAGCTGTTGACCCCTTTACTAAATTTGAAATAATGTCACTTACGGCAACTGTGTATTCCGACACACACTTAGTGGTTGAGTAAAGTTCTAAGCCATTCTCTCCACGTGGATCATTAGCAACTTTCATTGCATCGAGTCTTGAACGCAAATCCATCGCGGTAGCAAAAAAACAATTTAATTTCTCCATCCATTGTTGCTCCTCCTCCTTGCACCTTCTTTTGACGATGATTTTTGAGAATTCTTGCGACGCCGAGCATCCAAACACAGATATTATTTTTGGCATCCCGTCTGATATTGAAATATGAATCCGACACGTTATCTTCACCTCCAATTCTTTGCTTCTTCTTTCTTTCTCGTCGTCATGAGTTTGTTCGAAGAATCGCAAATGTCGTTGACGAATTTGTTGCAGACTACTAAGTTCCGTGAGTTGCTCTTTAGCTCTTTCCAAAGCTCCAAGAAGGCATGCTTAAGAGTTCCAAAGTCAGAGATGTAAGTGAGTTCACTGTTCGAAATGTAATGGAAAAAATCGTCCTCTCCGCTAATACTATTCAAGACCAAATAAGAGACTTTTTCATCTACACGCTGAACCCTTCTTTCCAGCTTCAGTACACAAGAGCACACCCTCCTTTGCGATTTCAAGATTTCAACCAGAACACCTGCAGTATCATCAACTAAGAATGAGATATGTTCGTCTTCTTCATGGTGTGGTAGACAGAGAAATTCTTCTTGTCGATATGTCCAAAAAATTGTATGTAAAAAGTTACGCTACCAAGTAACAGAGTCTATACACAAAGGGGTGTAAGTGAAAACAATGTTTCATGTTTGGTAGTCATAAGGGATGTAAGTGAAATTTTCCGAACTAGAAGGGGTGCAAGTGAAGATCAACCAAAACTGAGGGGGTGTAAGTGAAAAAATTACCCTATTACTTTTAATCTAATTTCACTTGATCCCCAAATGAGGTCCATCATTTAAACAAAAGTCAGCCGGGTTTCCTTCCCCAATTTAGAAGGCTAAACGACATTTCCACCCTCAGTCTATGGACAAAAGACATTTTGCCCCCTGATTTAAGGAAAAATACATTTTGCATCCTTGTTAACGGATGGAGGGTGGACAGACACCACCCTTCTGTTACAATCCGTTAATGGAGGGTGCAAACTGAATTTTTTTTACCCTTATAAATTGTGGACAACTCTCTTTTTGTTTCTTATTGAATCATTATGTTCTTGATGTTCTTGGTGTTCTTGAGCACTACCTCCACTACCACCAAATCCCTACCACCACCACCACCACCACTAACACAACACCACCACCACCACCAACAACAACAACAACAACATCCAATTTCAACCACTACCTACTAACATAGGTGGGTTCATGAAACAAACCCCATTGCTCCTAACACCACATGAGCCAAACTTAACCCAGCCAACCTTCACAAACCACCAGAGCGACCATCAATTCCCCACCAAATTACCCCACCTGAACCTAAACTCCACATTCACAGTACACCATGACCAAGACTCAATTGCGTACACCTCTGCCTTCACCAATTAACCACCTAATCAGCTTCCTCCTAAAACCTGCACTTCAAGCCCATAACCTCAACCACCAACATAACCACGATCTGCCATGATCTGCACCAAATTAATCACCACAATAAAATATCCTCCTACACCACAGACCAATTAACTTCACCTTTACATCATCAAACTCCCACCTTCACCATCTTCATTCATCACCATAACCACCAGTACCTCCTCCTTCACTGTCTCGTCCAAGAGCCATCGCCACAACAGCCTTTACCCCGCCACAGTCCCCACCGTGAACCCCGCAAACAAAAACCCTGCTTCAGTCCACCATTGCCGACCAACTACTCCACCGAGAGCCAACAAGACTGAGATCAAGGCTACTCACCTGAAATTCACTCTACCTCTATCCCCCCCCCCTGTCTCTCACTCTCCAGATCGAGACCCAAATCGAATCAACACCACCCTCAATCGATCTGCTGATATGGAAAGAGGAAGAAGAAGAAGTAGGAGAATCAGCAGCCAAAGGCAGCGACTTGCGACATTGACGTCGTCCTCAAAGGCAGCATCCTCCCCTGCCCCTCTTCCTCGTCTTCGTTCTTCTTCTTCTCCCTCTTTTCTGCGCCTCCCGTTCACCATCACTGCCGGCAACATCAAGAACTTGTCTAGAGAGAGAGAGAGAGACGTGGGAGTGGGTTGGTGAAGTAGAGGGATGGAGATTGTGGTGGTGGTGGAGGGACTTTGTTTCGGGAGAGAAAGAGAATAGAGAGAGAGAGGGATATGTTGGGAGGATGCTAGGGAATGACAAGAGAAGGAGAAAAATAGACTTTTATAGTGGTGTAATTTTTATAAATTTTGAGGGTAATTATGTCGTTTCGTCCCTCCGTTAGTGTTTTTAGTTTTTAACTCTGACAAGGGTACAAAATATATTTTTCCATAAATTAGGGGGCAAAATGTCTTTTGTTCATAGTCGGAGGGTGGAAAATGTCTTTTACCCTTTTTAAAATGAACCTGAATCTGCTGACCATTTCCTCAACTGTTCGGTGGCAAGAGAGATCTGGGACATAACATTCCAAATCAAGGGAGATGAAGTCCGTACAACCGCTAATACCCTTTTGGATAATTAGAGAAACATTCGCAACAATCATAACCTGAGATACAGTCGTTGTTGGAATCGAAACAATTGAAGTGGGTGACGATAAAGTGGACGCCTTGAGGAGAAAAAAAGTCGATTCCTTTGATTTCATTAGCTGAGTATTTCTTGTTTTTTTGATTTATTTCCCATCTGGGTATTTTGTGAATTCAAGCACTACCTTGAAGAAAAAAATCGAATTTGGTTGTTTCATTGTCTTGTTAATTACATTCGCAAAATGGTTTAGTAACTGGGAATTTATGAAATGATATTTTAGTCCGGAACTTGAAATGATATTTATGAAATGATATACTAATTACTAAGAAAAAAATACAATTTTTATTTGAAGTTCTGTTCTGAGAATGCAACTTTAAAGGCTAGTATCGGTTCTTCGGAGGCATACACCTCTACCTGTTAGAGGTACTACATTACAATGCAGCACATTACTAATGAGAAAAAAAAAAGAATATGTTAATTGCACATATTTAAATGAAGTAGCTTAGTGCAAGTGGTTATGAGAGTGTCATGGTTTGATTTGGCTAAACACATTCAGGTTCAACTCCAAAGGTATATGAGATTTGGAATGTTACTTATCGCTCTATTGTTTAACAGTTGTGTGCCTCATTGAGGTCACCTGGACATAACCATCTTTTGTTTTGCAACCAGTCATCCGCCACTTCTACCCTACGCTCCGAAACTAGTTATGAATGCTCCACTTGTATCTTGGTACGAATATTTACTTGATATGTTTCAACGAGTGACGAAGAGATGCCGAGCTGATGTAACTTTTAGTTGATCAACAGAGTGTCTTGTTGGAGACATTAACTTGAGCAGATCAGCAATTTCTGGATTCCCAACACGTGAATATTCTCTCTAGATAAATATCTGCAGTTAGAATAATGTTGTGCTTGTTTCTGTTGCTTTATGTTTCATTTCAATGAACAGTGAAATTTGATGGCAGTCGTAGAGCAAGTCTTTCGACCATGTTTGTGAAGAACTTAACCAACTTTTTTTTTCTTTTATGGTTATTTGAGGTGTAGGGTTTCAGAAGGGCATTATAGCTGCAGACACACTTTCTGCCGTCGGCTAATAACATGTAGAAGCAGGTAACTCCGTGGGTTCTATTTTCTTGGAAAGTTGCTTTTTCAATGTCTGTTTGTGTTTGAGAAAATGGAATTAGCTTTCCAGACATGAAGGTGCTTGAAGATTGCTTAATGTATGGAGTTGATGCAAATATTCTAATAAAGAGTCATCTTTGTACGGTGATGGCCGTAAGCATGTTGGAAAGGAGCAAGTATACTTAATTAGGCAATTTCCATCTGGGATTGGTACTGTTTCTGTAGTTATCTATTCTAAGATTAGTTTAAGAGCATCCATTAATGAGCAATCTATCACGGTTTCATTTGGATGAGTGCTGTTTATTCTATTCCCCCCCTGTCATATTATTCATATCTGATCACACGCAGGTTCCTTTTTACAGCTAGAGGAAATTCTCATCTTTTTGTTCACTGTCTCAAAAAACTTGAAGCACCTTCTTACCTCAAAACTGGAAAACCAAACTGTTTCTAACTTTATCCTGGGTAAACTATGTCAGGCGAATCCTCTATAGTTTCATTCGAGATGCACGAGTAGTTCAATTCGTGCTCTTCTTCAACTGAACCACTGCTGAATGTTGATTTCCAGAATGTGCAGTTAGAAAGGCCCATTTTTAGTGCGGATTAGTCACTTCGTCTTTTGAGTGTTATGTTCCTGGTAATCCTTCATAAACTGAAAAAATAGTCTACGACTGACAACTTCATGTTGTATCAAGTTAGTGATATAACCAGCCTTGCCTTGCCTGCACACTCTATTTTACTGAATTTAAAATTGTTTCCACTGTATCTAATTGACCATAAAAGCATTATAGGAGGTTTCCTGAAGAGGGGATCGATTAAGGGAACCTCTCCTAAGAACAGGGCAATTCTTCATGCTGCAGGATTTAATATCAATGAACTCAAATTCTGAAAGCGAATATATACTGGGAAGGAAGCTGAAGCTGCACCGGCTGCTGTAGAATCACTTCTATTAAAAACAAGTTTTTTCCTGGGTTGAAAGGACTTTGTTTCTATGAATTGGGGGGGGGGGGGGGGGGTGTTTACTCATAATGAATATTACGGGACTGTGATTAAGATCCCAATCCTGATACTAATTCTTGGATGTCTACAAAATCATGCTAGTTAATTCTTTGTTGGTTATGCCGGTACCACACTGGCAAAACTTATGGCGCAACAAGATGGTTTAAAATTGGCCATTGACATGAGGGAACCTGCAACTGGGATTAAGTGAAGCCTGAAGAACAACATGGATGTTCTCTACTTTCGTCACATATGGGAAATGGTAGTTTAAATATCCTTAGTTGCCACTCCCTGACAATTAGTAAATGATGTTTCTTGATCATGGAAATTTATCAAGATAGAGTATATTGTAGGCTGAAGGAGAAAATGAGATTGTCTCGCCTAAAATGTGACTTTACTGTACATAATAACTGTGATATAAATCCAATACATATACATATGAGGTATTATTATTTAGCATATGACTTTTGTGGAATAAGTTTCTGTAGTTAGGGACTTTGCCGAAAACAAATTGTGCCCCTTCTTATGAAACTACTGGCTTCGCCACTGCCAGTTACCTAGGCAGTCGCCTCTGACAACTATGGCTAAGGAGTAAGTTTGAGCCTCCAAGTGGAATTCCAAAATTCCTCTGCAAATCAAAAAGAGGTGCTTCGCGTGCCACCCTCTTCTTTCTTCTTCTACTTCAAGGTCAAGATATCTTTTGCTGTTATGGTGTCTAATTAACAGTGTGTGCTGCTGTTCATGCACTTTATGTTATGCATGTTGACACTGACACATTTTGGGACACCAGGTTTTGGATACTTCAGGAATGGATTCTGCAAAAGTGTGTCATGGTTCAACTGAACATATTGAGTGTGGTAGTGGTATATGGGACAGATTTGGTTGTGATACGAGTGATGAAGCTAGAGAAGAGTTCAAGGCAATAATATTCATCCTTTTCAAACGTGAAAAGTTTAATGTGCCATTTTATACTTGTGCTGAGTCTAAATAGGATCCTTTTCATTAGTTTTCAAGGATAGTGATCTTCTGCTGCAATTAGTAGTCGTTAAATTCGACGTGGACCTGTATGAAATATTAACCTGTAGTTAAACGTGTGGGGTTAAACTAGTATGTATTTAAACATGATCAATCTGCAGGATTTCCAACAAGGCATTCCCAGAGCCGCAGAAACATTTAAATGCAAATTAGGATGAACATGTAGGAAAAGTAAACCCGCGGGATCTATAGTATTGGCAAGCATATTGGAATCAATTGCTCCTTGAATACGCTTTGTCAATCTCTTACAGTTCGTTTGTACTCTAACCGTGTATGTGAAATCTAAAACGTGCTAGACAAAGGGATATTGCAATGATATACTAAAGACAAAGGGTTATTGAAATGATATGTATATCTTATCCTCTTCAATACACTGGAGTATGCTAATGAAGTTATCATAATGAGTTAATATTTCTTATTTTTAGGTAGCAGTCAAGTTATTGATTCTCAAGCTACAAGGAATCGCACTAATGCCAAACATTGGGTGTTGCTCAGACAGAAGACGAGGGCCCTGTATCTTCCTAGTGGATGGTTCCTAGAAATTTATGGCACGCAAACATCAGAGAGCTTAAAAGTGAGTACACCAAGTGAAGCAATTCAAGGCATCCATGTTTCGATTCTTCTACATTGTGAACTGATGCTGTGCTCAAATCTCAGCTCCTAAATTTTCATTTCTTGCCCTGAAGAAATTACTTGCAAGGATATCTCTACAAGGAAGGGAAAGGAGGCTGTGACAGATTTCACTCACTTTGGACAAGTTGACAGTAAGATAAAATAAGCTTTCATAAAGAAAATTGCCAGATTAGCATACAGATGTAATCATATTTCATACTACCTCCGTTTCTTCTCTATCACACCGGTTTGACTTTTTGACTCGTATCTGGGACACTTTGACCGACTGATTTGGATAGCAAAACAATGCGGTTTTTTTGATATTTTTTTCACCGTGTAATAGAGCAACTTTTACTCTGCAATGCCATGAAAAAAAATTTGAAAAAACTAGATCGTTTTGTTACACAAATCACCAGGTCAAACTGACCCAGTGAATAGTGACAAAAGTCAAAACGGTGTGATAGAGAAGAAACGGAGGTAGTATAATATTGTACCAGATTCAGCTTTGGACATTTGACACAAATGTAATATTCCTAGAAAGAATTGTACTATTATACTAGAAGATACTCTCACCCAACTTCCAAGCCAATCAACACATTGCCTATTATTCAAAATGAATCCTGGACAAGATCTCAAATAAAAGAAGTGTCTGCCTAATCAATTCATCAGTTGTGCCCAAAGCACCCGCTGGCAATCCAAGTATCTCAAGCGCAGTTTCACCACTTAGAGGCTCGCATTGACGTCGTACGACCATATCATGAAAGCATTTCTTCATAACATTCCATTTCGCGGCAATCACAAATTTATTTGCAGAGAATTTGTAGAGCTCGTTCCTCTTACATACTATCGACTCCTCAAGAGCTTGGACGACATTTGCTAGTACCATCCACTCATATGTGGCATGGCTGATGAAGACTCCTCCATCTCTTATAGTATTGGCAAGCATAGTATTTGACAGAAGAAGCAAATTCAGTTGAATGCGACCACCCTCCCCACGACGACGGCGACTCTGTTTCAAGAGCTGGAGTTGATGGTGAAAATTCCAAATTCATGCTTGCTTTCCCCCAATTCTTCCGATTCTGATGTGTTTCTGATTCTAGGTCGTAATGTTTGTGCACTTGCAGGGTTAGAGTCGCCGGAAATCATCGAATTAAAACCTGATTTAACCCATACCAAGCACTAAGACGTCGACTCTGTTTTAAGAACTGGATTGATGGTGAAATTTCAAATTCATGCTTTCTTTTCTTCAATTCTTCCAATTTTGATGTGTTTCTGATTCTGGGTTGTAAATGGCTATGCACTTGCAGGGTTAAAGCCTCCTGAAATCAACAAATTGAAGACTGATTCAACCATGACCAAGCAGATTCAAGAAGAAATCGACATGAAAAACAGGGTGGACTCTGGAAGACTATTGATGATCTCGGTGAAAAGCTTTGACAATTGAAAGACTCACACACAATCAATAAGAACAAATTTCTCTGCCTATTACCAGACCCTGAGGAAGAGGAACTGATCTCATTCTCAGCTGATGATATTGCAAGTGTTCTGGTTGAAATCTTGAAGTCGCAGAGGAAGATGTGCTCTTGTGTACAGAGGCTGGAAAGAAGGGTTCAGTGTGTGGAAGTTAAAGTCTATGATTTGGTCTTGAACAGTAGTAGCGGGTGGAAATGACGATTTTCTGCAGTACATTTCCAACAGTAAACTCACTCTAATCTCTGACTTTGGAACTCTCAAGCATGCCTTCTTGGAGCTTTGGAAAGAGCTGAAGGGGAACTCACGGAACTTGGTAGTCTGCAACAAATTCGTCAACGACATTTGCGATTCTTCGAACAAACTCATGACGACGAAAAAGAAACGAGAATCAAAGAGTATTGGAGGTGAAGATAACGTCTGGGATTCATATTTCACCATCAGCCAGGATGCCAAAAGTAATCTTTGTGAGAATGACTTCACTATTTGACATGTAGTGTAGAAAATCATCATCTCCCCAGAGTTCAAGACAAATATGTGATTTTATCTTCGATACAGTGGACCCTCTTTTCTTACCTCTGCGCACAAGAACGCATTCTCCTTTGGGACTTCAAGATTTCACCCAGAACAGCAGCAGAATGCTCAGGTGAGAATGAGAGAGCCTGTGATATTGGTACTAGTTAGTTGTAGAAAGAGAGAGTGAAGTGAAAGTTTTTAGGTAGATGTTTGGTGGAGATGGGCTGAAGTCAGATTTAAGTGTGAAATAGAGTGTTATAGTAGTAGTGAGGTTGTAGAGTATTGTGCAGTACTCTATCTGTGTAGGAAAGAACCCCTTCATTAGTTCATGAATGCAAAGTCCACAATTGGCTATTTATAGCAATTAGGAAAGATTCCACCAAACATTTGTTAGACTATTCTATAATTTCTATCTAGCTCCCATTTCTACACTGTTCTACAAAGAGCCACATATTTTCTACATATTACAATTAACTCCTACATTATTTTACACAGGAGTCAATTTAACTCTTTACAACTGGAGGACTTCCCTACAATTCTATAAAGTACATATTTCTATAATATCACTTTATTATTACAACGAAAGATTACAACTTTTTAATTCTTACTATGATCGATATATTTCATACTTTTTAATTCAACTTAATTGTTTTAAAAATCTATCAAATTGAATAAAAAAACATGAAATATACCAATTATAGTAAGGATACATGAAAAGATACACATAAAGGATACAGAAAATCTCGACTCAAATCAATAAGTTGCTGACCCAAGTGGGTCCCACATCAATCCACGTTTCATAGGTGGCTAACTATGTGCCATATATTTCAAACCATTGAGCCATTTGGTTTGCCTCCCTTCCACCAAATATCTATTTTTCCCAGCTCTTTCTTTCAAAGTAAATTTTTGAATCGTGTCTAGGTCACTTTGACCGGGTAATTTGGATAGCACAATAATGTAATTTTTTTGATAATTTTTTCACTGTGTTATAGAGCAAATTTTACTCTAAAACATCATGAAAATATTATAAAAAATTTGCATCATTTTATTATCCAAATCACCGAAGTGACCCATGTGAGTAGTGGTGACTGCATGGGACAAACAAGAAAGATTAGGCCCAAAATGTGTAGTAGGCCAAAAATGGGAAGGAAACTCCATAGTTGAAGTCAGCCCAAGCGGGTTATCAACCCTAACTAGTGAATGTGGCGTTGGTTGTGGGAATGGGCTGGTGCACTGGAGATGGCGAGGCTGGTGCCTGGTGTGGCTTCGCCGGAGTTTTTGGCTGCGCGGTTGGACGCCGGAGGGAAGGACAGTCGCCGTTGACGTCGGCAGAGGCCACTGTTGGGTTGGGTTGTTCATCTTGTCCTCTTGTTGCCCTTTGCGTTCGCTTCCTCCACTCCCTGTGGCTCTTCTTTGATTTGTTCTGTTTGTTGTGGTGCAGCTGGCTGCAGCGGTTCCGGTCGCTGGCGGTGGCGTTGGCGGTTGTTCTTCGGATCTGATTATGTCTTAGAGTCTACAAAATTTCTTAGTGGAAATCAATCGATATCGTCTTCCACTGAGCGGTATTCGTCTCCCACTTGCTTTGAGGCCTGCAAATGCTGGGATGTCATCGATGTCAAGAACGTCGCAGGAGTAATCACCCATGTCCGCCATTAACTCAATGAAAGCGCCAGTTGATACACGAACGTATCGGGTTGTTAGGGTTTACCTAACGTGATAGTAATTTTAGACACTATCATGTATCCACACACACGAACATGAACAGAGAACACTATCAAACTTTGATATGTTTCATTGATAACCAAATTACTGAAATTACAAGCTTAATAGAAAAATATTAATCCTAACCCTAAACTCTAATGGGCCCGGCCCGATCTACTAAATAATTAAATAAACAGCTACTACCTTTGTTTCTTCTGTTTCGGCTGAGGTTGATTTTTTTATCCGTAAGTGGTTCACTTTGACTCGGTGATTTGGATAGAAAAACAACGTAAATTTTTTGCAATTTTTACATGATGTTGTAGAGTAAAGGGTGGGTTTGGTATGACTTTTTGGACTTTTAAGTCGACTTTTAAGTTGTTGTGACAAAAGTTCATGACAGAGAAGTTCATGAAAAAAAAGCATGTGTTTGGTAAAAAAGTTATCCTGTTAAAAAGTTAGTGATGCAACACTTTTGTTTGTTAGTGAAAATTACAAGTTCATATATTTTATATTTACTAATAAAATTATGGTAGGTCTAATTAGATGTCGCAGTATGTTAATGCAAAAAAAAAAATTAAGGGTAAGTTGATCATTTTCATTACTTAAGAAGAAAAAAGTCCAAAAAAAGCTCATGAAACCCAACTTTTTTCAGAATGAAGTTTTACATTGCAAAGCTAATAGCCAAAATCCAAAAGCTGACACAGAAAAAGTCATACCAAACCTTTCAGAAAAGTTCAAAACAGATTAAAAGTTCACAGTTGATTAAAGTTGGAAATAAGTCATACCAAACCCACCCAAAGTTTACTCTACAACACCATGCAAAAATTAACAAATTCTTGCACTGTTTTGATTATCAAATCACCTGTTCAAAGTGACCTAGTGAACAGTGACAAAAAATGAAGTAGGCTCAAACAGAAGAAACAATAAATAAACTTAAATAACAAATAATAATAATAATTAAATAATAAATAAATATGGTTGACCCGTATCGCTAACATCTTCACCGTATCACTAACAAATAATAATAATAATAATAATAATAATAATAATAATAATCATAATCATTGTCTTCGACTTTCTGAAGACTACCACTCCGTCCCAACTCTTTTGCACCATTTGGACTTTTACCACTATTCACTGGGTCACTTTGACCCGGTAATTTGGATAGCAAAAATTTGCATTTTTTAGATAATTTTTTCGTAGTGTTGTAGAGTAACTCTTATTCTACAAGACCATACAAAAATTTTCAAAAAATTGTCTCGTTTAGCGATTCAAATCACCGGGTCTAAGTGACCCAGTTACGGGTGAAAAAAGTCCAAATGGTGCAAATGACCTGGGACAGAGTGGTATTATCTTCATGATCATAACCATAATCATGAAACACGTACCAGCAAAGATTACATTGTCCACGGCTTTTCCACCACAACCGGCCTCTTTGGCCCGCTAAACACTTAGTAATTTGCTTGTAGAGACTACTTTACCCTTTAATGGATAATTGTTAGGAGTGATTTAATGAAGCAACAAATTAGCGAAGCATTGAAGATTTGTAGCAGCGAGCAAACACCGAGAAAATTGATAGAACAATTCTATGGGTTTGGAGGACAGTTCGACGGGTCCAAACAGTTCGATAGTGTCGGCTGAATATTGTTTCGCTGTTCGTTTTAGTATCTTCTTTGTTTCTTGGGAACTAAGTCGGTATCTTAGGCCTATATAAGGACCTAGGGTTATGTCTTACTAGTGTGTGGTGTTTTGTGGTGTATCGGGGTGGCCGTGCATTGTAATCAGGTTCTCTCTTAATAAAGTATCAGATTTTGGTCGTAGATGTAGCTAGTTTCACAAGTAGTGAACCACGTTAAATATCTCTCTCGTTCTTGTTTTCGTTTCATTGTTATTGCATGCTCGAATACCCTCATGTTATAACAGTAATCTATCCATCAGATTATTTATTTATTGATATCAGTCTTGTGGGTCCATTCTTCCCTAATCCTTCTTCCCCACTACCACTTCCTCTCATTTGTCCGAAAACTCTCTCAACCTCTCACTCGTTCTCCATTTCTCCATCACACCTCCCCCTCTCTCTATTCATTTTCTGCAAAACTCTGGCATTTTGATTCAACAAACTTATAACAATAACTCAATAAAACATGGGAGATGAATTTGGCAAACAGATTGATTCTCAGACCTTGAAATTCCATCGCCAAGATGATGGGTTTTCAGTTCCTTGTGCTCTATTATGGCTTTTCCAACCTCTATATTGAGTTTGCTTTCATCATATAGACCACAAACCAATCCGTAAATTTTCCATCATTTATCCGATGATGACAAACTGATACGGATTGACGTATCGATAAATTGACAGAATGATAAAAGACAAGAAGAGAGATTGAGAGAGACTGATAAAGAGAGAGACTAGGGAGACAAAGTAGGGAGAGACTGATTATTTTATTTCTTTTATTGCTTGAATAATATTGGAGAAGAGTACACTGCGTAAATAGATAACTAATAAACTAACCTTAACCTAACGGCCTACCCTACTGACCGGACTCTAAATAAATAATCAAATACTAATTATTAATCCACTAATAAATAAATAAAAATAATGATACGGTGACCCGTATCATCTCTCCCACGCTTGAGAACCACCTTGCCCTCAAAATGGATGTTGAAAAATCGGCAATACTCTTGCGCGGGTAAAATAGACGTCGCGCGAGCTTGGTCACATCAAAATAATACCAATTCGCCAGAAATTGATGCAAAATTAGAGATATGAAATCCTCGATTGCATAAAGCTTTTTTAACTTCCCGTGATGGTACGTATAGCAAAACGTACCAAATAAATCGGCACTGAAAATATCTACGATTCCTCCCACATCAACTTAGGAAGCTCTCCTTGCCTCCAATCCAGGCGGCACATATGCCACCAATAACTCCATACAGTGCTGCATGGGGTTCTTTAAGACCAATATTATATGTAAGCCGAAATCCACATTTCTCCATCTCAGTGATCAGATCCTCTTTAGTCACCCTCACCCTCACCCTCCAAAGGTCTTTGCTACTCTCATATGTACTAGCAGCTTGGGCAAATAATCCAGGCACCAATGAAAGAGGTACCTCGCCATTATTACAATCAAGGTTGGGTTCGTCGCGGTCCAGCGGCGGTGAGTGGCCATCCTGGGCGACTAGGGTTTCTCCGGCCTGAAACGGGGTTGGCATGGGTTCTATGATCTATACCTGGTGCTCTTGTGGCGGCGGCGTAGGATGTTCTTGTTGCTTCTCTTGTTCCACCCATCGCGCCAATAAATCGGCGAAGTTTGCGAAGGATGTTCACAGTGCGGCGTCTACTTCCATACGCGCGGCTTGGCTGGCGGCGTCTTCTTCTGCCCAACGCTTCTGCATATCATCGATCTTGTCGGCGATTCGGTTGAGTTCGTTGATGTCTTCTTGACTGAGTTCGAGAACAGCGCGAGGAATATTACTCGCGTCCGCCACTCTCTCAACGAGAGCACCAATTGATACGGATTAACGTATCGATAAATTGAACAAAATGATAAAAGACAGGGAGAGACTGATAAAGAGAGAGACTAGGGAGACAGAGTAGGGAGAGACTGATTATTTTATTGCTTGAATAATAAAGGAGAAGAGTACACAGTATAAATAGATAACTGATAAGCTAACCCTAACCTAATGGCCTACCCTACTGACCGGACTCAAAATAAATAATCAAATACTAATTATTAATCCACTAATAAGTAAATAAAGATAATGATACGGTGACCCGTCCATTATTCACTTCTCAATTGTAATTTTGTAAAATAATACCTTGATAATATTGAACATGTGTTATTCTCTTACTAATGACGATTATAATCCATTAGCCTCAGTATATTGGTTGTAGACTTGTGGAGATTTAATGTGATAAAATATTAAATACAGAGACAATATTAGAAGAGCTATAGACTTAGATTGAATGAATTGTTTATGGGGTTATGAGTACAGTAAAACCTCTATAAATTACTAATAATATTTGGACCAATATACGTACTTTATAAATTTAGTGAGGTATTAACATACTGATAAAATAATAATTTACTAATTTAAATGGGTCTAACGTATGACCTTTAAATAATTAAGTATGATGTACTAGTTACAATATATATTATTTAGAGATGAAAAATAAATTAAAAAAACAAGTTTCAAGACACATTCTATGAATGTACATTCACAAATTAATTGAATTTGTCAAGTTCATTGTTTTTGAATAAGTTAAAAGTTAGTTCATGGTACCAAAAAGTTGGTCCATGGTACCAACGCATTACATTAAACATTGTTAGAAATTGATCACTATGAGGAGATTTAAAGATGAACTCAACATAGATTTGAAGTTCAACAAAAAACAAATGATTGTAGACTCATTTTTTACTAGACAGAACGACAGTGGATGTTATGATATTCATTACTTTTTGTTAAAAAAAAAAAAAAAAAAAAAAAAAAAAAAAAAAAAAACTTTTTATATCTTACTCCGGGCATACCCGGAGATGATTGCTTTTAATCTCACAAGCGGGATCGGCAAAACCTGCTAGACTATACTATATTGCTACCATTACTACATACCTAGCAGTGGCAATACTAGCAACTAGTACATACCAAGCACACAATAAAATTGTGCGCAACAAAACAAAAAACAGTAACCTATGCTAGTGGAGTTGCGCCCTCATAACCACATTCCATATAGCCACTGAACTGGTTGAAGACCTCTCTGACTTGGGACTCGCGCTGAACGGCTCCTTGCTTCTTTCTCTCTGATCGGAGACCTTTCTCCATCCATGGCATCCCACTCCAGTGGAGACGCCATGGATCTGGGTTTCCACTCGAATCCCTCTCAGAGCAATGATCACAACTTACTCCCAGATCAAAATCTTCAAGAATTGGAAGATAGATCTCATATAGATAGCGTTCCTTCCATAGCTATGGTGGATGAGATGATGAACGGGAATGATCTTATCGGATCGACTCCTGATAATCAAACTGATTCTTTCGAGGTTTCTATCGAAACTGGGGCTAGCAACAACCTCAGTAGTGATAGAAACCCCAATTCGTATGTCAGGGCTCTAGTTGGATTATACAAAAGAGAAAAATACTTTGACAATCCTGATGATTTGAAAGCTCGTCTGAATGAGGGTGTACAAATCGTTCGAGCTACGGTTGAAAACCCTACTATGGCGAAAGTGATTTTCTCTAAGGATCTCCTCTCTCAGTTGAGAGATCCTTGGAAGAAGAATCATCTGATTTTCCGGCCAGATATCCCTGATTTCAAATTTCTTCCAAAAGTTAGATCGCAGTGGAAACCAATTGGCAAACTGATATTTACTGAACTCGTAAAGGGTTTCTTCATGGGTAAATTTAAGAATATCCATGACTATAATCAAGGATCTTATGGGTGGTCCTTGGATTACCTATGATCAATATGTTCTTGTTCAAAAATAGGAACCGGATTTCAAGGTTTCTGATGTCCAAGGAGCTAATACAGCTGCTTGGGCTAGAATTCTCGAACTCCCGGTTGAATACTATGATGAAACTGGTCTGAAACCAATTGCTACGGCAATTGGAAAACCACTTAAACGCGATCTCGCTACAGCTAACATTATTAAGGGTCGCTATGCTAGGGTTTGTGTTGAGATTAATCTCAACAAACCATTGATAGCGGACATTGAGGTTGGAGGAAAATGTTACTCTGTTGAATACGAACACTTAAAAATGGTTTGTTTTCCCTGTGGAATTGTAGGTCATGTCCAAAGCAACTTCCAAAAAATTAGCCAGAAGAATGTTCAAAGCAAGAAAGGAGGAATATCACCGGAGCCGGAGAAGATGGGAACCCACGGACACATTCAAGTGCATCGTTTCCAGAATTTGGGTTCTGAAATGGACCGAAGGGTCCAGGACCGTGGATGGTGGCTACCAGAAGGAAAAATAAACCCACTAAAGCTGGGCCTATCTCTAATGGGCCTCAGATGGAGGAAAGTTCGAACCAGAAGTCCAATAGGACGGCCAACCCACATAAACCCACCGAAGGAGTTCAAGTTAAAGGCAATATGAAGGACTTAGCCCGTAATAAAGCCATAGAAGGGGAGGCGTCGTCTTCCGGAAAGCAACCAGAAGGTCTAGCTACTCAAGACACTATAGCTAGAGAAGATCAAATGGATGTATCTATTGATGATATGGATAAAGATACGGAAGATTGCATTGGACGTTCTAGATCGACTAGTTAGATTCTCCAGGGAGGGGGAAACGACACGTTGAGGAAAGGAAAGACCATCGCTTCCCAATAAAAGTGCGATGTTTCTGCTACTATTCAATGTTCTGAGGATGGCGTGATCTACGAAGAGTTGAACCCTAAACTACCACAAGTCGAAGCAAGTGATAACCCTTCACATACTGAGTTCCAGTTAGGTAAAAATCAATTTTCCCTCCTCTCTCTTTCAGGAGATAACCAGCACCATTATTCTCGCAAAATTCAGCGAAGTCATAGCAAGAGAGCTAGCCCGTACCATGGAGACCGAGATCGATGCAGAAGTAGAGAGACTGGGGTTTGTCAAGAGCCAGTTCCTAATGGGAAAGTTTGGGACACAAGCTTCAGTTTTTCGCTCCCCCTGGTCAATCGAGGAAATTTCGTTGCAAGTTTACAGGATGATGGAGGAGGAGGATCCATCTCTGGTGGGAGTGGAATTGGAGAGTGTGTTGAACCTCCAAGACACCAAAAAGAAACTGATTGATATCAGTTTTGAGGGTAACTTCTCTTTTAACCAATCCTTTTTTATGATTGGTACAACCAATTTACTCTTCTGGAACAGCCGGGGAACTAAAAACAAGAATTTCAGGAGGACCTTTAAGAACCTGGTTCTTAAGCATGTTATTGATATTGCTATTTTGGTTGAAACTAAAGTCAAGCTTGATGATACGGGTCGCTTTTTCAAAAACATTGGCCTTGATGGCAACCACTATCTTGACCCTCAAGGGAGATCTGGTGGTATTTGGTTACTCTGGAACAAGCAAAATATTGATATTAGCATGATTGACTATAACTCTCAAGCCATTCATGCTAGAATTAAGAAGCTGCATTTTAAAGATTGGATTCTCTCTGCTGTTTATGCTAGCCCTCTTGGAAATAAGAGAAAGAGCTTGTGGGATGATATTAGAAATAAGGCTGCCACTATTGTTGAACCCTGGCTTCTAGCTGGGGATTTCAATGACTTCACTGGTAGCAATGAAAGAAGGAGTACCATTCCCATCTCTTCTCAAATGAAGAATTTGAATTTTGTTAGTAAACATCCATGACTGTAATTTGGTGGACCTTGGAAGTACTGGGCCTAGAATGACCTGGACAATAGCAGGGACGGTTAGGCTAATACTCAAGAAAGACTGGATAGGGATCTAGCCAATCTGGAGTGGAAGTTGGCTTATCCTAATAGTTTGGTCACTTGTCTCCCCATAACTCATTTTGACCACTCTCCTATGTTGATGGAAACCCAAGGTATGAATCATAAACCAAAAATTCGTCCTTTTATATTTGAGAACATGTGGGTTGATCACCCTAATTCCCATCATGTTATTAATAGCAATTGGATGTGCAATTCCCCTCTGGATGTTGTGTAACACCCCTTGATTCCCGAGCTTTCCGTTCCGGACCGGAGAGCCCAGGAGAGTGCTACTCAAAATGATGCGGTGGAAATCGTGAACAAAACATTCCATAATCATATATTACAAACTGATAAAATTGTCTTCAACATGATGCTTACTATTACACAAGGTGACATTTAACTAAGAGTTCGATTAATAAAAGTGCTACCGACTACTAGATATGTTCGCGATCCCCTTATGTCAAGCTCCCAGCTCCTAGACCTGCGGGGGAATGAAATAAAGACCGCAGTTTTCCAAAGTCAGCAAGAAATGCTGAGTGAGTTACACCTTAGCATGTAAAGCAGGAAAGCTAAGAAAGGCAATGGGGTTACGCGTTTAAATACATTTCAGGAGTAACAGAGAACGAGTGTAACATCGTAAACTCAAGAACAAGTAACAGTGTCATAAAATAATGTCAATTTCCCGTGTAACAATTTTGTTAACCACGACACGTCATACGTATCCAATAAAATCTCTTCATAAATGATATGTCAAGTAAACACACGAATTACGTATAACTGTTCCCAAACAGAGTAATCGAATTATCAACTAAGGCACAGTACCCGGGTAGACCAGTGACCGCAATCAGACATTCTAGACCTTAAGTGTTGCAACACCCTCCTAAGAGCGTCAATCAAAGGAGTGGCATCTAGAAGCAGTACTCCAGCCTAAGGCAAAAGGATTCGGGGTGCACGTAGTGCCATATATTTAGGGAGCAAAGCCCAGGGAATCATCACCGATATAAAAGTAACATAACTGGTTCCGGTACTTGCGAATCATTTTACTTACACCGGGGATCGAACCCGATTATCTCTTTAGGGACATGTGCCCAGGGAGTCATCACCCGTTGTTACTGATTTATGATAAAGTAAAACATTTTCTCAAGTCTGTATAATATTTCGAAGATTTTAAAAAAACAAACAAACACATTTATTTAGTAGGGATGAAATGTGACAAGTATTTTCAATTAGCCAAGTAATGGACACGAAATAAGCTGGCACGCAAGGCTAAGCATGTAAAACTCACCCGATGTCGACTCAACAGTTAGTACGTAGGATGGTCGACGAAGCCTATGTCCACAAATCCGTCCCCTACAATTTACCGATTATTTAGTCAGACGGGTAGTACTACTAAACCAATGCACTAACCCTATATGAATGCTCGGCTAGGATGAGCGACCAATCCAACCCTTACGATCCCCCAAAGTGATAATTTTAAGATGACGGGCGTATAGTGATATAACTCATTTATTAATAAAACGATTAATATTCTTATATACTTAATTTTAGGAAATGAGAGATTATAAAAAAAACTAAATAATAAAATCAACGCTTTTAAAAATATTATTTGATTATTGATAATAAGTACTACTCATTTTAAGAAAATTGGGACTTTTATTGAGGCACGTGTAACAATAATTATTGCATTTGTAAAATTGATGTTTTAAAGAAATTATTTCTAATTTACAACTAATCTGCTTTATTATATGTAAACAATATCCAATTTTAAGAGACCTTGAAATGTTTATGAATACATAAAATTAGAGTTATATCTATTGAAAACGCTACTCTTTATTTATTTTACAAAACATATCTTACTTATTATTATTATCTTATTATTATTATTATTAATAATAATAATAATAATAATAATAATAAAACGAATTGCAAGATTAATTTTCATCTTATACAAATTTATGCTTTTATTTTCATTACAAAAATGCTATTTTTATTTATTCATTTAAAATAATTAGTTTTTTTTTTTGCAAACATTTAAAATAATTAGTTGACAATAATATAAACAAGATGTTATCATATAGTTAATATAGTTTAGGTAAAAGACAAGGGACTCCCCTCCCATAATATAACAAGTTTCATTTTTAGCAGTTTATGCCCTTAAATTTCCTGAAATGACAAATCAACCCCAAGAACACCCATCAGTACCTCCTTCTCAACCCACCCAAAATCAAACCATGAATTTTCAAATCTACTGATACCCATGAAGTTTTAATCATCCAGAAATCTAATTCAATTCAAAACATGTGGATTCAAGCCAAAAATCGTTAAAAACCGTTACCGAATGAGGGAGAAATCACTCGCCGAAATCGGGTCGGAAACTCGCCGGAGTTAATGGTGTTCCGGCTGTTGGGTGGCCGGAACTCGGACTCCCTGGGTTCGGTCGGCCCTCTAGGAACGTGGGGGAGCCACTGGAAGTGGAGGAGAGAGACGGAGGAGGTGTTCTCCGTCGGGTCGGGTTGTGGGTCGGTAGTTTCGGCGGTGGCTTCGGCCACTATTGCCGTCGCCGCCGCTGTTTCTGCTGGCTCTCGGTCCGACGAGCAGAGAGGGAGAGAGAGAGATCGAAGGGAAGGGGGAGAGGGAGAGGGTGGAGATGCAGGCGATCGGTTCGCCGGTGCTATTTCCACCGGCGTTGGAGGTGGGGATGGTGTCGATGGTGATGGCGTTTGATGTTGTTGTTTCTGCTGTTGTTGTCACTGTTGATGGTTTTAGTAGGAAGAGAAAGCATAGGTGGGGAGGAGAGGGGAGAGAGGCAGAGGAATTTGGGTGGTGGTGGTGGTGGTGTCGGGCATGGTGGTGATGCCGATGGGGGAGATGGAGGTGGTTCTGTGGTGGTGATTCTTGTTGTTGGCTGCTGCTGTTGCTGTGTGTTGTGAGAAAGAGAGAGAACAGAGGTTGGGGAGGGAGAAAGGGGCAGAGGAGGATGGTGGTGATGGTGGTTTTGCCGGAGGTGGAGGTGGTGTGATGGGGGTGGTTGTTGGTAGGGCTGAGCAAAAACCCGCCAAACCGGTCCGAATCGACCGGTCCGAATCGAATCGCCCCGTAAAAGAGTCAAACCCGGATTATATGATTGATTATGGGTTGATTTAATAAATACCCGCCAAATTCGGGTGGGGCATGGGTACTATATTAATAAACCCATTTCAACCCGCCCCGCCCCGTACATGTTCAAAAAATCCAAAACTATTTTTTAGATTGTGTTTTACAGGACACTTGAATGATCTCTTGCTCCACTATGTGGGGGTTGTTGAATTGCTGTAACTAAATGTACGATGTTGGATATTCGTGTAACATATTTTTGTCGATGTAGTTATATTAACTTGTAATGTGAAGATGTGTTTTCTTATCGGATGCAATTATGCACAAATATGACAGTAAATGTCCATACTTAGGCTGATATTTCCAATTTACAGTGGAAATTTTGAGTCATCATTTGTGTTTTTTAAACCCGCTATAACCGGTCCGGTCCGGTCCGAGCCGAGGAATTCGATTGGGTTTGGGTTTGGGAGTTACTCGATTGGGTATGGGTTGTGGATAGGCCTACCCGGGATCATTGGGTTGGGTAGGAAATACGGCTCGTACCCGCCCAACCCGGTCCGTGCTCTCCCCTAGTTGTTGGTGATGGTGGCAGTGGTGTTGTTCCGAGAGGGAGAGAGAGAGAGAGAGGAGGGAGAGGGGTGGTGATAGTGATGGTGGCGATATTGGTGGTGGCAGTGGGGGTGTGGGTGTGGGTGTGGTGTTGTTGCCGGAGGAGAAAATGAAGGAGAAGATGGTGAGGAAGAAGAGGGGTGTTGGTGATGAAAAGTGAGGAGGATGGCCCTATTTATAGAAGATTAAGGAGGAGGGGGATGATTAAAATATTGGGGAAGAAGTTGATTTTGTAAGGAAGGAGAATTGTGGAAGGGGGATGGTGATGGAGGATGGAGGAGTTGGGAGAGATGGTGATATGAGAGATATGAGGGTGGAGGAAGATGAGGATGTGTGTGTGTGTACGGGTAAAAAAAGAAACAAGAGAAGAGAAGGAGGTGGGAGAAATAGGTGTGAGGAGGGATGGTGATGTGTGAGGGAGGAGTGGAGATGTGAGAGAGATGAGGGAGGAGGGTTGGCCGGGTGAGAGAAAAAGAGAGAGAGAGAGAAAGATGGGTGGGAGGAAAATTTTAATAATTAAACAAGAAAAAAATGATAAATAAATGATATAATAAATAAATAAAATACGGGTTTTGGGTCGGGTTGTAGCTAGGAATACGGGTACGTATATTTATACGGTATATTTTATCGGGTTATACTATTATACGGGTCGGGTGAAATCAAATACGGGTTGTATCAAGTATTTAATACGTATTATGTACAAGTATATAGTATTTGCATACTTTAGTTTTTATAAAAGACAACTATAACGCCTTAGAATTTAGAAATTCAAGAATTTACCCCCAACCAATAACTAGTTAACTAGTTTATCTTTCATGAAACTACAACTACCTCCCCAATTTTTAAACTAAATTAGTTTTTAACTTTTCTAAACTACAATTATCTCCCTATTCTTCAAGTTAGCAACTTTATATATTTGAAAATTAACCCCTCAGATTTTATCCAACTATTTTGTAACTTCCTCAAATTTATAATTTCGACCCATTCTTTAATTTAGTTAATTTATAACTTCTAAAAAAAATGCAATTTAACCCCCAAACTCTATCAAAATTATTAACTTACGCTCTTGTATAATATTTGGGGTATTACATGTTGCTATGGATTCCCTGCAAACAACTCTTAAGGCTTGGAACAAAAAAGAGTTTGGTAATATTTTCAAAAAGAAAAGAATCCTTCTGGCCAGAATTAGTGGCATCCAAAAGATTTTAAGTGATCATTTACAATCTTGAAAAAGTTTTAATCTCTGATTATAACTAAGTTTTGGAGCAAGAGGAAACTCTTTGGCATCAAAAGTCTAGAATTAAATGGGTGGTCCAGGGGGAAAGAAATACAAAAAAATTCCACCTTTCTACTATTATTAGAAAAGGAAGAATAATATTCAATCTTTGAAAAAGGATAATATCTGGATCCATGAGGAAGGGGACCTTAAGGATCATGTTCTGAACTTTTTTCAATCTTTGTATGATAGTGACTCTTCTGCCAGTCGCCATGGTACTGAGATTACTTATAGCAATATTTTGAGAACAATTACTGAGGAGGAGAATTCTTCTCTAACTGCCCCTGTCTTGGATGAGACTATCTGGACTACTATTAAAAGCATCAATAAAAATTGAGCCCCTGGCCCTGATGGTTTCAATGCTGCTTTTTATCACTCTAGTTGGAATACTATCAAAAGTGATGTCTGCTCCCAAATTAAAGATGTGTTTACCTCTCATCAGTTGCCTTGTTCTATGAACAAAACCTACATCTGCCTTATCCTTAAGATTACTAAACCTGAAACTATTATGCAATTCAGACCTATAGGCCTTTGTAATGTTTCCTATAAGGTTGTGTCTACAATAGTTGTGGATAGAATTAGACCCCTGATGAACTCTATCATTTCTCCAAATCAAAGCAGTTGCATCCCTGGTAGAAGCACTTGTGATAATATTATTATGGTGCAGGAAATTTTGCATACTATCAAGAAGAGAAAAGGTAAAAAAGGTGCTCTTATTCTCAAGATTGATCTTGAGAAAGTTTATGGCAGACTATCCTGGGCTTTCATTAAAGACACTCTTATGGCTTTTAACTTTGACCATAATCTTATCAAACTTATTACGAACTGTATCTCTACTGTGGAGTATTCAGTTTTGTGGAATGGTGAACCCCTTCCTTATTTTAGGGCTGGTAGAGGATTAAGGCAAGGAGATCCCTTGTCCCCCTACATTTTTGTACTGTGTCTGGAAAGGCTGTAAGGTATGATAAGTCAAGTGGAAAGGCAGGGTCTCTGGAAAGGTATTAAAATTTCCCCCAATAGTGCCCCTATTACTCATTTATTTTTTTGCTGATGATATGCTACTTTTTGGTCAAGCTGACTCTATTACAGTTGACTTTATTCACCAAGTGCTTGCTGATTTTTGTTGTATTTCTGGCCAAAAAATTAGTCAACAGAAATCCAAGTTGTTTATCTCTCCAAATGTTAGCAATTTGAATGCTAAGAACATCAGTCTTAAGTTGAACATTCCCCTTACCAAAGATTGGGGAAAATAGCTTGGTATTAATCTGGATTTAAAAAGAAAATGGCAAAATCCAATATGCTGATACTATTGCGAAGGTTCATAATAAGCCTGTCGGGTGGAAATCAGCTCTACTTGGCATAGGGGGTAGACTCACCCTCATTAATTATGTTACTACCTCTGTGCCTGTGTATACTATGCAAACACAGGCCATCCCCATCAATGTTTTTAAAGAGTTGGATAAGATTAATAGGAATTTTCTTTGGGGTGATAATGACACCACCAAGAAAATTCATAGCATTGGATGGAAATCTGTTTGTAAGCCGAAGAAATTTGGGGGTTTGGGAATCAAAAACATGCACCAACAGAACAAAAGCTTTCTTTATGAAGTTGGGTTGGAATGTGCTTACTAATGATAAGGCTATGTGGGTCAAATTCCTTAGGAAAAAGTATTTGAAAAACTTTGATTTATTCAATTGGCCTTTGAAAAGAAATGCTTCCAGAACTTGGAAAGGCATTGTCAAAATCAGAGAGGATCTCAAGAAGGGTTTCCAATGGAAAGTTGGAAATGGTCTCAATATAAATATTTGGAAAGACAGATGGGTTGGTCAATTTTCTCTTATTGAGAAGTATCCTCAGGTTACTTGTGATGAAGGTGATATTGTTGGGAATCTCATTACTCATGACAGGACATGGGACCTTAATCCTATTCTCAATATTGTTGACAATGACATCATTAATTCCATTTTGGCTAAGAAAATTCCCCAAAACATGAATGAGAAATATACTCTTTTCTGGTCTGATAATAGTTTGGGTAATTTTTCTGTGTCTTCTGCCTATAAGCTCATTTCCTGTTATGATTTTACCCCTCATATGGACTGGTCTTGGCTTTGGAAGCTCAAAATCCCTATGAAAATGATCATTTTTGCCTGAAAAGTCAAACACAACAGGCTTTTCACAAACTCCATTAGGAAAATGAGAGGTTTTACTACTGATGACTCTTGTTCCCAATGTAACAATGGCATTGAGGACATTGATCATCTCCTTAGAAGCTGCCCTACAGCCTTTGCTGTTTGGGAAGTGATTTTCAGTAATAGTTGGATTTCTGGTTCCATCACTAAGGACTTCTGAACTTGGTTTGATGGTAACCTCAAATCCACTAAAATCAGAGGGAGTGCTCACTCTATTCTCTTCATTTGTGCTTGCTGGTTTATTTGGAAGAATAGAAATAACTTATATTTAAACAAAACTAAATGTTCCTTGCAGGTTACTATCAGGAATATCCAGCTCTATGCTGTGGAGATCCAAGATGCTTTTAAACTCAATAAGAGCACCCTTGTTGATGTCACTATGAACCCTGATATTTGGACTCCTCCTTCTGCAGGTACTTTGAAGCTGAACTCAGATGGGAGTAAGCTGGGAGATCATGGGATTGCAGGCTATGGTGGAGTGATCAGAGATGAGGGTGGCAAATGGATTAAGGGTATATAGGACAAATTGGCTACAGGTCTGTTCTGGAGGCCCAGTTATGGGGTATTCATAGAGGGATGGTCATTATTCATCAAATGCAGCTTAAGGAGGTTGAGGTGGAAACTGACTCTCTTGAAGCTTTCAGCAGCATCATCAACTCCCCCCCCCCCCCCCCCCCACCTCCTTTCCCCTTCACCACTATTATTAAGGAGATCAACATTCTGCTGGAAGGTTGCAATTGCCATCTGAAACACATCAAGAGAGATACCAATTGTCTGGCTGATGCGTTGGCTATGAAAGGAAGAAATCAAGCTGAGACCTTGATCATTCTTGACAACCCCCCAGATGATATTGCTCCCTTAGTTGTTAGGGACATGGTTGTTGATGGTCCAGGCCATTAGCTCTTTTGTGTTTGTTTGTTTTGTTGTGTAATCTTCTGACTTAGCAAAAAAAAAATATAGCCACTGAACTCGTAACCATGCCACAAATGAGGCAGCAAGTCCTGAGAAGCATGGAATAATTCCTCAGCAGCCATGGTCTAGTGAGTAGTGTGACCACCAGTCACCACAAAGTTGCAAAACAAACCAGGAACGCCCAAAAGAGGAAGCATGGACCCACTAAAGAAGAGCATCTTCCACAGTGCACTAAATCTTATATTTGACGGTAAATTTTGTTGTTTTTGGCCTCTCACACCAAATCATCAAATCACAAAAAAATAGTGATTTTTTTGTAAGCCTCCCACAGTTGTTGACCAATAAAATACCAAATCACCAAATTCTATATTTGGTGTAGCTTTTGCGAAATGGTGAAGTGCATCTCCCACAGTACCCCCAAATCCTATCATATATCACCAAATCCTATTTTTACCATCAAATTTGATGGCGAAAATAGTATTTGGTGTAATCTACACCAAATTGTTAATTAGTGTTTAAGACATGCTTTTACATCACTTTTATATAATTTGAGACATAATGTCATATGTTACAAATGATTAGTGTTAAAATTTATTTTTCATGACAAATATAATTAATCTTGGTGATAAAAAATAAAATATAAACAAAAATGACGACAAGAAAAATGCATTAATAATAAACTCGGAAAAATAAAGACATGTCACATTATTAGCATACAAATACAATGCATATTCAAGCTCGATTTGCAATTGTTAGAGGAGGCACTGAATTTTGGAAGAAAAATGACATTCACGATATCATGTTAGCATGCTTATCATGCACAATATGATAGTCGAAGAGGAAAGTAGTGAGTATCTCAACACCTACACTTTTGATGCTTCTCACATTCCCACATATCTTGATTATGAAAGTTTACCATTTGTACTGCATGTTGAGGCTGCAAGGGATATCACTAATTCAACATTTATCCAATTTCTGGGTTGACATCGAAACTTGATAAACTAAGGAGCTCATAACGAACTAAGAAGAAAACTTATTGCATAAATTGATTAGACATGTCAATTAGATTTCTTGAAGTGCATTTTATCATTTTACAATTTCGTGCAATAATATTTTGGTAGTAAAATACTTTTTTATTTTGATAGTTATGGAATTCACGATTCGGTGATAAATTTGATGATTTGTTGTGGGAGGCCAAAAATACCATTCTCTAAATTTGATGAAATGGTGAAATAACTATCTGATATAAAAATTGGTGAAAACTGTGGAAGACCAGAAGTGCTACTTTTCCACCAAAAAGGGTGAAATGGTGTTTTTGAGGGTTAACTGTGGGAGGTCAAACTATTTTGATATCAATTGTGGAAGATGCTCTAAATGCATCAGCCCACAAGCCAAGCTAGTTGTTTTAGTACTTTCTCTGTTCGGGCTCTTTCTTCACCTTTTCAATGGCACAGGTTTGTGCCATTGTCAATAGCGCCCTGCCCTCTCCCTCTAAGTACTGTCATGTCCCTCTTAATCCTCTTATTAGAGCATCTCCAATGGTAAAACCACAAAGTAGATAAATTATAACTAGTATGAATTTTAACTAAGTGAACTATTTAGTGTTTGCTCCAATGGTGTCATGTATTTTACATAACTCGTAGGTATGAAATTATAAAAATATTTATTTATTAAATTAAAGTAGGAGAGAGATAGACACAAAAAGTTTAACTTCCTACTTTCTAGCTAGCTACTAGTAGAGAGCGGGATACGTAATATGTAAAGTATTGAGTCATTTAACTAGTCCATTGGAGCTTGTTATTTCTTCAAATTATGTAAATTATAACTAAACTAACTTTTTAACCTAACCATTGGAGATGCTCTTACACCCTCTAATTAGCATGTTCTGGTTTTGCACAAATGAACAACATCAAGAACAGAACAAGATCAAGAGAAGAACAAGAACAGATCTAAAAACTTTCTGGACAAAAATTTCTTGACAAAAAGTCTGGTCTCAATTTCATGACAACAGTTTCCAGAACAAAGACCACCGCCTCTCACACGCGGTACAGAATAACCACGATAAGAACCACACTCTCTTCTATTTTTGTTCCTCGCCAAGCTTTCTGCACAATCCGCAATTGACTCGGGGTCCAAGACGGGTAGGAATAGGTTGAAGATGGGGCCTAGTGGTCACTCAAATCAGCATCATCCTTCCTAGAACTACACTCCTCAACAGTGCATTGCGACGATTTCCTTGCGGCTTTCTTGTGCCCTCTTCCTTTCGGCTTTCTTGTTATGATATTCATTGCTATCATGTCATGTGGGGCAGTATACTGGTTCCTGCAAGGGATTGACGAGTCTCTGATACGAAAATTTTATCAAAACATGTGGAGAGTTCTTGCAAAGGATTGATGGGCCTCTGATACGAGAATTTTATCGAAATCCATCAGAAAGTGCATGTGCCTCCCAACAGGACAACGATAAGTCAGTAATGTATCAGCAGGTTTCTCACTCAGAAATGCAAATTCAAGCTCACCATTCTAGACCAGAATCTAGAACATGTTCATGAATAGGTCGTATTTCTCTTATACTACAACAAGATTCCGATAGATTTATCTTATCATATTCAGTTACTGCATAAAGGATTCAGAAACACCTATAAACTCATGACTCGCAAAGACAGCATGATAATATCCTTTAGGAACATAATCATAATCATGAAACAAGTACCAGCAAACAAAGATTACATTGTCCACGACCAAAAGCTTAAACAAAAAACCAAAATTAATTGTCATGACAAAACTCGATAGTAATAAAACCTAACCCAGCTTCCAGATACTACTAAGAAACTACTCGTCCTCCTGGCTACGGAGCCTAGCAAGGCTGTTGGTAACAACAATGTCAAGCTGAGCAGCTCTCTCCACAATGTCCTTTCGCTTCCTTGTCGACACATTGTGTGCAATCTCGGCACAGTAGTGCCTGCAAAATCAAGTTATAAAAGTTTCAGATCACACACACGTGTACGCCATATACCAATTACTAGGGAACAGAGGGTATTGAATTGGTTATTTACCTGTTGTGCATCATCAAAACTTCAAGCTCCTTCACATTGTGGACCAAAAACTTCTTGAAGCCATTAGGAAGGTAGTGCCTGGTCTTCTTGTCTGTGCCATAACCAATGTTTGGCATCAGTGTCACTCCCTTGAACTTCCTCCTCACACGGGAATCAATACCCTTGGGTCTGCGCCAACTTGGCTGCAAATGAGGTAAAGACAGATTTAACAAGGGTCGTTTCATAGCAAGCTACCAAAATGTTTTGTAAATACCAGCAATAGTAAGAGTTCACAAGAGTATGTAACCACAAGAACAAGAACCTAACCTATATAAAGTTTGACATGGTGGTCATTCAAACAGAGAAATGATTGAATGAGGAGTTCTCAAGCTTCATCATTTTACTATCTAATTGCAAAACAGGGAGTGCAATAAGACGGGGGTGTAAAACATTTGCAAATCAAAAACTGACAGTTACGTTACAGGATGTAAACTTGCCTAATCCAAAGGAACTCTTACTGAATCCAAGGCTATACACCGACACCAGTAAATCAGAGTACCCATCAGTGTGGAAAGGAGTCAGATAGAAACAATAGTAACTAATGAAATTGTTAAAGCAATAATGACACAATATATGCAACACTATTCCAAGACTAATGAAATGTGGAAGCATGAATTCAGGCAATTGTATCTACACAAGTACAACTCTTGCTTACAGATAATTATCCAAACAATGCCATGATACTAACATCAACATGTCATCCTAGAATAAATATGAAAAGGTAAAGATATTTGAAGAGAGCCTTGTTGAAAAGGCTTAAGAGACTGTTTGGTATCCACTTAAAAATCAGGAAAACCAGCTCCAAAAACACCAAATTAATGTTGAAAAGCACATTATACTAACACCAACATGCCATCTGAGTATATAGTTAACAGAGGGAAATACATTTTAGGTGCCACAGTGGCCTTGAGATACAAAACCATTTCTACAAAACCATGTGAAAAACGCACCAGAGTCTGTTTGGTATCAATTAAAAACAGTGAAACACAGCTCTAAAACACCAAAATCAAAGCTTCTAGAGTATGCAAAACCACATAGTAATTGGTTCAAACCACAGGTTAGTTTCCTTCATTCAACCAGCAATTAAGCATGAATCTAATAATAAATGTTAGATATCAGAACCAACAATATGAACTAATATTTTTTTCCATCTCTCAAATTGTAGAATCAATTAGAACATTTCCCAAATTCATCAACATATTTCATCTCAAAGACATCAACCAAAAGTTAATCAAATCAATCAGATTGGTCAATAACCCTAACTCACATCACATAGGCATCAAATTAAACAAATTTCTCCTACAAAAATGGACACAGAACTCGAATCGCTACCACAAATCCTCCAGAAACAAATATCATCTATGCGAAAACAGAAATCTACAAAAAAAAACAATCGATCCAAACACAAATCAAATAGATAGTTTTGTTTCCGTACCTTGACGGAGACCAAGCGGTCGCTCCATGGCCTGTTGAACTTCTTGGTCCTCTTCTTCACGACCTTCTTCGTCAGCAACGGAACCGCCATTTTTCACAGATCTTCTAGCCCTAACCTTCTCTGCACAATTCACAGATCAAACTAAGCACATAAGCAACAACGCAGCAGAGAGAGAGAGAGAGAGAGAGATTTACAGCGTCGAGAGGAAGAGATGAGAGTGAGAGCCGCTCTGTGGAAGGATTAGGGTTAGCAGCTGACCAGAGTATATACGAAGGGAGAGGCTCTTGTAGGGTTTTTCGTTAACTTTTGTGTACTGGGCTCGGCCCACTATTGTGAAGCCCATTAATTGGGCCCAATAGCTTATTTTGTGGACTGAAGTTCAAGGGCTTTATGATGGGGGTCCCTAATTTATGCTAAAATGAAGTTTTGGTGCTTGGACTCTAATGTACTTGTCAAATAAGTCCCTAAGTTTGGTGAGTGGTGATCTCATGTGAACGCTTATGTGGTAGTTCTCATGAAAATTCTATGTGATCTTTCAGGGTGTAGTTGAGTTGGTCGGGTGAGCATTCTTAAGACAAGACTTTAGACATTTGTCTTGAGGTATTGAGTTCAAACTTGGGCGATCCAAGGGCAGCATATTGGTCTTCTCAACTGCGAGTCTGTCAGTCCGATTTTTTTCATGCTAGTTTGCCTTTCTAGTATGATTTGCAGGCTATTGCACTAGAGCGGGGGTTTACGCAATGCGCACCCGAAGGGTAGTGTCTGTGGGTTCCCACGTCATCAAAAAAATAAAAACCTCATGTGGCACAATATGAAACATGCAATCATTACTATAGTTTTATCATATGATTCGATTAACGTGTTTAATGTACAAAAAGATTGAGCTTAGTATGTTTCATATTGTGCCGCGTATGTTTCTCATGGGAGTTACTACATGAGCGTCCCATGATTACACCACTCTTGGCGACATGATTTGTTTTGCACTCATGATTCATAAATATATATTAAGGTATGTGTTGGCAACAGCCGAAAATATAAATAATCAACAGAATATAATATGAATAAGACATCTACACATACTGAGAGTTACAATTTATTTGGTATGATCAGCAATTATAGAACATAGATTTTGATCCGTTTGTAAAATTGAATCAATTGGTGCTAGTTCAAGTGGTAGGGTGTTTAAAAGTCCCTGTATGAGGTCTTGATTTTACAAAAATAGGTAAAAAAAAAAGTGTGTAATTGAAAGTAGTTTTTTAGATTCTAGAATAAGTCACTTGAACACTCACTTATAAATGGGATTTATTCATGTTCATGTAAAAAAGGACAAGTCAGGTGTATTTTTCAGCTGTGAAATCCTCAGTTTTGGATTTTCAGCTTAATGCATGTCCCATCAAATGAAATTACTTAACATTAGCTACACAAAATAGTTGATATTTACTCTAGCTCGATACATATTACATAAATATTGTGTGTGGAGAAGAAAAAAAATCAACGGCAACCCTTCTAAAGGTAAACAAATGCCCAGAATTTTAGTTTTATTTTCGATATTCTATTCAAACCCTGAAGAAAGCTTAAAGGTCATACGAGAACCATGCGTTTCAACTAAAGCTTACAAACTTACCCCACTGACCACGGATTTAGAAACTTCGTCCCACCTTTCTTTTGGCGGGTTTAGAAATTTCATCCTACCCCAAAAAATTTGATTAAATACTACTATACCTCTAAAATTCATTAACTATTTTAATTGTGACCTTCAGTAAATAGCATTTCAGCCATTTCTACATCATTAAAATATTTTGGTTGTGCCCCTAACAGTTTTCGAAATTGTGTCACTCCACTGACTAAATCCTAGCTCTGCCACTGTACCTCTTATTGTCTCCAAGATCAAAATGTGTTTCGCCATTCACGTATGCTCAAGAGATGAAGAAACCCTTAATCATTGAATTCCAACTTCCAACACAAATTATTGTCACTCATTTAAAAAAATCTTACTGTTTCAATAATTTGCGCATTCTAAGTCTCCCCGCAAATTGAAGTGTAAAAGTCCCACAACAGTGCTTACAAGAATTGACGCATGGCTCATAAATGAAACTACCAGCTCAGGCGACCTTCGCACAAACACAACATGGTCAAACCCGCCTTGGGATAGTCAAAAGTAAAGGCAATTGTGATGCCTCATGATACCTCAGAAACAGAGATGTGGCAACTGGATTAGTGATAAGAGGAGATACCGGATTCATCATAGCCGGAAAAGGCTTAAAACTCCCTTCCCGGAACCTTGGCAAAAGAGGAAGAAGTCGGTGCAAGAGAATGTATCCTCTTAGCAAGATCCCCATCTATAATTACATCATTAAGAGTGATTCTTTGAATATTGTAACGATATGGAAGAGAAGGAGAACAGATAAAATCATTGAAGTAAAGAAATGTCTTGGAAAGTGCCAAGATAGCCAATGGGTGCATCTGTCTATGGTACAAAAACCAGCCTCGCTATGGGCTTACGATGTTTTATTCCGTTAATTTATGGGCTCCCAAGCTCATAATACATGAAGGGAAAATATATTTTTCTGCTTTAAAAAATCACAAAGTGTATAAGCCAGACTAGTTAAAACCCGATTATAGTCTTAATTCACTGTTTTCAACATCGGATTCCATTGACAAGCTGGCACCATAAGGCTACACGTGGCTCAAAGGGGCCCATACTAATTGCCATGTCATCACCTCCCAAATTGTCCTAGAATATCACTTTCCCCCCTAAGAAATGCAAGTATTTGGAACCCCAATAGAAAAATAATACTAGTCACTATGCATTGTTAGAAGCCAACCAAAGAATATGAACCTTCTCTTCTGTCCTAGAAGTCTTTACAACCCTCCCCACAAATTTTGCAAGAAAGGAACCAAATCATGCTGCATAAGAAGGCTGCAAATATATACTTGCTGCCACAAGACAAAAAAACATCTCTCGCAGCACGAAGCATCCTCCAGAGTACAGAACGACGCCAGCTTTTTGATAAAAGAATGGCCGGCCAGCAGCTGAAACCCGCCGCCACTCTTCTCTTGGCCCTCAATTTCTTCATGTACGTAGTAGTTCTAGCCATCAGCGGATGGGCAATGAACAAAGCTATCGATTATGGCTTTTTCATAGGTAAAAGCATCCTTCTCACAAGCATGTTTCTTCGTTCGTATAGTCACAGGCCACATAGCATGTGTCGTGGTGTCAAACTGGCCGTCTCACGGTGCAAACTGGCCCCCTTTTTAGGTGCGGAGCGAGGATTTTAGGAAGAGAGGGCGCGTTCTAGGTCTTATTAAGTGTATTTGTAAGTGCTCCGTTTCAATATTTTGGACACAATTAGAACTTTTGGAGGCACAACTGAATAATTTTTTAAATTTAAGGGTGCATATATTATATAGTTCTTTAAAATGTTGCAGGGGAAGTGACCCCCTTGCACTTCCATGCCTCCACCCCTGCCCCTTAACCCGGCCCTAACCCCACCCCCCTCTTCTATCCCAGGCCGCACCTGAAACCCCCCCCCCCCCCCCCCCTCTACCCGTTCCAATTCAGCTCAGCCCGGGACTGGTCCGGCCCCCTCTAATCATATTTACTTTATGCCCTCTAACCATATTTACATTTTGCTGAAATGACTATATTACTTTTTTTAAGGTTAATTTGGAGGATAGAGCAATTATTATTATTATTATTATTATTATTATTATTATTATTATTATTATTATTATTATTATTATTATTATTATTAAAAAATAAATAACAAATTCACTGGGAAAAATAATGGGGGTGGGGGTTTGAATCAGGACCGGTCTGGGCTAGAAATTCTCCCAAAAACCCACCCCGCCCCTTCCCCCAACCGCTCCTCAAACCCGCCCAGTGCCTCTTCCCTCCCTAACCCACCGAATCCGGCCCGGCCCGTTGACACCACGACCTCATGTGGTGTACCCTGCTAGACCATCAGAAGTCACATGGCTGGCCTCACATAAGAAAATTCAAGGATCACAGGATAAAACAACAGAATTTAGGGACGAAACTATAATCCAGCATACTATTTAGGTGCATAAAAGTGATATCCTTCCTTTTCTATGCTCAAAATCAACCCTTTGGTGTGTGATTTTTCAGATGCAGGATTTGAACTCCCAGCACACTTCTCTCCCATATACTTCCCCATGGGAAATGCTGCCACTGGTTTCTTTGTAGTCTTCGCCTTGATCGCCGGAGTCGTCGGCGTCGCGTCGGTCATCTCCGGCGTAAACCACATCCAGGTTTGGAGATCCGAGAGCTTGCCTGCCGCTGCTTCTGCCGCCGCCGTTGCTTGGAGTCTTACCCTCCTCGCCATGGGGTAAGCCATTTTCTTCCACGGGCTAAACTGGCTATCAGTCATTTGGTCTAACCCGCAATCTTACCTTCTTACAGCTTCGCTTGGAAAGAAATCGAGCTACACTACAGAAACGCGAGCCTGGTACGTAACCCAGAAACATCGTCCTAGTTAACTTTCAGCAAAAACGAGCGAGGTTAATTAATGACGATAATGTTTCTGTTTTCAGAGAACAATGGAGGCTTTCTTGATCATACTCTCAGTCACACAGCTTCTATACATTGCGGCAATTCACGGCACTTCATGAATCTGAAGACTCTGATCAAATTCTGCACTCGTGTGTGATTGTTTTTTCTTGCCTTCTTACGCTTGTAACTTCCACTGTTGTGTGTGTGTTCATTCCCGTAACACGAATAAGAAAAAGAATGAAGTACATTTTCTTGCGAGAACTTTATGTAACCGTTTCAGTATCATATCGACACTGATGAAATCACAAATGTCGCAATTCAATTCTCCAGAAAACTGCAAAAATGAAGTCAATCTTGCGAAAGAACTCAAATTGATACAGTAGAAAGGAAGAGCAGCCCGGTGCACTAAGCTCATGCTATGTGCGGGGTCCACGAAAAGGTCGAACCACTTTGGGTGCATGAAAAGGTTGAACCACTTTGGGGTCTATTGCATGCACCCAAAGTGGTCTATTGCACCCAGTCTTACCTTGCATTTCTACAAGAGGCTGTCGTGGGGTCCACGAAAGGGTCGGACCACTTAGGGATCTATTGCATGTAGTCTTACCTTGCATTTCTGCAAGAGGCTGTGGAAACACAAACCCATGACGTGGTCGTCGCACGGCAACAACTTTTATCGTTGCGCCAAGGCTCCCTTTCGAACTGATATAGTAATAGGTTCCAAAACAAACTCAATACTTTTATAACCAAAGAACGTTTACGAGTTTCAAGACCGATAAATCATCCGGAAAATAGCACAACTTTGATATCCGACACAGAAAAAGCTTTGAATCCCAAGATATACCAGAAAAACTAATAAAGGGCAGCAATATTGCCCTGCAAAATCACTAGAAAAGACCAAACACAGCCACCTTCCGAAAACTAATATAAAGAAAACGCTATAGACCTCAATTTGCTTGTATGTGAAGACACTTGCCCAGCTTTCCATACTTCTTCTGGGTAGAAACATGCCGACTCGAACCCTTATGAGAATTGCAATAGCTTCACCTGTCCCTTCTCAGCACTTCGACACTGCTTGGTTCTTCTGCATCAAAGGCAACCAGAGGTTCAAATTAGTTAAGATGGTTATGACAATGTACGTTTATTCGCGCAAAGACAACAATTACACAGTGACATCTCTCGCCCTTCAGCCTTGGTAATAATACAACGACTTGGATTTTATTTTACCAAAACCAGGATAAATTTTTGACCTGAAAAAATAAGGTTCCAGATGACATCAGGAGAAGAGAAAGCTCGGAGCTTTGAGGTTCACCAGCTTCTGCCAAACCAGGATAATTTGTTCTCATTTAAATTCATATAGAGAACGAAAAAGCGTGGAGTTGGTTGCTTATCTTGAGGTGCAGGACACACCAACACAAGTCCCTTTTGGCACAAAGTTTTCTGAAGACACTCTAAAAAAGCTCCTAGAATGTCACACATCAAAGTAGGCAGCACCAAACATTTATTCTAACTCACAATGTGGGAGTTCCGGCAATTTTACAATCACAGAGTTCAATTTCAATTCATCGGAATACCACCACAGGCCAAGACATTTGAACAGGAGCTACCGTTGAGTTAAAGCACTCTAAAGTCTAAACAGGAGCTACCGTTGGATAAGGCCAGCATCCAGGAAAGAAATACTCCTAGCACATTTTAACCAAACTACTATGCTCAGGCCCAACTCAAAAAAAATTGTTGCAATTTTGCCCTCATTTTCTCAATATTTTATAATTTAGCCCCCAAAAATATTCTGAATTAGGGTTGTTGTAATTTATGGTTTAGCCTCATTTAAGTCATACATTTTCCCTTGATTTCAGTTTTAGCCCCCATTCACACTATTTCCTGGATCTGCCCCTGAAGTCGTGCCTGCCTTCGCGGCAAATGGGTGTTTTACAAAGTTACAAACTAATCCGGAGCTTCATCAAACCGAGTCATATTCTACACATATTTCATGTCCATTCGAGCAACTTGAACATAATAAGCAACACATGATATACAACTATTCAACATTCAATCTTACATGTCTAAGTGACTATACAGCACAGGACACGAACATATTGCATGATATAAGTACATATTGCATGATAATGAATGCAAATCCGAAGAAACATGTATGGCGACCTGCTGACCCCCTGTAACTATCAGAGTATCAGTTACCAACCAGATTCGACAGAATATACAAGTTCTCTAATTATCTTCCTAGTGTGCAACAAGAAACATAGTCAAGTGCACCGCCGCCTTTCAGAACTCCTAATCTTAGGTCCAGAACTCTATATTATGCAGGGGTCATTTCCTTATTACATAACTTCAGACATCTAGATTAAACTGCACAGAAGTACTCACCAGAAATTATCTACTGGAGCCAGTAAACAGCTCAAAGAGTCCACAGCAACCCCTCCATGATGTTTGCACAGGCCGTGGGGCAGGAGCAAGCAGAGGCTGCAAACAGTTCCAACATTAATTTAAAAAAAAAGAATAAAGAAAGCTTTCAGTTCTGTGATGAGTCTGTTGATAAGCAAATATGAGATAGATGTATTACCTGTTTCTCAGAGCATTCAGTACCCGCATGATCTTTTGATTGTTCAGTACCGTTGCCACTAGCAACGACGGGGCCGCTGGATGGTGGCAGCAGCTTATCTTCCTCCTCATGTGATTGAAAAGTTTCTACATTAGAAGAGACTGCAGAATTCTCAACCTCTGTGGAAGGCACTTCCTTCTTATCTTCCTCCTCATGTGATAGAAAAGTTTCAACACTAGACGAGACTGCAGAATTCTCAGCCTCTATAGAAGACACTTCCTTCTGAAGAAGTTGTGATCCCACATCCGATACTACTTCTGTAAGCTCAGAGATTTTACCTTTCCCATTTTCTTCCAAGCCCAAGTTGGGGACATTAGAATCCAAAGCATGCTCAACAACCTCATTAGATATAATTTCTGGTGCGACGAGGGGAAGAGTTTGTTCAACTACATTATAGGCTTTCTCTGTCGGTGTTGCTACAAAACTATCTGCGACTTGAGTTACTTCAGGCAAATCAGCAAGATCAACGAAACTAGCAGCATCTGGGGCTAGAGTTACTTCACCTGAATCATCAGTCTTGACTAATTCAGCAATGGCACCAGATTCAACAGCCGCATTTGGAACATCCTTTTCTGGCTCCGCTGATTCAATTACCACCACTTTCTTCTCGACAGTAAAAGATTCATCATCCGAACCACTACTGCTGCTGCTGCTGCTGCTAGAGCTGGAGCTACTCTTATCTTTATGTGATTTCTTCACAGACTCCAGGGTTTTGTTGCCAGGACCTTCCTCCTCAGACTTAAACTCCCAATCTATTTCGATAACATTGCTCTCGTCGATCGCTACCCCACTCGCTCCATTGACTCCGGCTTCTTCGGAGGGAATGTCTTCTCTCTTCTCCACCTCCAGATCAGCCTCATCAAACGAATGTTGCTCGTCATGGTGTTCTTGTGATTTCGGAGAATTCACCCCTCCGCCATCACTCTCTTTCCCATCATCTCCTGCCATTTTTTGATCCATTCACAAGAATTCAAAACCAAGGCTGATTAAAGCAAGAAACACCAAGAAATGGTCTTCAAGAATACAGTATAACAAGAAATGGTCTTCAAGAATACAATCAAGAGTTTGGACTATGAGCTGAAAAGTAGATACATGATTGAGAGAAAGGTTGCTGTAAACCACTACTATAACCTAAAAGTTATATAGCCTTTTCACTTTCCCAAATCAATACAAATCAACCCAGCCTTATCACTCTGTAATACATCTGTATATGTATACCCATCTGTAATCACATATACTAAGAAATACCCATACAGCCATCTGAGCCAAAAACACAGAATTATGGGCTGATTCATCAGTTACAGCACATTTAGATGAAACCCAGAAGAATCCAGATAGGAACAACCCATACCCACCAAGCCAATTCCACAAAAATCATCAAATACCCAACCAAGTGTGCATACAATATACAAGATTACTAGTACCCACCAAGCCACAAAAAGTAGACCAAACAGATAGATAAATAACACCCAGATTGGATCAGGCAAATTAACAAACACTTGGTGAGCAGTACCCACAAAGCCACAAAAATCACAGATAGATCAGAAAAAAGAAAAACACAGATAAGGGTTGGGTCTCTGAGAGTGATTTCACACATGGGTGTGTGTGGATTGGTTTCATAAAAGTGAGACCAGAGAGAGTAGTAGACTAGTAGTAGTAGTACCTTGTTGAGAGTGAGTAGAAGAAGAGGTTGCTTCTTTTTCCTTCTTTTTCTTAGCTGCTGCTTTCCTTCTCTTAGCACCTGAGGGCATGATTGATCTTGAGATTGATTAAGCAGATCGTGGGTTGTCTCCTCCTTTGTGAATTTGGGGGAAAAACACTGAGCCTCTCTCTCTCTCTCTAGAGTTCTCTCTCTCTACCCACAACTCTCTGGATTTTTGCAACTTCAAAAAACACCAATGGTGGGTCTCTGGCAGAGAGATATGGTCATATGGGGGAGAGTTGCTAATATGATATACCAGGTCCAGGGAATCCAAGTGATTGGTGTCTCTTTGTGTTTCATTTCAGTTTTATTTTATTTTATCAATTCATCACAATTATGGGAGAAAGTATTCATTGGGGCTAGCCCCACTACAGTGGCATGTCTGCGTGGTGGGGCGCGCCATTCAGTTTTTGACAAATATACAATAGTCAAATGGAACCCACCAAATTTTGCTTGTTTGTCAAAAGCTGAATGACGCGCCCCACCGCACTGACATGCCACAGTGATGGGGCTAGCCCCAATGAATACTTTCTCCAATTATGGAGTACATTTTTTTAATTTCTTTTTTCTTATTTCTCAAAAAAAAAGTATATTTGTGGCTAGGGTGATATTTCAACTGGTAGAGCGTTGAAAATTCTTACATGAGGCCTTAATTTCAAACCCGATTGACGACAAAATTAATTTCTCAAAAACTACTTCTTTGTGGCACTATATGACACTGGGTGTTTCTTCGTAACGCTCGAATTAATAATTATTAGCACTAAAGTAATTAATTTTATTCGTGTTTCGCATCAATTTAGATGCAGGATGATGCCTTGTAATAATGGCCATTTTTTCGTAATGACAAATTTGATGGCTATCTATCGTGAGTATTTAATTTTAGTTTGTGTCGTGAATTAAACGTGAAGAAATATAACGCTTGGTGTTTCTTTGTGACGCTCGACTAGATAATTGCCACGTTAAATGCTTCAATTTTTTCATTCATGTTAACCTAAATTAGAAAACAATTTTTGGGTATGGTTTTGTTGTGTATGTGACATTATGTAATTCTTTAAAATGTGACTTGATGTTGATTCACTGTAAACGTTTTCAATTTAATTCGTGTCACGCCTTAAATTAGACGTCACACGGTGCTCCGTAACATGTAACTTTTTTTCATTATAGCGTCCGTCTTTGTGGTTGTATCTAATAAGTGTTCCAATTGTGGGTCTAGCAGATATGGTCTAATAAGTGTTCTAATATGATCTTTCAGGTCCAGGGAATCCAAGTGATTGGTGTCTCTTGTTTCATTTCGGTTTTATTTTATCTTTTTTTAAGAATTTTTTTTAAAAAATTTGTTTTTATCGTCAACTGGGATCGAACCCATGACCTCATGTAGGGACTTCCAACGCTGAACCACCCGAGCTACCACCCTAGCTGTTTTTTATGAATTCTTTTGTATTAAGAAGTGAATTCAAAAAAAAAAAATGACATTAATATTATCAATTCATCACAATTTTAGAGTACATTTCTTTTTGACACATTTTTTTCTTACTTTGTACTACTACTTCTTCGTAGCGCTACGTGACACTGAGTGTTTCTTCGTAACGCTCGAATTAATGTCTAATCATGGTAAATATTTAATTTTACTCGTGTTTAGCATTGATTTAGATGTAGGATAATGCTTTGTAATAATGGCCATTTATTCGTAATGCCAAGTTTGATGGTTATCTATTGCGGGTATTTGATTTTAGTCCGTGTCGTAAATTAAACGTGAAGAAATATAACGTTTGGTGTTTCTTTGTAACGCTCGACTAGACGACTGCCACGTTAAATGCTGCAATTTCATTCATGTCGACCTAAATTAAAAAAAAAAAAAATAAAAAAAAAACAATTTTTAGGTATGGTGTCATTCCGATTGTGACACGATGTAATTCTTTAAATATGTGGCTTGATGTTGATTCACTGTAAACGTTTTTAATTTAATTCGTGTCATGCCTTAAATTAGACGTGACACGATGCTCCATAACATTTAACTTTTTTCATTATAGCGCTCGGCTTTGTGGTTGTATCTAATAAGTGTTCCAATGGTGGGTCCGGCAGATATAGTCATATGGAGGGGGGGGGGGTGCTAGTATGATCTTTCAGGTCCAGGAGATCCAAGTGATTGGTGTCTCTTTGTTTCATTCGGTTTTATTTTATCTTTTTTATGATTTTTTTAAAAAACAAAATTGTTTTCTTTCGTCAATTGGGATCGAACCCATGACCTCATGCAAAGATTTTCAACGTTGTACCACTTGAACTACCACCATAGCTATTTTTTTATGAATTCACTTGTATTAAGAAGTGAATTAAAAAAATTACATTAATATTATCAATTCATCACAATTTTAGAGTACATTTCTTTTTTGACACATTTTGTTTCTTACTTGGTACTACAATTTCTTCGCAGCGCTAAGTGACACTGAGTGTTTCTTCGTAACGCTCGAATTAATGTCTAAACATGGTAAGTATTTAATTTTACTCGTGTTTCGCATTGATTTAGATGTAGGATAACACTTTGTAACAATGGCCATTCATTCGTAATGCCAAATTTGATGGTTATCTATTGCGAGTATTTGATTTTAGTTCGTAAATTAAACGTGAAAAAATATAACGCTTGCTCGACTAGACGACTGGCACGTTAAATGCTTCAATTTCATTCATGTCGACCTGAATTAGAAAAACAGTTTTTTGGCATGGTATTATTCTGATTGTGACACGACGTAATTCTTTAATATGTGGTTTGATGTTGATTCACTGTAAAAGTTTTCAATTTAATTCGTGTCTCGCCTTAAATTAAACGTGACACAGTGCTCCGTAACATTGAACTTTGTTTATTATCGCGTTCGACTTTGTAGTTGTATCTAATAAGGGTTCCAATGGTGGGTCTCGCAGATATGGTCATATGGGAGAGGGGGGGTTCTAATATGATCTTTCAGGTCCATGGGATCAAAGTGATTGGTGTCTCTTTGTTTCATTTCAGTTTTATTTGATCTTTTTTTATGAATTTTTTCTTTGAGAATTTGTTTTTTTGTCGTCAACTGGGATCGAACCCATGACCTCATGCAGGGACTTCCAACGCTGTACCACTTGAGCTACCACTCTAGCTGTTTTTTATGAATTCATTTGTAATAAAGATGTGAATTCAAAAATAATTGACATTAATATTATAAATCATCACAATTTTTGTAACACCCCTCGTTCCCAAGCATTCCGTTCCGGAGAGCCTAGGAGGGTGCTACTCAGTATTTCATTGCTGACTTTAGAAAAACTGCGGTCTTTGTTTCTTTACCCCGCAGGTCTTAGGAGCTGGATTATGGGGTAGCGGGATTCGACATTCATCTAGTATTTTTTCCGCACGCTTAGTAAAGATGAACTCTAGACAACATGGATCTTTTGTATAATGTACAAGTTAATGTAAGTTTGTTCTAAAGTTCCCAAGCTTTCCGTTCCGGACCGGAGAGCCTAGGAGGGTGCTACTATTTTAGAGTACATTTCTTTCCGACACATTTTGTTTCATACTTGGTACTACTTTTTCTTCGTAGCGCTACGTGACACTGAGTGTTTCTTCGTAACGCTCGGATTAATGTCTAATCATTATAAATATTTAATTTTACTCGTGTTTCGCATTGATTTAGATGTAGGATAACGCTTTGTAATAATGGCCATTTATTCGTAATGCCAAATTTGATGGTTATCTACTGCGAGTATTTGATTTTAGTTTGTGTCGTAAATTAAACGTGAAGAAATATAACGCTTGGTGTTTCTTTGTAACGCTCGACTAGACGACTGCCACGTTAAATGCTGCAATTTCATTCATGTCGACCTAAATTAGAAAACAATTTCTTGGTATGGTATCATTCTGATTGTGACACGATGTAATTCTTTAAATATGTGGTTTGGTGTTGATTAACTGTAAACGTTTTCAATTTAATTCTTGTCACGCCTTAAATTAGACGTGACACGATGCTCCGTAACATTTAACTTTTTTTCATTATAGCGTTCGACTTTGTGGTTGTATCCTATAAGTGTTCCAATGGTGGGTCTGGCAGATATGGTCATATGGGGTGGGGTGGGGGGGTTGCTAATACGATCTTTCAGGTCCAAGGGATCCAAGTGATTGGTGTCTCTTTGTATCATTTCGTTTTTATTTTATCTTTTTTTATGATTTTTTTTTGAAACACTTGAGCTATCACCCTAGCTGTTTTTTATGAATTCATTTGTATTAAGAAGTGAATTAAAAAAATGACAGTAATATTATCAATTCATCACAATTTTATAGTACATTTTCTTTTGACACATTTTGTTTCTTATTTGGTACCACTATTTTTTCGCAGCGCTACGTGACACCGAGTGTTTCTTCATAACGCTCGAATTAGTGTCTAATCATGGTATATATTTAATTTTACTCGTGTTTCGCATTGATTTAGATGTAGGATAACGCTTTGTAATAATGGCCATTTATTCGTAATGCCAAATTTGATGGTTATCTATTGCGAGTATTTGATTTTAGTTCGTAAATTAAACGTGAAATATAACATTTGGTGTTTCTTTGTACCGCTCGACTAGACGATTGGCACGTTAAATGCTTCAATTTCATTCATGTCGACCTAAATTAGAAAAACAATTTTTTGGTATGGTATTATTCTGATTGTGTCACGATGTAATTCCTTAAATATGTGGTTTGATGTTGATTCACTGTGAATGTTTTCAATTTAACTCGTGTCTCGCCTTAAATTAGATGTGCCACAGTGCTCCGAAACATTGAACTTTGTTCGTTATAGCGTTCAGCTTTGTAGTTGTATCTAATAAGGGTTCCAATGGTGGGTCTCGCAGATATGGTCATATGGGGGAGTTGCTGCTAATATGATATTTCAGGTCCAGGAAATCCAAGTGATTGGTGTTTCTTTGTTTTATTTCGGTTTTATTTTATATATTTTTTTTATGAATTCATTAGTATTTAGAAGTTAACTAAAAAAATGTCATTACTATTATCAACTCATCACAATTTTAGAGTACATTTCTTTTTGACACGTTTTGTTTCTTACTTGGTACTACTATTTCTTCGTAGCGCCACGTGACACTGAGTGTTTCTTCGTAACGCTCCAATTAATGTCTAACTGTGGTAAATGTTTAATTTTACTCGTGTTTCGCATTGATTTAGATGTAGGATAATGCATTATAATAATGGCCATTTTTTCGTAATGCCAAATTTGATGGCTATCTATCTTGAGTATTTGACTTTAGTTCGCGTCGTAAATTAAACGTGAAGAAATATAACACTTTGTGTTTCTTTGTAACGCTCGACTAGACGATTCCCACGTTAGATGCTTCAATTTCATTCATGTCGACCTAAATTAGAAAAACAATTTTTGGGTATGGTATTATTCTGATTGTGACACGGTTTAATTATGTAAATATGTGGCTTAATGTTGATTCACTGTAAATATTTTAAATTTAATTCGTGTCTCGCCTTAAATTAGACGTGACACGGTGCTTCGTAACTTTTAACTTTTTTCATTATGGCGTTCGACTTTGTGGTTGTATCTAATAAGTGTTCCAATGGTGGGTCTGGCAGATATGGTCACATGGGGGAGTTGCTGCTAATGTGATATTTCACGTCCAGGAAATCCAAGTGTTTGGTGTCGCTTTGTTTGATTTCTGTTTTATTTTATCCTTTTTTATGATTTCATTTGTATTAAGACGTGAATTAAAAAACAGACATTAATTTTATCAATTCATCATAATTTTAGAGTACATTTATTTTTGACACATTTTGTTTCTTACTTGGTACTACTATTTCTTCGTAGCGCTACGTGACACTGAGTGTTTCTTCGTAACGCTCGAATTAATGTCTAACCTTGGTAAATATAAATTTCGTTTTTCGCTTTGATTTAGATGTACGATAACCCGTTGTAATAATGGCCATTTATTTGTAATGCCGAACAAAAAATGCTACACGTCCCAAAAATTATGTCCCAATTTTTTTTCAAACTTGTCACTTCTCCTATACTGACCAATTAATATCTCGAAACTTGTTTTAAGTAGTGGTGGAACCTGTAGATGATGTGGGTGATTTGGGATGTTATAGGGATGTTTATTTTGGTACGTATAGCAGTGCTTAATGCCAAATTCGATGGCTATCTATCTTGAGTATTTGAATGTAGTTCGTGTCGTAAATTAAACGTGAAGAAATATAACGCTTGGTGTTTCTTTGGAACGCTCGACTAGACGATTGCCACGTTAAATGCTACAATTTCACTCATGTCGACCTAAATTAGAAAATCAGTTTTCGGGTATGGTATTATTATTACTGTGACACGATGTAATTCTTTAAATATATAGCTTGACGTTGATTCACTGTAAATGTTTTCAATTTAATTCGTTTCTCGCCTTAAAATTAGACGTAACACAGTGCTCTGTAATAAATTTTTTTCTTTATAGCGTTCAGCTTTGCGGTTGTATCTAATAAGTGTTTCAATGGTGGATCCGGTATATATGGTCATATGGAGGAGTTGCTAATATGATATTTCTGGTCCAGTGAGTCCAAGTGATTGGCGTCTCTTGTTTCATTTTTTTATTTTTATTTTTTTTTAATTTTATCAATCCATCACAAATATACATTTATTTTTGACGCATTTTGTTATGGGACTATGTGAACTGTGATAGAACTCTGTGATAGAACTCTTCGTGACACTGATTAGTTCTTCGTAACGTTTGAATTAATATTTTTTACTACCTAAGTATTTCAATTTTAATCGTGTCACATACCGATTTAGAAGTGACATAATGTCTTGTGACACTGGATATTTTTTTCGTAATGCTCGGTTTAATGATATCAGTCGTAAGAATTTAAATTTATTTTGTGTCTGTGTCATAATTTATTTTGAAATTTGATTTTTTATTTAAGGCTAAGGCAGACACTTACTATCTAACAACCAAGTAGTGTACAAGTGTTCAGGACATACAACACACTATGATACATACAACATCTGGTACACCCAAACCACTGGATGCTATCTTATATATGTGTCATAGGGTGCGTTTGGCAAAATGGTTTTTTTTTTGTTTTTAGTTTTCCACCATATGGTTTCTCTAAAGTGTTTGTTTAGGGTAGTTTAAAAACTGGTTTTTAAACTGGTTTTTTTCAGCTTTTGGGGTTGAGAAAAAAATCATCTTTTGGTGGTTTTTTTCTAGTTTTTTTCTAATTCATGCCAAGTCCATATTACCCTCATAGTTTCTGTATATTTCCAAGTGTATTATTACGTCACTCTCTTTATCAGACTTATCCACTTTGGTGCTATTATTTGAATTGTGTTTGTCTTATTCTGAAGCTAAGCAATCCAAGTATATGATCCCAAAGTTGTCATACTTTAATTTCATGAAAAAAGTCTTGAATTTTGCTTTGAACAAAATTTTAATGAAATCGTTAATTTTTTGTTGAATCCAAATATGAAAATTTGATTTTTTAGATGTCACAATACCATTAATTTCTTCTTCAATTTGTTACTTTCATGAAATAGTTGGAGCTCACGAAATTGTGAACTTTTTGCATTGCATTTATTCTTCTTGAATCTGTAAATGAAAAATACAAGTGGAGGGTATATTTGTCATTTAATCTACATCATCTAGTTTAAAAACCACTCCCAAACACATTTCTTCAGTTTTTAATCTAGTTTAAAAACCACTGTCAAACACACTGGTTTAAATAGAATCTTGTTTAAAAACAAAAAAAAATCCACCACAATCTATAAACCAGTTTTTCCACCAGAAACCATTCTACCAAACTCACCCATAGTGTCGTGTCATAAATTAAACATGAAGAAATAAGTCGTAACAATTGGTATTTTTTTGTATTGCTCGACTTTGATGATTGGCTCGATAAATGCGTAATGTCATTCATGTTCGCCATAAATTAGAAAAATATGTTTTAATGTTATCTTATTAATATTTTTTTTGTATGGTGTTAATGTGTCTGTAACACTATTTTTTTTAATGTGTGACCTGATGTTTATCAACTGTAAATGTTTTCTAATTAATTCATGTCTTGTTTTAAATTAAGTGTGACGCAATAATCCGTAACTAGGGATGACAACAGATCGGGTTTGGATCGAATTGGATTCGGACCGAATCGGATTCGGACTGAATTTTGTCGGATTCAAATCCGATTATCCATCGAATCATGGAGGACACTTTACATCTATAATTTTATCAATTTTATCGATGTAAACAGAAATTTTCTCTTTTCGAGGAAGATTTAAAAGATATTCAGTTTTATGAAATAAAGGAGAAACTGTCTAGGTATCTTGGGAGCACAATGTCATGAACTCATGGTCTGGTGGGTGACCCTAGTGGGGTGCTATGCAACTAGTAGTGGTATGAATTTACTATTGCAGCATGGTACGTAGTGTATCATCAATTGGTACGTGAATGTGTTGAAATGAAGGGGGGAGGTAGGTAGATGATGGGGTTAGGGCTCGTGAGTGGTGCTGCTTTAGCCACCAACTTTTACTACTACGTCATAGCAAGCCTAGTAACAATGAATTCAACCTTTCATTTTCTAGTACCACTCTGTCCCTAATATTTTTTTTCAATTTGACTTTTACCAATATTCACTGTTATTATGACCCGGTATTTGAATTGTAAAATAATGTAATATTTTGATGCTCTTTTCGTAAAAGTTATTCAATAACGTGGTAAAAAATTTATTGCATCGTTTTTGTCATCCAAATTATTCGGTCAAAAAATTTCACATACGAGTCAAAAAATCGACATGAGAAGAAAGAGCAGAATGGAATGGTAGCATCTGGCCATCAATCTAGAAGTGCACGTGGGGTAAATTACATTCTAATATTACTATTGTTAATAATCATATTAGAGAATTAAATCAATTTAAACACATTTAATTAACACCTTTGCAATTGAAAATATCAATAAACAACTTTTAGGTTCGGTGGATAAATATGAACAAAGATATTTGTTCAGAAAAGAACAAAGATATTTACCCCTGAATTCAAATGACGTGCACTTTATGATTTTTTGTGCTTTGGAGGGAATCCACAGTTTCACCCACTCATGTTTGACACAGAGACAATTTCACCCCTGTATGTGCCAAAATTCAAGACACTGACACAATTGAGCGTGTGATTTCACATTTGAAGAGGGCACTTTTTCTCTTTCTAGAAGCTACTATTGATGTTGGAACTTCACTCGGACTTTTTTTTTTAGAAACTCCCTCAGACTTACTCTATCACAGTTAAGAATGCAGATGTCTTGAAATTTGGCACACATTAAAGGGTTGAAAGTGTCCTTTTTAAAACTACATGGTATGAACGTATACTTGCATCAAACCTTATAGGGTGAAAGTGTCTTTTACCCGAATCATTATTCTTTCTCTAGGTTGTTCAGTGTTCTCATCGGTGGCAAATAAAAAGTGGTTTAAATGATGATGATTATTGACCCCATTAGAGATTGAATTATCTATTGTCTTTAGCCCCACAGGCCACAACTCTCATGTCACATTACATCACTTGAGAGATTCATAAGGATGAGCTTTGTAGATTGCGAGGTTATGTCGGCTGGTTTTGATTAGATGAAGAGAGTGTTTTTATCCATTTTAATTGTCTAGTGGCTTCTTAAAAATATGCATACCGGTAAGCTAATATTAGTACTAGAAGTTTTCAACAACCAAAAACTCTAGTCGTGCCTCCCAAACCACACGACTGTGTGCCGACGACTTAATTATTTATATGCTTGATGAGGAAGAAATTCGAAGTTGTTATTTTTAAATGCGCGTCAATAGATTTAACAGTATATAAATTGCAACTGTGTTCTTTAACAGACGAGTAACAACTTCAAGAGGCAATATGTAAACAATTTCATCGATCTTTGAACTCAAGACGTCGTCACCGAACTCAATTAATCTCCATCTCGAATAATGGGGTAAACATATTTATTTATAAAAATAAATAATCTATTCTCGATAATTGACAGATATATCATCGAAAAATTATCGTTATTTTATTTGATACGTCTTATGTTTTGTGACAATTATCAATTATAATTATTAAATAATTGAAAAACACAGTTAAAACTTCAACTTTATTGAATCATAACTAGAACAAGACGACGCGAATAAAAAACTCGTTATTAGAAACGATGCAAAATATAGTCATATACATAAGTAGTAGTTATTTTTAAATTATTAAGTATATATTGAAAATCAATTTTGTTGAGCGGGGGGAAACGAGATGAGTAGTAATTTGGGGTGGGGGGGGGGGGGGGGGGGGGAGAGGGGAAAATTGTGGGCCCGAGTGGGGTGGGGAAGGATGGGGGGGGGGGGAATATCGGGTTGGAGATGCCCTAACTGCGTTATCCAATACTTTAAGATGGCGAGTTTGTCTCACAAACTACTATCAACGACAGACCCCCGCTCCCATATTAACAATGTCTCGTCAGAATTAAAGAGTGTTGATGTCATTAAATTTGGCACACTAAAAGGGTGAAAAGTGTCTTTTCCTGAATTGAAAACGACGAAAGGTGTATTTGTGTCAAACCTAAGAAGGTGAAAGTGTCTTTTACCCTAAAAATGTACAGTGCCTTCTTTTTACCGCTATGTTCCCTCTCTTCCAACCCAAATTGATTTTTACCACTAGGTCATTTTAACCCGGTGATTTGGTTAGTAATATGATGCAATTTTTTAATAATAATTTCATGGTGTTGTAGAGTAAATCGATATATTCAGCTTTTGGTTTGAAATTAATAAATCAGTATATTCAGTTTGGTGTATGATTTCTACACAAACCGCATAAAAACGAACCGCTTACACAGTTACATCAATCTTTTCAGTGCAATTACATACTGTGGCGGGCAAAAGATTCATGGGCCAAGCGCGCAAGTACCAGTCCAACAAAGAGATCTACGTGGCCCAGCAGACTAACGTAATGTAGGCCCATCAAAGTCATAGCAAATGGGCTATTGTTCAATAGACCTTAAACCCTCACACACACATCACTAAACCATCATTAAGTCACTGGGAAGACCTACATGGTCTCTAAAAGCCATTTCCAACCTTTGCAAAACGTCCTTGAACTCAAAATTACGTTTCTCTCTATTGAATCGTTTCACAGCCATTTCCAACCTTTGCAAAATGTCCTTGAACTCAAAATTACGTTTCTCTCTATTGAATCGTTCCACAAGCTTGTACCTCATGTCACTCAAATAGAAATATTGTGCGGTCTCTAAAAGGCATTTCGCTTCCACATCAGTGCAGACTGCAGAGCTAATGTTCACAATCGCCCCCGTAGGACCAGCATTGCCGGCGAGATCAACTACTTGAAGTAGTTGGCGTGCCGCTAGAGTCGTGTTGATGATACCCGACATTATGATAGTTAGAACAAAGACTAGAGATAGCACAGAAAAACTACCTTGACGCCTTGGAAGAAATGAAGCCATCCTTCACAGGAATTATGTATGTGAGATATTGTATGTATAGAGGAGGAGGAGGAGGAGGTTATTTGTCTTTATGAGGGAATGTGTGGCCCTACTTATATATAAGGAGTGTTTCGATTTTTCGGATCCGTTAGTGATCTGTTTTGAGCTTTTTATAGAGTTAATTACTAAATAGTTAAGCATTACACTACTCTTCTTTCTTCTTCTTCTTCAATAAGTGACCATGTTTTGCACCAAAGATATAATACTATTCATGTAGTTGTAACTATCTTTACGAGAAAGTATTTAGTGGTCGATGAACACCAAACCACATTGTATAATCTACGTTCTACATGATGCGTTCAGTTCATACATGGTGAGAGTAGTATATATAAATCATATGCATACAAAAAAATGTAGCCGTATTTTAATAGTGTGTGCATCAGAAGAGGAGTTACAGTTGTATCACTTCATCTTTTGTATTTGCTTATATTCTCTGACCATGTATACCTCCTGTAGATTGTGCATTGTGGTTTGGTAGTCTTGGACCACCTGACACCTTCTCGAGTATAGATAGTCACAACAAAGTAATAGCATACTTGATCGGTCGTGCATGAAATGGTCCATTATTGAAGAAGAAGTAGGAGGAGAAGAAGAATGATCCGTCGTGAAAGAAATCATCATTATTGAAGATGTAGGATGAGAAGAAGACGAAGAAGAGTGAAAAAAAGTTTTGTTGCATACGCGAAGCATATGCCCCCACGAAAAAGTATGAAGAACAACCTGAACGAGATAACTTTTAACGAAATGACTTTTAATAGTAGGCCATTGACTTTGGTATGAATTCATTAGAATACCAACCGGTCCATGGGATTTATGCTTACCAAAGAAAAAGAAGGTCTCATGAATTTCTTACTCCTCCCTAACAGCCGCCCCTTTCCAAAACGCTTGCCACTCCCAATACACCTCTCCACTTCCCAACCCACTCTTTCACCGTCTACAATTCCCAAACCTAATCACCACACTGTTTCCCATCTTCAATCTCCTCACATATCCACCATGCACCGTCCAATCTTCTTACCAACCTTCGTCATACCATCCAAATTTCATTCATCACAAGGAAGTTATTGAACTCCCTACACCCGATCTCCACAACTTCATTCCAAAGAGAATGAAGCTGGAAAAGTGTATTGTCGCCTTCTTCGTGGATTACATCGTTTGGGATAGCAAAACCATAGCTGCCGCCATGCAAAGATTTTGGAAGCTTGAAGGCAAAATCAGAGTCAAGCTCATGAATGATCACATGTTCTTGCTGGAGCCGGAGAGTGAGGACGACCTGGAAGATCTTGTTAGAGGAAGCCCTTGGAACATCCTTGGGTCTTTTGTCGTCATGAAAAGATGGACTCCGAACACTGTCTTTGATGACGACCACTTTGCGATGAACGAAATCTGGGTCGACATAAAGGGTATTCCAATGGAATACATCAACAACACCCTCATTCAAGATCTTGGAAAAGTAATTGGAGAAGTCGATGATTATGAAATGGCGGACGAAGATGTTGTTTGGCCAGTTTCAGACTACAATGATGAAGAAGAAGAAGGCAACATGCAGCCCTTGCATGGGTATGTTGATGAGAGACACCTCGATAAGATGAGGGTTAAAGTGAAACTCAACATCTTCGACACCCTAATTCCAGGCGTGAACTTCCAACTGGATAATGGCGAAAGTATCACTGCTCTTTTCAGCTACTCAAAGGTCTTTCGTGTCTGTTATCGCTGCGGTAACGTCGGACACTCAGAAAGCAAGTGTCGCCACACCTTAACCAGTGCCTTTAACCGCTATAAGGATCGCCTTGATAGAGCAAGGCAAGAAACAGGGTTTAATACAGTCTCGTTCATTGATGAGCCACTGTTCACGAGGGCGTTGAGAGGCATGACAAACTCCAACATCGATCGCACGACTAGGATTCGGGTCGCATGGAATCGTCCCGTACGCCGTATCACCGAGAGAAAAGGAGATCATGGAGCCTGGTTCACTTTTTTCGAGAGAACAAACGCGAGACCATCCTCCCAAGTCCAATCTGGATCAATGGCAAGGGAACAAAGATCAAACCTCCAAAGGCTCTTTGAAGCGGTTGAACAAGACTCTGCGGGGAGAAATAATGGCACTCCAGAAAACAACAATATCAATCCCAATATGGAAGCTAGACCATCAACACGACCCCAGGTGGCACCGGCGGCAAGTCCTTCCAAGGCCAAGGCTAGGTCTCAAGAAACAAACGAAGAGGAGAGAGAGGCGAAGCAAAAGAGGGTCATTGAAGGACTGTTTGGGGTCACTCCATCATCATCTTCCTCGTCACAGTCATCGGACAAGGAATCGAGACACGAATTCCCGTCGGAAAACTTTCGCTCGGGCAACATCCTCAAACTCAAATATGGGGTAGCTCTGATGAAATATGGTTGGAGTGGGGATAACGTCGAACAAGGAGAGGAAGCAACGAGCCACCCCAATTTCATCACCATCTCCGACTCACAAACCGACAAAACTGAAGAGGTCAAGGACAGTGACGGGAACTTATGGCTCAGAGCCACCAGTGATACAGAAAACACGGATGAGTGCAGTGATGATAACGATCTCTCTCTCTCCTCCCCGAATGCTGTGAACAACAACAGCAACAATGGAAATTTCATGTCTGAAGCCATTAAGCTCATCAGGAGTAAGATGAATGGTGGGAGGACCGGTGGAGGTGTTAACCCAATGCCGGCGTCCATGGCGCCAGAAGAGGAGTACGGTCGTGCCGGCGGCGAGACTGAGGGAAACCCGACCATCGGTGGCGCGTGTGAGCGTGCACGGACCTCGGAACCAGCAGCAAATCCAAAACGTGCTGGACCAGCAAGCAACTCCACTGCCAAGCGCCGTCGCATCTCTGACGCCTCGGTGAACGGTACCTCTGATAAACTCTCTCTCTTCTTTTACATTACCGAAGCTAGGGTTTGTTTCTTTAATATTTATCCCTCTGTGATTGGTAGGATAAAGTATGATTTGGATTACTTTAAACAAGATTATGCTCTTCACTTCACTCAACTATCACTTCTCTTTTTAACTTATTGGACTTCTAAAAAAAGGAAAAAGTTGTTTTTTCATGATATACATTACAAAACAGACCTGCATGTGCCTTATCAGCCTAATTTTAAATTAGTCATGATTAGCTACTGCCCCACGGAAAAGATTCAGGTGCCTATCCCCGTGCACCACCTTTTTTATTATTTTAGTTTTTATTACTATTTTAGTTCTTTCTTCTCCACTAATTTCAAAACAGTATGGGACAAGTTCTCTAAGTGGGATCTTTTTTCCCTTTCTGATTTTTGTCCACTTGTTGGGCTTCCCAACACTTTCTCACTTTTTTCGGGTCATAAGCCCACCACTCCTCTTGGGTTCCTCCAAACAATCTCTCATCCTAAATCCACAAACGGGCCTAACCCCAATTCTTCCCGCCTCCTGCTACAGCCTAGCGGACGGACCAAAATGGGTAACTGGACCTCAAGTTTGTTAGCAAAGCCCACCCTTAAACTCCCCCCCCTAACCCAACGGCTGACCCAAGCCCGCCCTTTTGCGGACAGAAACGTAAATCACACCCTACTGACCCGAACCGCAATTCAAGCAAAAAGATTGAATTTGCGCATAGTGCCCTTGGCTGCTTTCCCACTGTCGCCAAAACTTCTATCCCATGTAAAGGGAGAGGTCCGAGCAATCACTACGGGTTTGACGATGAATTTCGCGCCCTCCTCGCCAAAGAAGACCTTGACTCCCCTACATCAACTCCCAAACATGGTTCGGGTATGATTGGTACCAAAAGAAGTTTTGGCGAAATTGAAAATGACCAATCCATGGAGCCTTCAATCAAAAAGATGAAGGCTCAACCTGCTGGCTCACCCAAGACCAATGATCATAACCTCAAAGGTACTTTCTCTTCCTCGAAGGTTTCCGTGGTTGTCCTAGAACAACCACAGCGGTCGCCATGATTGTCGGTAGCTGGAACTGCAGAGGTCTCGGTCATCCTCTGGCAGTTCATTCAGCTCATAAACTGACCTATAACCACAAGTTGTCTATTCTTTTTATTTCTGAAACTAAATGCTCAACATCTGAATGTAGTGTGCTTTTTAAATCTTGGGGTTATGACTCTATCTGTGGGGTTAACTCTAGAGGTCTAGCGGGTGGTCTTTGTCTTGGATGGAAAAATTATGTTAATGTCCATCTTTATGATTGCAACAAATAATCTCATCCTTTGTCACGTCTCTTGTGACGCAGGCCCCTTCTATCTTGCTTGTATTTATGGCTCCCCATATAACGAGCAAAGGAAGGACACTTGGAATGCCATTGAAACTCACCTTGTCAACCTTAATGGCCCACTCCTCTGTATAGGAGACTTTAATCAGATTCTGCACCCCTCCGATAAATGGAGTTGCAAGAGCAGATGGATCCCCGGCATTAAAGACTTCCGGTCATTCCTTGGAAATCTTAATTTGTCGGAAATCCGTTTTCAGGGCTCACGTTTCACATGGACTAACAATAGACCATTCCCTTTCACAACCTTTGAGAGATTGGACAGGGGTTTTCACAACTCTGAATGGGGCCTTAATTTCCAGGGCTCATTCCTCCACAATCTCCCGATCATGGGCTCGGACCACGGCCCATGTATCTTCCATATTTGCAACTCTGACAAGCCCAGAACCAAACGTTTTCACTTTGAGGCCTTTTGGCTTCGTTACCCCGAATGCATAAACATTATTCAATCAACCTGGAAAGACCGTGTCTTTGGGTCATCTGCATTCAAATTCGCTGCAAAATGTAAAGCCCTTAAAGCCAATCTCAATGCTTGGAAGAAGAAAGAGGTTGAATCGCTTAACCAAAGGATTAACGTTGTTCAACACCAACTTGAAAATATCCAATCATCCCTTAACTCCCCTAACTCCATCAGCATTGAGAATAACCTCAGGCAGGAGCTCAACGATCTCCTTTCACAAGAAGAGATCCTCTGGGCTCAACGTGCCAAAGTTAAATGGCTTAAGGAAGGGGATAGGAACACCCGCTTCTTCCACAAAACTTGCAAGAAGAGAGTTGTCAGAAATAGGATAGAGGGAATGAAAGACCCTTTGGGAAACTGGATTGACGATCCAGTTAAACCCTCAGACCTAATTTCTGATCACTTTGCAACAACTTACCACAAAGCCTCTGACATTAATAAGGCTGATATTGATGGCTGGGATGGATGGAATCTAAACTTTCCAACCCTGGATATCCAAGGTATTAGCCTCCTTAATCAGCCTATATCTGCTGAGGAAATTAAAGACGCTGTCTTCTCCATTGGCCCTTACAAATCTCCTGGTCCAGATGGTCTCCCAGGGATTTTCTTCCATAAAAACTGGGACACTGTAAGGAACTCTGTCGAGGAAGTTGTCAGAGCTTTCTTTCACAATGGGTACCTCCTTAAGGAATTTAACTATTCCTTTCTGGCCCTTATCCCGAAAACTCACAGCCCAGTGCATCCCAGTGATCTTAGACCAATCAGTCTTTGTACGTCAATGTACAAGATCATCTCCAAAGTCCTCGCGAACAGGATCAAGAGGGTTCTGCCCTCTATCATTTCGGAGCAGCAAAATGCTTTTGTCCCAGGAAGGCTCATTTCTGATAGCACCCTCCTTGCCAATGAGTTTTTTGGTAAAATAAGAAATTCTAACAGTGGAAATAACCACATGGGTGCTTTTAAGCTTGACATGAGCAAGGCCTTTGACAGGGTCAACTGGTACTTCCTGGAAAAAGTCCTTAGGAGGATGGGATTCCCAAACAATTGGGTTCATCTCATCATGCAATGTGTCAACACGGTGTCCTTTTCAGCCCTTGTCAATGGGAAGCCGGGGAAAAGAATCTTCCCTAAAGCAGGCCTTAGACAAGGAGACCCTCTCTCCCCCTATATTTTCATCATTTACCTTGAAGTCCTTTTAGTCTATCTGACTAACCTCAACATCTCGGGGAAATGTCCGGGAATCAATCTCAGCAGAGGGGGTCCTAAGCTTTCACATCTCTTCTTTGCGGACGGTTGCCTCATCTTTTTCCAACCCACCCTCTCCACTTGTGCGGCCCTTAGTACAGCACTGGATAGCTTCTGTAAGGTATCCGGGCAAGACATTAACAAAAACAAATCGTCCCTCACTCTCAGCCCAAATACCCCAGAGGATCTAGGGTCCATTTTTGGAACTTTCCTCGAAGTTAACATTGAAAAAGCTAACTCCTCCTACCACGGACTCCCTATCGCTCTAGGTGAGAAAAGAAAAGACATCTTCAGATTTACAAGAGACGCGGTCTCTACTAGGTTAGAAGGATGGAAAGGGAAATTTCTGAATGAAGCAGGGAGATTAACTCTTGCCAAAACTGTCCTCTCGGCTCTCCCCGCTTACGTCTGTTCCTCGTTCAAACTCCCAATTACGCTCAATAGAGAGATCTCTAGCCAAATCGAGAATTTTTGGAGGAACCCGGAAAAGAGAACCCTTGCTCTCATCCCCTCTGACATTCTCAATCTTTCTAAATCTAGAGGCGGTCTAGGTCTTAGGAATATTAACTGGATGAACCAAGCTTTACTGGCCAATAAGGCCTGGAGGATCCTTAAACAACCTAACTTGCTCGTTTCCAAGATTCTCCTCCACATATATTGCAGGAAAAATTCTTTCTTGGAATGTGGCAGCCCAAGTAACGCTTCTTGGGCCTGGAAAAGTGTCCTTCATGGCCGTGATCTCATCATGAAAGGATGCAGATGGCAAATAGGAAGTGGGGCTCAAGTAAGTATCTGGCATGACAAATGGATCCCAGGGCTGAAAGAACCTCTCTCAGTTACTCTCAGCCAAAACAACTCCAACCCTGCTGCCAGGGTCAATGATTGGATCGAGATGGTGGATAATAAACAGAAGTGGAAGGAAATCACTATCCGGTCACAGGTTCCGGACTTCATTGCCTTCAAAATACTCTGTATCCAACTTCCGGACAACCCAAGCGAAGACAGGATTATATGGCCCTTCACAAGGAATGGCACTTATACCACAAGGTCAGGATATAACCTTCTTAATGAGGAAAACAATGTCCACCTCCTCCCAGCCGGCCGTTTCCTGCTTGATCAATGGCCTATGATGAATAATGGAAATTGGGGGAAAATCTGGAGTCTCAAGATCCCAGAGAAATGGAAATCCTTTCTTTGTAAATGTGCTCATCTCAAGCTCCCAACCAAGTCCCTCCTCTGCCTTCGGCTCAATCTTACCTCTAACAAGTGCCTAATTTGCAATAGAAGTGAGGAAACCATTGAACACCTTTTCTTCAACTGTCCGGAAGTCGCCCCCCTATGGAGCAATATGGCCCCTTTTCGGAGGACTGATACCCCTTTCCAAGATACCCTTTGGAATTTTATCCTCACAGTTAATCTCAAAGCCATTAACACTCTCTGGAGCATCTGGAGAGGAAGATGTGGCCTCGTCTTTAGCAATAAACCCTTCTCTTCCTCTGCTATTCAAGCTACCATGAACCAGGAACAATTTCTCCTCACGATACCCGACCCTCCTATTTCCAATCCTCCCTCCGCACATTGTTATCCGAGCACCATCGTGGTCATGGACAGTTGCGATGATCACTTTCGAAACAATCCAAAGGATATCTCTGTTGATGGCGCTTGGAAAGCAAGCTCTTTCTATTCTGGCATTGGAATCCATACAACGGGTGCGGATGGCAAGTCTTGGACCATTGGGAAAAAGTGTGTGGCCTCAAGCGCACAGCAAGCTGAGCTTCTTGCAGTGGAACATGCAGTGAATTTTGCGCGTCATCATAACATTTTATCTGTTAATATCCTTTCTGACTGTGCTTCCATTTTACCAATTATCCAGGGATTGACCAGCCCCCCTGTTCAGGATGAGCCGGTGATTGATCGAATCCGCGAAGGTGTGAAGCTTTTGAAGTTCTGCAGCATTACCAAGGTTCAAAGGAGACAAGTTGCCCTAGCTCATGAAGCAGCCAAATGCTCCCAGATTGACAACCATCCTATGTGATCGTAACTTATGTAGTTTGTAGTAGGTTCCCTCTAGTTTTATGTTGTGGTAGTTTGTAGTAGGTCTACTTTTGGATGTTTGGCACTATTGTGCTTTTCTGTTTGTTTCTCTTGTACGTTGCTTTTGGGATGGTTCTTCGTTTCTATGAATGATGATATTTCCAGCAAAAAAAAAAAGGAGAGTCAAGATCGCATTTTTGTTAGGGGTGTACGCGGTTCGGTTTGGTGCGGTTTTTGCTAAAGTCATAAACCGAACCGAATATATCGGTTTACCAATTTTGTAACTAAAACCAAACCATTTGAAAGGATGAACCGAACCGAACCAAACCGAAAGACATCGGGTTGGTTCGGTTCGGTGCCGTCGGTTTGCGTAAAAATTATCGAATGGATATGATGATACTACTTGTCAACGAATTTCAAGTTTTAAGTGAAAAATAAATTAAATAGACTTAAAAACTTATGCACAACTATCGTTTGGGAGAAAATATGATGAAACGTGAGAGAAATGAAGAAGATTAAGATTAATATAATTATTTTAAATAAATCTATCTATCGTGTTTCTTTTTTCTAGATTATTTAATATACTTTATGCTATATACATTGTAGTAAAAGTGCGTCAATCACATATCGGTCCGGTTCAGTTTGGTGCGGTATGATACTTTTACAAACCAAAAACCAAACCAAATAGACCGGTTTGGGAAAAATTGAACCGTAGATAAATCGATTATCCAAAAAAACCATTCAAACCTAAGCATTTCGGTCTGGTTCGGTCGGTTGGACCGGCTTATTCGATTTTATGTACAGCCCTAATTTTTGTGAACTAGAAAGTTGTTGTTGGATAAGCGATGGGATATCAAGGTTTTATTGAGAAAGGGATCCGCGGCAGAAAATGATCGAGTAGGTTGAATCTAATAGAAACCGAACGGTTTCAAGCAGTTTTCGATGAACACATCAGAGAAGTTGAAGAGATGATGAGTACAGAGAGTTTGAGAGAAGAAGAAGCTGATGCCTAAGTTAGTTTTGGTGTTTACAATAAAGTAATTAATAGTTTAGCCGTTTGATATCAATCAACGGCTGAGATCAGTGATCTGAAGTGATTATTTGCACTCTGGTCCTTTGACTTTCCAGAGTGTTCTTCAAATAGAGAGCAGATCCTTCAAGTGTTCACAGTGTTGCATTTCAGTAATGGGCTTTGAGCTGAGTTGGCTCTTTGCTTGGGCTTTGATCCAGAATGAGTGGCCCAAAGTGTTGGGTTGAGATATATGGTTTAATAGAATCCTTAAAATGGTGATGGCAGTGAGGGTTTATATTGTTGGATTCAGCGAGAAAAATCCTTTCAGACGTATAAATACCATTAATAATAGATTTTTTTTTTGCGAATGGTAGATGCTAAATGAAAGAACCGCATATTACGATCTCGCTTTTCCAATCAATTGATCTTTGACCGTTGCTCCTGAAAAAATTCCTGCTGCGAAAATGCTTCATCAAACTTGGATTGAAGTTGTTCACCCTTCCTAATAAGGATTAACTTGTCTTGAGAGCAAAGAGAAGGGCTGTGATGAAGTTGCAACTGAGTTTTGGTCAGTTGAGTTTGCAATTCTTTACTTCGGCCCGCATGGGAAATGAAGGTGAGATGGTGCTAATTGTTGAGATGTTTCATTAAGATCCCCTGACGCCTAATTAGAGAAAAGATAGGCGATCCTAGGATAGATAAATCCATACATTTTTGGACAATAGACAAATCCTCTATTCTTCGAATACTTCTCTTTTAATGCGGGATACCGATCGTCTCAAGAGTCAAGAATGAGCAGACTGTAGTCGATCTTTAAATGAAGAGAGTAGTGACAACAGCATTTGGGAGAAAGGTATACCGCTGCAATCTGGAGAGACAAGGTGACAGTGCGTTTTGTTTGATTATATGAAAATTAATTGTGATGCATCTTGGAGTGAATGCTCTGGCGGCTCCTAGTCTGGGTTCTGTCATGCGTGATTCCTCCGGCAAGGGCGCATTTGTTGGCTGAACTTGGTCCGTTAGAAGTTAGGCTCGAGTTGGCTGAGAAACACAGTATCAAAAAAGCCCGGTTTGAATAGGATTCGATGGTGTGAATCAACTTGCTGAAACACGGTAATCATCAAAAAATTTGGGGCCTTCTTGCGCTCTCGAAAATGAAGGAATTGCTCGACAAGTGTAGAAGACTTATGCGACTTTCGACTTTATTGACGTTCACTATGTTGGTTGAGATGGAAACAGTCTTGCACATGTTTTAACCGGTAGAGCTTTAGTAGAAGATGATACAACTTTTATACTACAACGCCCGGTTGGGCTTACGATGTATTTAGTTATGACCTCTTGAGTCTGACTCGCAAATTTTAACATAATTAAAATTTTCTCCTCAAGAAATATAATGTTATGTGCGTCCGTGAAAATAGATCTTGTGTCCATCCAAGAGCAAATTTAACATGGTGCTCTAATCAATATACATCACAGGACATGTCATGACATGTAGGAAATCATCTTTCTTTTGTCTGTCATTCATTCTCGTTCTTCAATATGTATTTCGTGTTGTATGATTAGAGCAAGACCACATCATTTTGAGAATCGCACATCATGTAGTCCTGTCTCGCCGAGGTACTTGGCGGCGTTTTCAAAGGTTTCCAGCGCCACCAGGCGGGTTCTTCACTGTGGCGGCGCTTCACCGCCTCACACAGCCTCACCGACTCAGTCGGTGGGTCTTTCCACCGCCAACACCAAGCAGATCTGAAATTCCTGCATATCTTAAGGCATGTTTGGTGCTTGTCATGTGGTTCCTTGTTGGTCTGAACAAGTCTGTGAAATGTTTGAGTACAAGTTTTTTCGTCTTTTGATGTAGTTGTTCTTCATGTATTTTACATGTTTTTTTTCTTGTTAACCATAGATCCCTTGTATAGTTCTAGGTCTTCTGGTAACAATATCGGCTTGTAAACTCTGATACTTGATAAATAGTTTAGTTTTGCCAAAAAAAAATATAAAAATTTCTCCTGTCTAGAGGGAGAGAGAGAAAAAGAAAGTTTCAAAGTAGAATAGCAAACAATCATAATTACAGGACCATCACTATGTTTTGAGAAACTACACCCACTCCCCCTCCCTGCAACACAGATCGAGATCACACACACCCCTTAATCATTCACCATCACCATCATCATCTTCACCACTGATACACCCTTGCTCCAGCTCTCCCCCAAAAGCTACCAGATCTGACACCTCTCAAATCCAAGCTCCGAACCCCAAATCACTAAACTCAACAACACTCAACCCTTGTTGCCATCGAATTGGGTGAGCTCACCAATGGACGCCTTGAGGAGACAAGCGAGCAAGCTCAGAGAGCAAGTCGCCAAACAGCAACAGGTTCAATCTTTACCCTTTTCTGATCAGAGAGATGTTTTGTTTCTTTGATTTCCCATCTGGGTATTTCTTGAGAATGTAAAAAAAAACACAGCTTTGGTTTTGATTGATTGATTCTGTTGCTATTTCGTTGCTATTGTACTTGTCTTTGCTTGGAGCTTCATGGGTATTGGTTAAAATCTGTGATTCTATATGGTTTGACTGAGTTGGGAATTATGAAATGATGTAGCTTCAATTTGTAGTAACTGGGAAACTATGAAATGATTTTATTCACAATTCACCAAACCACAGTCACATAAGGTTTTCATTTGATTTAGCTTTTTGAGAATGTTTAAAAAGCCGTATGGGTTTGGGGGTTTATGAATCTAGAGCAAATTATATGTGGTTTGGTGAAAAGAAAACTCAAACTTCTTCAAGAAAGCGACTTGGGTAAGCTCAGGTTTGGCATCTATCATGAAAAGTGGAGTACCATTTTTCTTGATGATGGTATCTTCGCTTGGAGCTTCATGGGTATTGGTCGAAAATCTGTGATTCTATATGATTAGACTGAGTTGGAGTATTACATTGAAGAATTAAATGAATTCAGGAACTTCATATCTTGTTAGTGGAGGAAGATGTAGCTTCTATTTGTAATAACTGTGAAATTATGAAATGATATTATCATAATTTATCAAACCACAGTTTCTATAATCCAAAAATCGCATAAGGTTTTGGGGGTTTATGAGTCTAGAGCACATTTTGTGTGGTTTGGTGAAAAGAAAACTCAAACTTCTTCAAGAAAGCGACTTGGGTTAGCTAAGGTTTAGCATCTATCATGAAAAGTGTAGTACTAATTTTCTTGATGATGGTACATCAATGGTGATGCACATTTGTTAATTGCAGGCTGTAATAAAGCAGCTCAGTGCGAGTGGCTATGAGAGTTCCGATGTGATGGTCATAGATGAACTTGAGCTTCAAAGGCATCAGCAATTAGAGAAGCTATACAAATCTACTCGTGCCGGAAGGGTAAGATTTCCAATTCTTTAAGCTCTTTCAGGTGAAAACTGGGTGAATGTGCATATGCACATTGGCATTAAGATCAAATTTCTTTCCTTTATGTCGGCATAAGACAAGTCATATTCATATGAAATGAAGAGGTTGTTCGTTTGAGATCCAACATGAGAATGATCACTTGAGATGAATATCTGCAGTTAATCCTACATGAGACAGACATAGGGGGAGTTTGGTATGACTTATAAGCAGCTTATAAGTCAGTTTTGGATTACAAGTTAAAGTCAGCTTATAAGCGGTGTTTGGTATGAGAATTATAAGCTAAAAGTTGGATTGAACTTATAAGTTCATAGTGTTAAAATTGGGTGTAGAATAAGTTGGGTATTTGAAGATTTTCTTGAACTTTTTTAACTTTAAAAACTTTTGTGTAGTACCAAACACACCCAACTGTTTTATTCATCTTTTTTGTCTTAGATTTTTTTGACATAAACTTACAAGTCAACTTAAGATGAAAATAAGTCATACCAAACTCACCCATAGTCATCACGTGCTTGTCTTTGTTGTTTTATGTTTCAATGAACAATGAAGTTGGTAACTTTGACTATAATCAATCTGCAGGATTTTCAGAAAGACATCATTAGAGCTGCAGAAACACTTGCTGCTATTGGGTATAAACATATAGAAGCAGGTAATCTTGCAGGTTCCATTACCTTAAACAGTTTTCGTATCAACGTCATGCTGTATCCAAAAATAAATTGAATTCTTAATAATGCTTGTCAGATACGAAGTTGTCCGAAGATTGTTTCAAATACGGACTTGAGAACACTGATGACAAGATTCTATCGAAAGCTGCATCTGTGTATGGTGATGCCCGTAAGCATGTCGAAAAGGAGCATGAAGACTTAATTAAGCAATTGTCATCTCAGGTCTGTGCTAATTCTTTGGTTATGTTTATTGCTCCTGAGATTATTGAAGAACAGACTATAAGGTCTTCATTTGGGATGAGTGCTTGTTGATACTTTTCTCCTATTGTCTCTAAAGTATTAGTGCATGTTTGGAAGACAACAGTGCTTTTTCCAAAAACTGTTTGGGAGAGGAAAAAACTACAGTGTTTTAAAAACAATAAAAACGGGGGAAAAGAAGTGTTTCTGGAAACACCACTTAAGGTTTGTGTGTGTGTGTGTGTTTGGTACTTTTGCTGGTTAAATACATTAATATTTTTTTGATGAATGCATAAAGTTGTTGTATGTACAAAATAATGTTAGAGTAAATTAACACTGAAATGACATGTAATAGTGTTGCCATAGGTGTTTTTTTATTTCAAACGGCGTTTTTAAGCACATACCGAACAACTTTCTGATTTTGTTTTTAAACGTGTTTTTCAGCATTTTTTTTCCACTGTTTTTTCTGTTTTAAACGGATACCAAACAGGCTCTTATTCCCACCCTTTCATGGAACTTCTCATCATGCACCTTTTCTATCCTTGTCCCAAAAAGTACCCGACTTAAAAAGGTTGAGTGTCAGAAGTATCTTCTTACTCCAAAACTTGGTAAACAAAGTGTTCCTGCCTTTCAACTATTGAGACTATATCCGAGGCCCTCACTTAATCTGAGATGCATGTTTGATAATATGGCAAATTATTAGTTTAGGGCAGCATTAAATTTAATTTTATGAGGGTTGATCTCTATTATTCCTTTGTGCACATGAATGTCAAAGTATCAAAGCATAAGGTTACTTATTTCCTTATTTCAGGTTTTAGAACCTTTAAAAGCAATGACTGCGGGTGTTCCTTTGGAGGATGCTCGTCATCTAGCTCAACGGTACAGTCGGATGAGACAAGAAGCGGAGACGCAGGTAATCATACAAAAAAAATTCTTTGCCTTCATATGTTAGTTTTTTTGGCATTGAAAACCTTATTTCCATTGCATTTAATTGACCTTGAAAAAGCAAACAGGCAACGGAAGTTTCCAGAAGGCAAGCTCGAGTAAGGGAAGCTCCCATTCCTGAGAACGTTGCAAAACTCCATGCGGCAGAATTCAAAATGAAGGAACTGAAAGCGAATATGGCAGTGTTAGGTAAGGAAGCAGAAGCTGCATTGGCTGCTGTTGAATCGCAGCAACAGAGGCTGACGTTCCAGAGGCTCGTGGCACTGGTATGTCATTGCTTAACCATTATGGGCTTATTTTAGATATCTCTAGTCGAGTGATCTACGAGGTATTCGCTTTACCAAAACAATAGTAAAAGACACTTTCACCCCCTCCAGTTCGGGAACTGACACTTTCACCCCTTTAATGTGCCCAATCTCAAGACATCTACACTCCCAATAGTTGTAAGAATCCATGGGGTTGCACCTCAAAACCAATTGGCAATGAGGGGAGTAGCCCAGTAGACTTATTAATTTCTTCTTCTTCAATGTCCGATGTGGGACTTTTCAACAATAGTGACGCCGTTAGTCCGAGTGTGGGGGTCCGTCACTGAAAGTAATTTTTGGGATAAACTTGGCCTCTTAAAGTATGCAATGACACAATTAGGGGGTGTAAGCTTTCAGAAGTTTGGCACACAGAAGGGGTGAAAGTATCATTTCCCAAGGGGTGGAAATGTCTTTATGACAAACTTGAGAGGGTGAAAGTGTCTTTTACCCATTCAAAACCCTTAAGCCGCAATTGAGACACAGTATCTTTTATTATTAATTTTTTCTCGAATTTTGTCACATGGTAGGAAAACTTTTTCTAACATCCTCCGTTGGAGTTATTTTTGCAATTGCTATGTCATTATGTTAAGTGCAACTGTTCTGAAATTTATATTTACTCTTGACTTCGTGCTTCTGAAGGTAGAATCAGAAAAAGCGTATCATGAGAGAATAGCTGTGATTCTGAACGAGGTTGAAGCTGAGGTAAGTTCAAATATTCTTTTCTTTTGACGCATGGGAAGTATTATAATTTTTTTGTTGATCGGGGTGTCCTGGAATTTGGTGGTAGATGGTATCGGAGAAACAGAGGAAGGAGTCTGCCCCTCCTGTGATTTCATCCATCAGCAGCTCAGAGAAAACAAAGTACTTCTTGGCCGAGGTATCTTCTGCAAAGTCTGGCTGTCCCTTCAAGGATGTGTCATTATTGAACTCACTTTGTGAACAAAGTTTTTACGAAACTCAACATTTTACTTCAACTGTTGAACATGAGTTTTTTTTTTTTTTTTTTTTTTTTTTTTTTTTTTTTTTTAACTGTTGAACACGAGTTTTGAATTTTGAATATGTTCATGCAACATCAATGAACCATTATCTGGAAAAAATATTGAGTCATCTCGAGGTGAAATGCTTGACCGTGGGGCTGTTTGGATGAGCTAGATAAAGTGGGCGGTTTAGCTAAAAGCTCATTTAATTTGGAGTGTTTGGATATGCTATATTACTGTAGATTATTGGTATTTCTTTTTCTTAAATTCGTAATTTCTTTTAACAATCCATAATTCCCCCCCCCCCCCCCAAATAATCCGGAAATCCTGCAAAAAATCCGGAATTCCGGTAGAAAATCCGGAATTCCAGATTTCAAGCCGGGATATTTTGCCGGAATGTTGGGGGGAGTTTGGAGAGGTTTGACCGAAAACTCAGGTTTTTGACTATACTCTACCTCCCGTTTAATTGTATCCAAACACAACCCTTGTTGGTGTTATCTTTTGATGTTCATGATTTTGCTTCAACTTGTTCATCGTAGGACTTACTGTAATTATTCCAGCAAAAAAGACATCCTAATCTATAACTTGGAGGATAAACAAAATACGATAAACGATAAACTTTGAGCATTTGTTTCCCTGAGCATTTGTTTGCCAGGCACTAGGCCAAATCTAGGAAATGCCTAATAGCCTTTGATGTCGCAGTCTATGACTACAGTAACTGAACTATCCACTGCTGAAGCCTCAGCATGATCTACTCCACCTGACACCAATACAAAAACTTTAAATCACAAGATCGACTCCATTACGCCTCCACCTCATTGAAGGTTGTACGATCACGATCTGATTCGTTAGATCCTGCCACACATGGATAATCTCTAATCTGCACGGCTTGTTGTATCATTGTGACTGTGTACTCAATTTCCAATTTATGTTCGGTTGCCTTGGACAAAGGTAGCGGATGGAGAGTAAATGAGTCCTTCCTACAGCCCTAACTTGCTGAATCTTTATGTTGACTTCGTGCAGGCAACACACTCTTTTGAGGCTGCATCAGAGAAGGAATTGGATTTAGCGGTTGGTGATTATGTTGTTGTTCGAAAGGTTATCGTCTGCCCCTTTACCCCTGTCTCTGTCTCTCTCTCTCTCTCTGTGTGTGTTTTTAAGGGTTTTCGGCCCTTGAGATTTGTTCAGAAAAGAGATTTCATTCTGAACATAAATGTCTAGGATTTATCTGAATGACTTGTCCGCCTTTCTCAGGTGAGCCCTTCTGGATGGTCGGAAGGAGAATGCAGAGGTAAAGCCGGTTGGTTTCCGTCGGCGTATGTTGAGAAACGCCAAAGAGTTCCCACCAGTAGTGCATCCGCTGACGTATTCTGAGCTGTGTTGTTCTCTAGAGAGTTCTTGCTCAAAATATCGCTTCGAATCATATATTGTGCTGCGCATCATCATCTGAAAAATGGGTGGAGATGACATCTACACAAGCCTGGATGGTGTACTTCCTTCATCTCTACCCTTGGCGCGGCCTTAGAGCGACTTTTTTTTTGCATATTCTGTAATCTTCTGAAATCCTTTTTTGTTTCCATTCGATTTTGTAAGATTCGAGCCAATGATATCAACAGAATTATTATCATTATTGGTTTTGCGATCACTTCTTTTTTCTCTACCTGTCCAAGTTATTGGGGCTTCGTTATTTACTTGTGATGTGGTGACATTTTTAACAAAACTCAATTCATAGCAATAAGTAAGTAGGTGGAAGCAATATTTCACAGGCAGTTATCAGACAGAATACTAAATTTTAGTGAACTGCACGTCTAAATACAACCTTCAGAAAACTTAAAACAAAAATACTACCAAAACATAAACTGCCTACACTCACCACTAATCAACTAGGGGGAGATGCCTTGGCAACCCCACCAGCCTGTGAAGCTGGCGCTGCACCGCTGTTGCCATCAGCAGCGGCATAAGCAGGCGGCTGAGAATACGCACCATCATAGTAAGGAGGTGGCTGAGCCGCTGGCGGAGCTCCATATGGAGGGGCAGCACCATATCCTGGTTGAGCTGTTGCAGGAGGACCACGTGGAGTGCCACTATCATAGCTGAGCAGGAGGGGCCTGAGAATGGGCGTATCCAGGTTGGGCATAGCCTCGCTGAGCAGAAGGGGACTGCTGTGGCTGCCCATAAGGCGAGTGATTCGCCGGAGGCTGCCTATAGCTGGGACCATATCCAGCAGCTGGTGGTTGAGTGGCCTAACCTGGTTGGCTAGCAGAGGCTCCATACCCAGGCTGGGTAGATCCCTGGGGCGGATAACCTGCGGGGTTGGGGCTAGGATTCTGTGTTGGTGATTTTAGTGTCATCGGCCATTTGTGTAATCGGATTTACTTACGACTAAGTAGACATTGGCATTACGTTGTGCACGTTAGGAGGTGTGGAGTACACGCGTGCACACAACTATGTTAATGACTTGGACAAGGAACTCGCGGACGACTGCGGGGGTTCGGGGGCGCAGCCCCCGACGGGGGTTCGGGGGCGGAGCCCCCGACGGGGGTTCGGGGGCGGAGCCCCCGACGGGGGTCCGGGGGCAGCGCCCCCGGTGGGGTCCAAGGGGCAACGCCCCTGGCGTTTCAGTGCTTCACAAAAAAACGTCTCCGATTTAATTTTCTGTTAAAAAACGGACTGAAATCTGGCGGTTGTAACCGTCAGATTAACCGCCTTCTCCTTCCCTATTTGTCAGTTTGGTCGAATTCAGAAACACAGAGGAACTCATATTCGTTCTTGAATTCTCTGTTTTATCCGATTGGAGATTTCGTGCACAACGCCGAAATACTTTAATCTGAGAGTGATATCACGACTCAGAGATCATCCAAGTTCAATCGTTCCCGCTCTAAACACCACCCAGTTTTCCTACATTCTGAGTCGTGGCAGGCATATACCTGTTGAGCTAACAGCAGTTGACTGACCAAATGGTGGTGCTTGGGTGGTGGTATCTCATGGTGGCAAGATGGGCCGACCCGCGTGCCAATTTGGCACGGCCCGCCCCGAACTGGCCTAAACACGCCCGGCCCGCTCCACCCTCCGACACGGCACGGCCTGCTCAAAGGCATGCCTAGCCCGTGGCACGCACGGGTTGTGTTCCTCGCCTGGCTAACCAGGTCCGGCCCGACCCTCGGGGTGTGCACAACCCGCACAAACACGGCCCCTCCGATACGACCCGCCCCCCTACAACCCGGCACGTGTCGAGTTTTTAGAATTTTTGACCCGCCCCGCCCTACCCCTCGGCATGGCCTTAACCCGGCCCGCTGCCACCATGAGTGGTATCTCCCTGGGGTCCACCATATGAAGCTGTTTGCCTCTCAGCTGCCGGGGTAGCATAACCAGCAGCATAAACATAACCCTGACCAGAGTTGGGCTGAGGCTGACCGTATCCAGCCAGGTGCTTGATATCCAGCATAGCTACCATCTTGAGCATAGCCTTGTCCTTGGGGATTAGGGATGGCAACGGATCGGATTCGGATCGGTCCACCTATATCCGTATCCATATCCGAACAAGAAGGGTAGATCCAGATCCAATCGGATCTTCGTCCCTATTGGGGATTGTAGCTACCAGCTTGGGGCTGACCATAGCCATAATTGGTATTATCTGCAGAGGCAGAAGAAGCTCCATGAGCTTGCTGTTGCTGTTGTTGCCCATAGTAGGTCATAGGCACCGCCGACTGAGTTGGTGCACCAGTTGTCTGGTCCCAGCCAGTGGCATACACCCTCCAGATGCAGCTCTCACAATAATATAACCAATTACCAAGAGTAGGCAACAAGGCTCTACAGTTAATTCATATACAATGTTGAGCATCCAGTTGATGCATTATACAGCACATAGTGAATAGCTTACAAACATAAACCCCGAATTAACCCCCCCAAATCATAATGCAATAATTAGGACCGTCTGAGGACATAGATTAAGAAAAAACAACACAAAGAATGCTCCGAATGGTCTCAACTGAAATCTGATACTTATACTGCAGCAGTTCTAATGATTTTATCATATGCCAGATAAGATAACCATTACAAAGCTCAAGAGGCTATGATATAGATAGTTCCCTACGTACAGTAATTCAGCAATAGATTAGAACCATATCACGACAGATTAAGAAAAAACCAAACAAAGTATGCTCCAAATGGTCGCAACAGATATCTGATACTTCAACTGCAGCAGTTCTAAGGATTTTATCATGTGCCAGATAAAATAACCATTAGAAAGCTCAAGAGGCTATAGTTCCCCACAGTAATTCAGCAATAGAATTGCCACAAGTATGTTATCCATAAACAACCTCAACAATGTTCACTGCAAAGAAAAGGGGCCTAATGCTCTGTGGAGAATATCAAGATGAAACAACGCCAACATAACAGATAACCAATGAACACTTACAGGGCAATATCCCAAAACCCTACAGCTCAAAAGTTTGGCAAATCTCAGGAACTTCAAATTTCATATAAACAAGTAGGCTTCTCAAACCCAAGACTCTTGCCAAAACTATGTATAAACTTTAATGTAGAAACTATGCTGGAAACTATGCAATGAATAAAACATCAATGTATAAACCAATCAATATATTTAAAAGTTCCCCTCAACTGAGATAAAAAATTGAGCCTAATAAGCCTGTAACTATACTAATGTCTGTCAGTAGTGTGGTTCCAGATGATTAACTACGTTGAGGCAGTCATGTGAAGCGCTACCAAAGACGCATAAGCCCCATCCGCCATCTTCATTAACACGTCATGCGTCCCCTTCTCCGCCACCACCCCGTTCTTCACCACCGCAATCACGTCGGCGTTCTTCACCGTCGTCAGCCGGTGGGCCACCACCACCGTCGTCCTGTTCACCATCACTCGATCCAGCGCGTCCTGGACCACCCTCTCCGACTCGGCGTCCAAAGCGCTCGTCGCCTCGTCAAGCAAGAGAATTCTAGGGTTCTTCACTATAGCGCGCGCAATCGCGATGCGCTGCTTCTGTCCGCCCGACAACTGCACGCCTCTCTCGCCGACGTTGGTGTCGTAGCCTTGCGGAAGACTGGAGATGAAGTTGTGCGCGTTGGCTGCTTTCGTGGCTTCGATGATTTCTTCTTCTGTGACCTCTCCTGGTTTGCCATAGGCTATGTTTGTTCGGATTGTTTCGTTGAATAGAATCGGTTCTTGGCTTACCAAACCCATTTGTAGCCTCAACCAGTTGAGTTTAAGGTTTTTGATGTCCACTCCATCAAGAAATACATTGCCTGAGTCGGGATCGTAGAACCGCTCTATCAGGCTGATCACCGTCGACTTGCCACTACCACTCTCCCCGACAAGAGCCACCGTCTGCAAAATATTCGGCCAGTAAAAAAATTAGGGCATTCAACGGATATAAGGCTCTCTGTGTGATTCTAGACAAAGCAGAGACAAACACGCACAACTATAACTTGAAAGCACACATGTGGGATATTGAAAAAGAGAATTCGGAGAACAAAGTTACGGAAAATTCTATCATAAGCTTTCTGTATATTAATCTTATTATTAATCTTAATGACCATGCCTCTAGTTTGCTCATTCCTTTTCCTAAGAGTAAGAATAATCACGTGAGCCAAATTCTAGATTTAAAAAGAAAAACAAATGAATTTGAATTAGACTGTATTTCAAATTTCACGATTTAGAGTTTTTGAATTTCAAATGATAATTGCAATAGTCATAGACAAGATAGTCATCGTGCATGTACTTTAACTCCTAATGTCCGCCTACCAGCCTACCTATCTAACTATCTTTGCTTTTCTGTTATCTCGTAAACCCATATATAGTTTTTATTTACTCTATCCTTTGAATTCGAAATTTAAAACTTCTTTTGAATGACAATATCTATCATGTTTATGTGCATTTGATACGTAGCATAAATGTCGAAAGTAAAAGCGAAAACAACTGCATCCATCGGGGTTGTACCTCAACATAATATGCAGTGAGGCACAATTATATGTAACATAACTATTTAAATCAGTATTGTTGTTTGACAAATTTGGGAAGCTATTCGAAATATCGTCAGTGATCCACAATTTTTTTAACACATTTTCGGCCCACTTCAGGAAAAAAAAAAAAAAAAAAAAAAACAATCATTCGTCAAAATTACGAATTTGTTGTTACACAAAGGCATGAAAAACATACAAGCACAACAACAATCAGGATGTCTTAAAAAAAAGAGACATGCCTAAGACTGGATTACAGATCAAGAATGGGCCAAGTGGTGAATGACAGAACGAAGGCTGGAGATTACAGACTGAAGGGAGTGGTGGAGGTGTTAGTATGAGTTGTTGTTGTGCTCCTTCACTCTCCGAAAATGGCTTTCGGATTTGAAATGTGTAAATCATTTTACATCATTTGAGGGAAAACATTTTCTAGGAAAATATTTTACCTCCAACCAAACAGTACCAAAACGGGGGAAAACAATTTACTGGAAAATATTCTACCACCAACCAAACAGAACCTAAATTTAAGTAGCTAAGAAAATTAAGGATATTCTATTACCTTTCCGGAGGGGATGTTTAAGCACAAGTCTCTGAAGATTTGAACATCGGGTCTTGTCGCATACTTGAAGCTGACATGTCTGAGCTCGATGTCACCATTGACATCTGCCAAAGTTGTGCCTTGTTCGCTGCTCGAATCAATCTTGGGTTTGCTGTCCAAAATCTCGAAAATAGAAGCTGCGGCATCCTTGGCTTTGTTGGTATCTGGAGCCAAGGCAGTGCTCTGGGAAACACCGACTGCAGCGATTGATAGAGCGAAGAAGACCTGCAGAAACATAAAAACATAAACATACGCTAAAGACCATGGAAGCACAAAACTTAATGATCTAGAGAGTTGATTCTTTACCCTGAAAACTTCTGTAAATGTAGCCTTATCGTCTCGGATAAGTAGAGCTCCAATGTAGAAGACAAAGGCATTTGTGCAGAACTGTGCAAGAAAACTGAATCCGAAGCCCAGGCCACTCACAACTCCAATTCTGTATCCGTTTCTCTTAGGGCCTTCGCACTTGTTTTGATACATTTCCATCACTTTGTCTTCTGCACAGAAGGACGCAACAGTTCGGATGCTCCCTACGGCATCATTCGCGACTTGGCTCGCTTCTTCATACTTCACCTGGAAAAAACACAATTTGCAGGTCATTAAAATGCAAGTAGGAAATTATTTGGAAATTTATTGAGTAATTGGCTTGCTACTAACCTTGGCATCTTCGCTGAATCCTTTCAAAAACTTCATCTGGAAGAACCCATTCAACCCCATCAGGGGTAAAACAGCCAAGACAATGAGCGCCAGTATCCAGTTACCTGAGAATGAAATAATAAGCGCTGCAACGATGGTTGTTGCATTCTGTACACCCTGTGCCAAAGTATCCCCCACCAGACTCCTCACAGACGCCGCATCAGTAGATAACCTAGCACCAACTGCTCCACTGAAAAATAAGAGACATAACATTTTATTTTTAGTACAAATCAGGCTTTTAGGGGAAAAAACAGTTGAATTAAGAACAGGTAAAGTCAACAAACCTCGAGTTTTTTGGATCATCAAACCAACTGATCTCTTGATGTACAACTTTCTCGAAGCACATTGAACGGATCCTCTGTATTAATCTTCCCCCAGCAACCCCAAAAAAGTAATTCTGCACTGGTATGGCCACGAGAACGATGGCAGCAAGTCCTACGTAAGTAAGGGACCAAAACACCGAGTCCTTTTTGAGCTTATCAGGAGGTTCGTAAAATATCTTAATAGCTGAGGAGAGGAGGAGTCCAAACACTGGAAACATCACACCGTGTACAGCTGCACCGAGGGATCCAATGAGCAAAGCTGGGATTTCTGGTTTGTTGAGACGAGCCAGTCTCTTTATGGAGACTTCGCGGCGTCTATTCACAACATGAACACTATCTTCGATTTCAAAATCTCTTTCGATCCCAAGGGGCCCAGGAAGTGCATAGCTCACTGTAAAAGAGCGTCGACTTCCAGATGAACCTCTGCTAATAGATCTTCCCATGGATTGAGACAGCCTCTGGCTTCCAGACCGGCCCATGGTTATGTCTGAATCATAAACTATATCCAAATCAGCTGGGTCTAAATTTCTTGTTTCTTCATCTTTGTTTGATCCTTCTTGTAAGCTAATTAGCTGTGTGTAAGCGCCATCTGGATTGCTGAGCAACTCAACATGAGTTCCTGGAATAAGAGAAGAAAAGGAAATAATAAATATTATGGTACCAGTCTTGCTTGGATGATTCATATAACAGAAGAAGAAAAAGCAGTAACCCTATTTCAGTAACAATGGAAAAAATAATAACAATGATTTATCTCTATCTCTACTACTAAAAAGTTTGTAGTGTTCCTAACCTTCATGTGTTCCTAAACAACATTTGTTCCTGATACTTTTGAACTGACAAAAATAGCCTTGACTTAAGATTCAAATTACTTGAATAGCCTTAAAATTGAACTACTACGTTGCCCTATGTCTCAGATGTGTCTGTTCAGACTTCAAACATACCGCTCCACAGACTAAGATCACCAACCGATGCAACTGATTGAATAGGAAAGATTTAAACCTCTCAAAATCGAAGAACGGAAGCCATTCTGTTCCATCGCCCATCATCTCCGAACTGCTATTTGCTTTAAAGCACGTTAATTGCTTCATCAGACGAAGGATATTAAAGATCATGGATTGACAATCAACGACCTAAAACTCCATGTTCCGTGCCCTTTGAAGCAGAGGATGGCTGTATTCAATCCTGTACCATTGCTTGTGGCGATTTTACAGAGCGGAAACCGATGGCAGCCCACGAAGCAATCAGTAAGAATATCTACCCCTACCAATTCATGACTCATCGTTTTGCGGGTACATCTTTTCACTTGAAAATTTGATTGTGGTCTAGGGAGGCTTTTGAGGTTCACATTCCATACCATTGACGTTCGATCAATGGATGTTTTTTGGTATCATCTTAGAAGCTGCGCAATTGCTCTATTTATCGATGTATTGTTGCGGGCTTGGCCCCTTGGACAGTATGAACCAGGGGCTACATGTAGGTATGTTTTATGTTACTGTACGATGTGCCTAAAAATTTCCAGTAATGCCATGGGACAGAAGTCCTAGAACCACTGTTAAATATCTTATCAATGGTTATCACTCTTTTATAGCTCTCTCGTGCTTGGTGATATTTCCACAATTCCCAACATGTCAGGCAAAAAAATTTAACAAGTTTGTGCAACTCTCTCTTGAGCTTGTTGAGTTCAGATCAGGCAATTTTTTCACGTTTGCACTTACTGATGTGCCTATGGCAGCTGCGTACTGCACTTAAACACTACATCAATCATAGTGATTCTTCCTTCTTTTGGTACATCCTCTGTCACATGCTTAATAATTTGTTTGCTAGGCAGGCACCACTACGTGACCCGATGAATGTCTACTTTTTCTATGTATGCATGCTTAATGATTTGTTTGTTTTGTTGCGCATTCTATCATTTCAGAATTGCTTATGATTAAGTTCAGTCGAGCAATGAAGATAAAATATTGCTAAGGACCAACAAAAGGGATACATCAAAATTCCTAGAGTTGATTAGTTGAAGTTGCATCAATTTGGGGCTTTGGAGACTTCAGGTAATTTGTATGTGACATCTTTTTTTATGAATTGCGTCATCCAGTCTTAACGTCTTGTGTATTCACATGACATTGGTGATTTCATTTTTCCTTATCCTACCTTGATCTTCATAATAAGCTTGTACAGGTTTCGTTGATACTATCTAAGTTGCATTTACCTTCTTTTCTGCCCAAAACCCTTAAAATTTCAGGGTTAAGGATTTTATTAAATGTCTACATTAGTACTTATGTGATGATAGGATTGTTGTCTCTGGTCAAAAGCATAATATGCCGTAGATGCTTTGAAACCACCATTACTGGTATCAACCCAAAAGGGTGCATCATTGGTAGGGTTGGATAAGGGAAAAACTGTGATTCTATACCTTCAATATCATTGGGAAATAAGAAACTGGCAAGAAGTTCCAGCTTCCAAATACCAGAAATAACCAAAATACTCCCAACTTTCGTATTGCTATTTGTATAGGGGACCATGGTAGATTTATCTGAAAAAATATCCACATATTACCAGCCCTCTAGACTGACATAGGCTTCCCATGACCGACACTCCATTTGGTGTTGTTGAAGAGCAAAGTAGTATTCCCTCATGCTATATGGATCTGAACAAGTATAACCTTCTGAAGAACTTCACACCAAAGACTCGTTTTCAAGGATCATACTCCAACCAAGCTTGACAAGAAATGCTAAATTGAGTCATCTGGCTGCCATCACCCCTAATCCACCTCCTCTTTTGGGTTTGCAAATTGTATCCTTATGAAGGTGGTGGACTTCTTTCTTAGAAGGAGTATCGCCCCAGAGAAAACTTCTACAAAATTTTCAACTCTCTTGTAATACATTTACAAGAGAAATTAGTACTGCTTTTTCATTGATGGCCTCATATCTTCTCTACCACTATTTAGCCACAGCCCTAACTGATGTTTCAATGGGTATGTATTAAGTTTAAACTTACTAGCTAAACCTTAGATAAATTAATTAATTTTCTTTTTTAATGAACTTGATATTGTAGCTATGTTATTCACACCTCAACGAATATCATTAAATATGAAGGTAGACGTCTGCTTCCAACTAGTAAGAGAGGAAAAGAACTGAAAATCATGAGTTTAATGAATCAAAATAAAAGACTTGCAATGGCATTACCTTGCTCCACAATTTTCCCACTTTGCACCACTGCAATAGTATCTGCATTTCTAATTGTTGTCAGACGATGCGCGACGACTACAGTTGTCCTGTTTGTCATTATATTTGTCAGCGCATCTTGCACAATGCGTTCTGATTCAGCATCCAGTGCGCTTGTTGCTTCATCAAGGAGAAGGATTTTCGGATTCTTCAGAATGGCTCTTGCAATTGCGATTCTTTGTTTCTGTCCCCCGGAGAGTTGAGTGCCATGTTCCCCCACCATTGTATCAAGCCCCTGAAAATTAGCATACCAGAAAAACGTTGTAACTTAAGATGGAAGCATTAATATCAAAACATGTGAATTTGTATTCCATGCACGACTTTTGAGAGAAATGAAAACATGAGCTTAGAAGCCTAGACATCAGACAATGTTCTCAAAACATTCACAAAAATCAGATAATCTAAAAATTACCTTGGGAAGCTTGTCGATGAACTTAGCAGCATTGGCAAGCTCAATGGCGGTTCGAATCTCCTGATATGTTGCATTCTCTTTCCCATATGCTATATTTTCCCCTATTGTGGTAGTGAAGAGAATAGGTTCCTGACTAACCAAACCCATATTCCCCCTTATCCACTTGAGCTGATACTGCTTCAGGTTAATACCATCAATAAGGACTTCACCTGATTCAGGGTCATAGAACCTTTGCAACAGACTAATTACTGTAGACTTCCCGCTCCCACTTTGCCCCACCAAGGCAGCAGTTTTGCCACTAGATACAGTTAACGAGAAGCCGGCAAATATCTGGACATCTGGCCTGGCTGGGTAACGGAAGTGGACATTTCTTAGTTCAATTTCTCCTATAATTTCTTCTTTTACTATCCCTGTTGTGTCATAGACGTCGATCTTTGGTTTGCGCTTGATCGCCTCAAACATCTTGTAGGCTGCAGCCTTCCCAGCTGAAAATGCATTCAAACTTGGAGAGGTCTGTCCCAACGACCTGAGAAATAAATAGAAACAATGAAATAAGATCCTCATAACAGGATGACAAAATATCAACATATCGCGCTGCAACTCTTCCGACACATACTTTGGAGAGTCAAGAGTGATAGCTCATCCAACGGGGATTCACTGTTTTCATTTGGTGGCATTAGCATAACTAATATAGTGGTAAAGTATATGAAGATGATCACTAAAGCAATAAAAGAAAGGACAAGCACATAACTAATGTAGTAGTTAAGTACATGAAGATGATCAATAAAACAATAAAAAAAAGGAAAAGCGCTTCAAACTTACATTCCACCGGTCATGATTGCCATGATGACGTTCAAGACTACGCCTCCGTTATAACCTTTATCTATGATCAGTTTTGATCCATACCATACAGCAAGCCCATAACTGCTGAAAATAATCATAATCAGTGCACCAATTCCAAGTCCAGAGGCCAGCCCTTGTCGAGTAGTTGCAGCATAAGCAACCTCAATTTTCTGGTTATACTTGTTTACGGCAAGCTTCTCCCCAGTGAACGATGCCACCTGAAAATATCATCAATATAATATATTCGTTACATAATTCTTTGTTATTTGTATGAGTACTTGGGTAAATGATGAAGACTTACTGTTCTAATGGCGCCTACTGTCTGTTCAACAACGTTGCCAGCATCAGCATACGCAATTTGTCCGCGGCTAGCCATTTTTGCCATCGTTAAAGACATCAATCCTCCAACAACGACTATGACGGGGATAACCGAAAACAAGACTAAGGAAAGAAGCCACCCTCTCGAAAAGGCGATAATAAACCCTCCAATGAAAGTCGTAACCAATTGGATGAATTTACCAACCTGTCAAAGAGATACACAGATATTAGTTAAGAACTGAACTGTCTGGAAAAATATTTGATGTTCAATATTGACTTATTGAAGAATGAGCACGAAAATAAGAAATAAATGATAGATTATGAAGTTTGAATTGTTTGGTCTTTACCTTTTCACCCATGGCATCCTGTATGAGAATGGTATCACCTGACATCCTACCGATTACTTCTCCAGTGGTAGTCTCAGTGTCAAAAAAAGTAATATCTTGTCTTAGAATTGTTTTCAAGTACAGGCCTCGTATCCGTGCTGCTTGTCTTTCTCCGGTTACCATCCAACATACGACCTCTTCAATGGATCAAAACAATTTTTATCAGCAAAACAACATTTTGATACTCATAGACTAAATGAAAAAGAATTGAAAGGACACAAAAACAACAAAACTTACGCAGGAATGCAGCAATGCACGAGCCGATGGCCAAGTACACAAAATAGAGGGATACCTACATTCACAACAAATAGATAGTATGAGCTTCAGAACAGAGTTGCAAACAGTTCAAACCTTGAAACAGGAGGGCACAGTACAAAACATTCGGATCACAATCATCCGACATATGAAATATAATTGAGAGAATAGTGATTCTAATCATCCAGCTAACGAGGACCTACTTGCTCAAAAACACAAGATTGGGACAGTCGCCAATAAAAGCTACTTCTTGGCATGGCCCAAATTGATAAAAGTAATGATAGAATTGTCTAGCTGAGTGTCGTAATAGACCATTCTAATTCCACAATGTGCATCCTTGGAGAAAGTGGAACAATTATACCCTTATAAAAAGACAGGGAGACAAAAGGTCCCAAATTTATAAAGCGATGAAGCTTGGAAGAAAAGAGAGATGCCATATGTACCAAGAAAAGATGGGGCACTAAGAAAGAGTGCGCGAACCCATAATTACAGGAAGAAAAAGGAAGAGAAAAGAGACCAACATGTCACAGCCGCTACAGTGAAACAAAAGCTTAAATATATCCTTAAATACTACTATTAGGAGAAGAAAAGGGTGACGTAATCAAGTCTCAAGAAAATATCCATACTGCTCGTGCCTGTGTACTAGCAGATGCCAAACCGTATGACTACACAGACAACAAAAATTAAGAACATAACTATCCGTATATGCAAGCTGGCACTCTTTCGTTCCACTGCTCTGTTTATAAAAGTTGTTGTAATTTGGTTCGAGATCACTTTCAAACTATCTACTCCAGTAAAGTAGGCGCTTTAGATTTATAGCCCCCCTTTTTCCTAAGATTATGTAATCTCTCGCTTCATAAAACTCCAAACTCGACAATTTGTCTTTTTCTCCCCTCCATGTAGACAGCAAGTTAACAATGGATCAGCACCAGAAACATGGCTTTTGTTATTGAACATGAAACAGAATTATAAATGAGAAAACAAAGTAGTCAACCCCGGCACATATGACAGAATCTGAAAAGCAAGCTTGAGACACTCTCTTTTCAAACAGGAAAAGCAAAAATTGATTTGAATTATCCCTATAGAAAGAACATGTTCAGTTCACATTGCTAAGTTGTTCAAGTTATAGTACTTCAAATGAAATACTACTCCTGTACGTCCCTGTCGAAGGAATCAAAGCTTAAAAGGCAAGTCTGACTTTATTCATTGAGCTTGTGGATGATAGGTACCAGAATCATCAAACGCATAAACAGGAACAATCAGTGACGCGTTCAATTAACAGAAGCACAACCAATATATCTATAACAAATTATTTGGTAGGACCTATGAAGAATATTTTAAAAAGAAATTCATAAACTAGCTCACTACAAGTAACTTTTCACTAATTTCTCTGAAAAGCAACCAATATAAGATATCAGACTACTCGCCTTTCTATCCGAAGCAATTTTTTAGTGCTGCATTAGAGCACCACGTGGTGCTCTACAATCAATGAATGTCTGTCAATCACTAATAGTTTGTTTAACTGTTGCATTTTAATTGGTTGTAGAGCACCACGTGGTGCTCTTTTGTAGGACTAAAAAATTGCTCACTCGAGCAGCTATGAGAGATTGAGAGCTGACGATAATCAGTAACCGGAAAATCCGGCTTCCGGCGTGCAAAATATAGTAGTTTGGTGCTACTTATCGTCCAAGTCCAACTTTATTTACGAAACTAGCTCATGGCATTCAAGACGTATCCAAAACCATCGCATTCAAGACCTATCTATAACTAGTTCATCGCATTGAAGACGTATGAGCAATTTTGGCTAGGTCTTTTACCAGTAAGGTAGAGACAAAAATATTACAAACCGCCTAAACAAACTGTCATTGATTTACAGACACTCATTGGCTGTAAAGCACCACGTGGTGCTCTTTTGGAGCACTATAAAATTGCTCGCATTCAAGACGTATCTATAACTAGTTCATCGCATTGAAGACGTATTAGCAATTTTGGCTAGGTCTTTTACCAGTAAGGTAGAGACAAAAATACTACAAACCGCCTAATACAGAGAAATCGAACAATGACGCAAACAGATAAACACATGGCGTAACCTAACTCAGCTTCCTTCTCCTCCCTATCGATCGATTCAACTTTCTTCAATTAACCTATTTATTTATTTTTTTGATTTTTTTTTTGAATTTAACTTTCTTCAATTAACCTAAACTTGCCTTATTCACAACCAATCCAGAACACAATAACATCAATATCAGTACAAAAACACAATAAAACCGCCTAATACAGAGAAATCGAGCAACGACGCAAACAGATGAACACATGGCGTAATAACCTAACTCAGCTTCTCTCCTCTCTATCGATTTCAAATTTTCTTCAATTAACCTAAACTTGCCTTATTCACAATCAATCAAAAACACAATAACATCAATCAATATCAGTACGAAAACATCACAACGTATCAATATCAGTACGAAAACATCACAACGTCCAAAATCGACTACTAATTTCACGCCTACGCAACGAAAAAATTTCAAAATCGGAACAAAATCGGAATCGAGACTAGCAGTACCTTCGAGATAGCGTCGACGACGGTTCCACGGTCCGTCGTGCCGAAGGAATTGACCAGGTGGCCGAAGATCAGCGTCATAAGCGGCTGAGCCATGCCGTTCGCCGCCGCGGCGACGCTTCCGACCGCCATTAAACCGACGTCGAGTCGGTCGGCGAAGGAGAAGAGCTTGAAGAACGAGACCTCCTGGCTCTCGCTCTTCGCCGCCTTCCGCCACCGTCTCCGCCGTCCACCGCCATCGTCTCCGCCGTCCACCACCGCCATAGAAAATCACTCAAAAATTGAAGAACAGAGTAATTTATTTAACTGTGTGTGTGTTTTGTGTGTATTTGTGTGTGTGTGTATGATTAGGATTTGTTTCAGAGGAGGTGTGTGAGAAATGTGAGCATGAAGAACCACGCTTCTGTATTTATAGGGGGAGAGCCGAGAAAGGAGGGGACTGTGAGTGAATTTGTTACGTGAAGCGATTTTTTGGGGCTTCTAGAAGGGCGAAAGCTGGAAATAGTTGTCAGGTGTTGCTGAGACAGTGACGTGGCATGGGTTAAACCCCGGACTGCTCGTGAAATAGACGAAGGATGTGAAAAGAGACGCCGCTTGTGATAGAATTGGGGAAACGGTACTTTCACCCCCCTCTAGTTTTGTGAAAAGATATTATTACCCCTTTTAGTTTGTGAAACGACGTTTTCACCTCTTCGTTGAAACAAAATCTTTTTTTTTTGAGCAAAGAAACAAAAAAAAAAGATTTTCCTATTCACTGGTACAACTGTGTTTCTTCATAAATTTTTGACACTCCTTAATTGTTACTTAAGTAATGGGTTTCACTGTTCATTGGTACAACTGTGTTTCTTCATAAAGGTAAAATTATTTATGTCATTTCGCAGCTTCTCCTTAATAGTTGTGCCACCAAAAGTGTGAAGAAAGAGTCCGAACAGAGGAAGTAGTAACTTTTTTGTTTTGAGAAGAAAAGAAATCTGTTACTGGATAGTCAACCCCAATGAATCAAAGTTTATTACATCGATAGCCCAATCAGGCGTTTGAGCATAGTAACTAGTATCATCTTCTACCATCGCTTTCGAGGCTGCCAATTGGGCGAAAGAATTGCCTTCCCGTCGAACATGTGAGAACACTACTTCTTGAAATTTTGAGAAAAGAGATGCACATCCCACCAGTACTTCCCGAAGGTCAGAAATGGCCGAAGCTTCCTTGCTGTTGCCTTCCTTACAGCGCTGGAGAAGATGGATTACCGCTGTGTTGTCACTGTCCAATATGATCCTAGGGAGACCCATATCTGCAGCCATTTGAAGTCCCTCACGAGCAGCACAAATCTCGGCCATCAAAAATGAGTGTTGCCAAGGCACTCTATGTTGTCTCGCTGCCACAAAACCGCCTACTTGATCGCGAATAATAACCCAGCCCCGTAGCCACGTCAAATTCCTTCCAAGCTGCATCAATGTTTATTTTAGCTGTCCCTGGTGGTGGTGCGACCCACCTTTCTGATCCAAAGACCACAGGAGTAGACAGTTCTTCAAATTTCCCAGCTATTTTAACTTCCTTGCTCCACAAGTAAAAAATTCAAATTGTTAGTTTGTTACTAGTACCCTTAGCGACACAGCTATTTTGATGCGTTATAATTAAACCCTGCCAACTTAACGAAATATAAAGGCACCTTTCGGAGTGTAGTTGAGTTGGTCGGGTGAGTTTTCTTAAGACTTTGGGCATTTACGTTGAGATCTTGAGTTCAAACTTTGGGGCAACCCAATGACTGTTTATTGGCCTTCTCAATAGCGAGTTTGTCAGTCCGGATTTTCTCAAGCTTAGTTGTCTCTCTAGTGTGGTTCGCAGGCCATTGCACTAGAGCAGAGGTTTATCCGGTGCGCACCCCATAGATAGCGGCTACGTGTTCCCACATTATCAAAAATAAAATAAAAATAATGTAGAGGCTGCGATAACTGTAATTTCTAGGGACATTTTGTATTCCAAATTTACTGTTTTCTTCGAGAATTTGGCATTAGTGTAACCCTAATTGATGCAAAAAAATGTAAGACCAACATGACTATGTGTATTAAGGATGAGGAAGGACTATAAGTTTGTTTTTTTTACTACTATGGCGGTAGAGACAAGCTTGCACACCTCAACTAATGCACTATGTATTGAAAATAATTGCAGTTATATGGGACTATCAGTTTTGGCAATTCAACGTTGTTTGGGTTTTCAAATCGACTTTCTCATTATTTTTTGTAGTGAAATTTTTAGGCTGTAACTACTCTTCTTATGAAACTCCAATCTCGAATTCAAGCATCGTAACTGCTTTTCTCCACTAGAAAACAATTTTTCTAGTAAAGCGTTAAACTGCAATTAATTTATTTTAGGAGTATTTTTCTTTTATTTTTTTGTAAATGTTTAAATTGTATTTACTTATTGTAGTAATGCGACGGCCTTGCTACAGTGGAAGTCACGTTTTTTTTCTAAAATTAGGAGAGATTTCTTATAATTTTAGTGTTTGGTGGTTATTTATAGACTAATGACAGACTGTATTTTCTAAATCTGCGACCTGATGTAGTGCCTCCGAACACCCTATCGGACTACATGACAAGTTCGTATCAATTTGATATTGAGCTCTTTTAAAAACATTTTTACAACGTTTATTGTTACTATATACGATAACAGTTTAAACGGGGTGGCGTTTTAAAGGTTTTGACAATATAGCAGTACAATGTTGTTATATTTGATAGTTTGTGGGGTATATGAGAAAATTTGGATAGTTTGGGGCAAGTTTCTGAACTTGACTATTTTCGTAAAAGAATCATGTCAGTCTAGATTTCAAAAGGCTTTCTTTCTTCTTCTTGTTTTTCTTCTTTTGGGCAAACATATCAGAAAGAGTGAACTGGTGGTTTGTTCTAGAATCGTTAATCAATTCTTCCTTGGCGCATGCATAATGCCTTAATGAGGAATTTTCAAAAAAAAAATGCCTTAATAGGAGATGGAGTCCAGAGGTAGAGTAAGGTCAAAAATCTAAAATTCGGTTAAACCTCTCAAAACCCAAAAAAATGGAACTATGCAAAAATTCCGAAACTCCAGCTATAATCGGGGATTTTTATTTTTGTGATGATTTATGAATTGTTCTAGGGGGAAATTCCGGATTGTGAGAATAAAATATGAAAAATTCTGAATTGTAATAGTCTACTGTACTGATTAAATGAGTTTTTAAAGTCAACAACTCACTTATATCAGTTCGTTCAAACAGCTCCAATATATGTAGAGTTTTATTTTTGTGCACCTATTATGTTTCATTTTTGTGCATTTAATAAATAGGCTATTTCAAATCGGATCTTAAATTTTTCGCATGGACCACCATCTTGTAAAGGAAGAGAACCAATTCAACATATATAGGGGAATCACATAACTATTCATACGTTAGGATTAATCACATGCAACGGATTCCATTTGAATTCAGAATGCCGTAACGAATTCACAAGGATCATTATCTTGGAAAACAAGAAAGTCCAATGGACAACTACGAAGGGGTAGCACAAAATTATTCTTACATAATGCGTAGCCTTACGCAAATGGATGCTTGCTCAGTAGGAAAAAATACAATATCTCTATATGAGATTTATAATTCAAACTCTGCTAGACGTATGATAGGTTATGGTTTATAGATGATATTTTATGTAAATGACAAAGGGTATCTCAATATTCATCAACGACTGCTAGTAATGAATGAGCTCGTTTAAACACATTAATATCCGTGTGGCAATGGCCAATCATAAAGAGCCACATAACATCAGTTGCGATAATATGTGGCTCCAGCCTAATTAAAATGTCTATTGAAACAAACCACGTGACATTGAATGAAACAATCTACTGTCAAGTGTGCATATTTGGAGCTCAATTTGAAAAACCAGGGTTCTGATTGTATCAAACACACAGTCATATATTTTAGAATATGAATCCAGATTTTACAGAGATTATACGAATTACTGAATTTCGCAAAGTAAACTTTTTATACAGTTGCACTTCATCCTACAATTTAGTTTGACTAAACAGTCTAATAGTGGTAAGAACTCCACTCTCAAAATAATATCACAACTGTTTCCTGCTGAAAATAGTTGTGAGCTGTTGCTGAGACAGTGACGTGGCATGGGTTAAACCCTTGTACCCAGAGGTTCACCACCGGACTTCTCGTGAAATAACAACGGCTGTGAGAATTGGGTAAAATATACTTTTCATCCCCTCTATTTTGGCTCAAAAACATTCTCACCCCTTCCAATTTGTGAAACGACATTTTCATCCCCTTCGTTGAACCAAATTTTTTGACACTCAATAGTGACTACCCTTTAGGACACAGCTATTTTGATGCGTTCTAATTAAGCTCCTGCAAACCTAGAAGAAATATAAAGGCCGCACTGGCTGTAATTTCTATGGACATTTTGTATTCTAAATTTAGTGTTTTCTTCTAGCATTTGGTGTTAATGTAGCCCTAATTAATACAAAAATGTAAGACGAACCTGACTATGTGAACAAAGGTTCAGGACAGAGGACTGTCACTTTGTTTTGAATTACTGTGATGGTACTGACTAGCTTGCACCTCAACTAATGCACAATGTCTTGAAAAATAATTGCAATTATTTGGGATCATCAGTTTTGGGCACTTCAACATTGTTTAGGTCCTCAAATTGGCATTCTCACTATTTTCTGTGATGACATTTTTAGGCTGCAATTACTTTTCGTATGAAACTCCAATCTCAAATCCAAAGCATTGTAAATGTTTTTTTTTTCCTAAAAAAAAATGTTTTTTTGAGAGTAATATTTCTAGTAAAGCGTTAAATTGTAATTACTTTATTTAGAACGTTCCTTCAAATTTCTGTCGTGATTCAAGCTGTAATTACTTTGTTTAGTAATTCGACAGCCTTACTACAGTGAAAGTCACGTTTTTTTTTTCCAAATTTAGGATGGATTTCTTTTCTCATTTTAGCGTTTATTGGTTATTTAATGTCCTTACAGTCTAAGGCAGACTGTATTTTCTAAAATCCGAGACCTGATGAAATGCCTCCGGAGGCCCTATCAGGTTACATGACAAGTTCGTATCAAGTGGATATTGAGCTCTTTTAAAAATATAATTACAATGTTTACCGTTATTATATACGGTGAAAGTTGAAATAGGTTGGAGTTTTGAAAGTTTTGACAATATAGTGGTACAATGTTGCTATATTTTGATAGTTTGTGGGGTATATGAGAAAATTTGGATAATTTGGGGCAGGTTTCTGAACTTGACTATTTTTCGTAAAGAAATCCTGTCAGTCTAGATTTACAAAGGCTTTCTTCTTCTTGTTGTTCTCCTATCAAGAACAATGAACTGGTGGTTAGCCTAGAATCGGCAATTAATTTTTCCATGGTGTATAATTGGGAGATTGAGTCAAGAGGTAGAGAGTAAGGTAAAAAAACTCAAATTTCGGTCAAACTTCTCCAAGACCAAAAGAATTTGGAACTCTGCAAAGATTCCGAAATTCCGGCTAAAAATTGGGATTTTCGTTTTTTTCTTCTTGTGCTTTCGGAATTATTTTGGCGCAAAATTCCGGATTGTAAAAATAAAATGTTAATTCCGAATTGTAATTATCTCCACTACTGATTAAATGAGATTTTAAGGTCAACATCTCATTTATATCAGTTCGTTCAAATAACCCCAATATGTGAACAGTTTCATTTTTGTACACTTATTTTGTTCAATTTTTTTGCCCTTAATCAACAATTTCAATTTGATTTTAAATTTTTTCCAGGGACCACCATCATAGAAAGGAAGAAAATCAAAACGACCTATAAAGGGGTATCACATAATTATTCATACATTAGGAGTAATCACACGCAAACGGATTCTATTTAAACGCAGAATGGCGTAATGAATTCACAGGGATCACTATCTTGGATAGGAAGCAAGTCCATTAGAAATACTGCGAAAGGGGTAGCACAAAATTATTAATACATAAAGAGTAACCTTACGCAAATAAATGCTAGCTCAGTAATAGAAAATCCAAAATCTCTACATGAGATTCATGATTTAAACTCTGCGTGATGTATGTTAGATTATAATTTATAAATGATGTTTTATGAGAATGACAAAGAGTATCCTAATATTCTTCTACGACTGCTAGTAATGAAAGAACATCTACATATATTGGGTTTGTTCGAACAACTTATTATCTGCAATAAGATATGGCTCCAACCTAGTTCAAATGTCTATCGAAACATACCACATGACATTGAATGAGACAATCTACTGCAAGTGTGCAAATTTGGAGCTCAATTTGAAAATTCATGGCTCCGATTGTATCAAACACATAGTCGTAGATTTTAAAACATGAATCTAGATTTACAGAGATTATACAAATTACTAAATTTTGCAACGTAAACTTTATATAATTGCACTTCATCTTACAATTTAGTTTGACCAAACAGTCTAAGAATAGTAAGAACTCCACTATCAAATTAATATCATACCCCTTAATTCATCAAAACACATTTGAGATATTTTGGTCTATCGCATTGAAGACACATTTTCATATTACACCCACCTAACTTACATCATAATTTACTAACTTAGTGGAAATATAAACTCGAAGATTATGCCCCCTACCCCATTATCAATTCATAGCTTCGCCACCACCATCAATTGTTATCTTTCTTTCCTTCCCCTTATATTTTTGGAACACTTCCACTTCTTCTATTATTATGTATTAATATTTGGTCTATGCAACACGAAAATCTCCAGTTTTAGGATGGATTTAATGCTAGCCCAGTAATTTCCACTTGCAAACTTTATTGTAATACATAATCTCCAGTTTTAGGATGGATTTAATGCTAGCCCAGTAATTTCCACTTGCAAACTTTATTGTAATACATTTTATGCAAATTCAGAGTATTGTAATTGTACAACATCCCTTATTTATTTTTTAGCCCACTCAAATAGCGTCGTACTAAATACTGCGTAGGTGCCTTGTATATGGACATAACCGTGGGTTTGAGGGTCTCAAAATGTGTTCAGCACTCTATTACTGTCTCAGTTTGCATTAATCTCTTGAAATTACATATGACGATGTTTCCAATAGTTGCATACATGCCATCCCTTACATGGTAACAAAATCACCTTCACACCATTGCTTGTCTTCTCCTTCAAAGTTGAGGTTACTGTTGTGTTGCAAGTCATTGAATGTTGTGAATTCGCAAACATTGTTGGCATTCTTGATCCAACCCAAGTAATTGTCACCCCAAACTCACAATTACTCCAAATTCACAAAGGAAATACTACCCCGGTCTTGTCTATCACACCGGTTTGACTTTTGTCACTATTTACTGGGCCACTTTGACCGGGTGATGTGTGTAGCAAAATGATATAATTTTTTGATAATTTTTTCATGGTTTCGTAAAGTAAAAGTTGCTCTATAACACGGGGAAAAATATATCAAAAAATCGCATCGTTTTGGTATCCAAATCACCCGGTCAAAGTGACCCAGATACGAGTCAAAAAGTCAAACCGGTGTGATAGAGAAGAAACAAGAGGTAGTAACATTTGACATTTTCAGGGTGCAATTGCTTTTCGTATGAAACTCCAATCTCAAATCCAAAGCATTGTAAATATTTTTTTTAGAGTTTGTAGTTGTTTTTCTATTAGAAAACAGTATTTCTAGTAAAGCGTTAAATTGCAATTACTTTATTTTTAGGAGGTTCATTTAAATTTCTGTCGTGATTCAAACTGTAATTACTTTATTTTTTGAGAAATTGTTTTGTCATCAACCGGGCTCGAACGCGGTACCAATGCAGGGGCTTCCAACGCTCTACCACTTGAGCTACCACCCTAGCTGCTAATTAATTTTTTTAGTACTGCGACAGCCTTACTACAGTGGAAGTCACGTTTTTGTTCCAAAATTAGGAGGGATTCTTTTCTCATTTGAGTGTTTAGTTGTTATTTAAGGTCTTTATAGTCTAAGGTTAGACTGTATTTTCTAAAACCCGATACCTGATGAAATGCCTCCGGAAGCCCTATCGGGCTACATGGCAAGTTCGTATAAAGTGGATATTGAGCTCTTTTAAAAATATATATACAACGATTACCCTTATTATATAGGTAAAAGTTGAAATAGGTTGGAGTTTTGAAGGTTTTGACAATAAAGTGGTACAATGTTGCTATATTTGATAGTTTGTGGGGTATATGAGAAAATTTAGATAATTTGGGGCAAGTTTCTGAAATTGACTATTTTTCGTAAAGGAATCCTGTCAGACTAAATTTACGAAGGCTTTCTTATTCTTCTTGTTGTTCTCCATTTGGTCAAACATATCAAAAGCAGTGAACTGGTGGTTAGCTCTAGAATCGGCAATTTATTTTTCCATGGCGTATACTTAATGATATTGAGTCAAGAGGTAGAGTAGGGTCAAAAATCTCAAATTTCGGTCAAACCTCTCCAAACACAAAAGAATTCTGAAATTCTGGCTAAAAATGGGGATTTTCGGTTTTTTCTTTTTGTGATTTCCGAATTGTTTTGGCACAAAACTTCGGATTGTAAAAATAAAATGTTAATTCCATATTGTAATAATCTCCAGTACTGATTAAATGAGATTTTAAGGTCAACATCTCATTTATATCAGTTCGTTCAAATAGTCCCAATATATGTACAGTTTCATTTTTGTGCACTTATTATGTTCCATTTTTTTGCACTTAATCAACATTTTCAATGTGATCTTAATTTTTTTTTTGAGGGACCACCATCTTAGAAAGGAAGAAAATCAAAACGACCTATAAAGAGGTATCACATAATTATTCTTACATTAGGAGTAATCACACGCAAACGGATTCTATTTAAATGCAGAATGGCGTAATGAATTCACAGAGATCACTATCTTGGAAAGGAGGCAGGTCCAATGGAATAGTGCGAAAGGGGTAGCACAAAATTATTAATACTTAAAGAGTAACCTTACACGAATAAATGCTAGCTCAGTAATAGAAAATCCAAAATCTCTACATGAGATTCATAATTTAAACTCTGGGTGATGTATGCTAGATTATGATTTATAAATGATGCTTTATGTAAATGACAAAGAGTATCCTAATATTCTTCTACGACTGATAGTAATGAAAGAGCATCTACATATATTGGGCTTGTTCGAACAACTTGGTATCCGTGTGTCAATGCCAAAATGAAAGAGCCACATAACACCAGCTGCGATAAGATATGACTCCAACCTAGTTAAAATGTTTATCGAGACAGACCACGTTACATTGAATGAGACAACCTATTGTTAAGTGTGCAAATTTGGAGCTCAATTTGAAAAATCCAGGGCTCTGATTGTATCAAACACATAGTCGTAGTTATAAAACATGAATCCAGATTTTTCAGATATTATACAAATTACTAAATTTTGCGACGCAAACTTTATATAGTTGCACTTCATCTTACAATTTAGTCTGACCAAACAGTCTAAGAGTGGCGAGAACTCCACTATCAAAATAATATCATACCCCTTATTCATCAAAACACATTTGAGATATTTTGATCTATAAGTATTGAAGACACATTTTCATATTACACCCACTTAACTTATATTATAATTTATTAACTTAGTGGAAATATAAACTCGAAGATTGTGCCCCTTCCCCAATATTAATTCATAGCTTCGCCACTACGATCAATTGTTATCTTTCTTTCCTTCCCCTTCTATTTTTGGAACCACTTCCACTTCTTCTATTATTATGTATTCATGTTTGGTCTATGCAATACGAAAATCTCCAGTTTTAGGATCGATTTAATGCTAGCCCAGTGATTTCCACTTGCAAACTCTATTGCAATACATTTTGTGCAAATTCAAAGTATTTAGTTGTACTGCATCCCTTATTTATTTTTTAGCTCACTCAAATAGCATTGAACAAAATAGTGAAAATACTGCTTAGGTGCCTTTGTATGTGGACATAACCCTGGGTTTGAGGGTCTCAAATTGTGTTCAGTACTCTTTTACTGTCTCAGTTTGCATTAATCTCTTGAAATTACATATGACAATGTTTCCAATAGTTGCATCGATGCCATCCCTTACATGGTAACAAAATCACCTTCACACCATTGCTTGTCTTCTCCTTCAAAGTTGAGGTTACTGTTGTGTTGCAAGTCATTGAATGTTGTGAATTCGAAAACATTGTTGGCATTCTTGATCCAACCCAAGTAATTGTCACCCCAAACTCACAATTACTCCAAATTCACAAAGGAAATACTACCCCGGTCTTGTCTATCACACTAGTTTGACTTTTGTCACTATTTACTGGGTCACTTTGACCGGGTGATCTGTGTAGCAAAATGACACAATTTTTTGATAATTTTTTCGTGGTTTCGTAGAGTAAAAGTTGCTCTATAACACGGTGAAAAATATATCAAAAAATCGCATCGTTTTGGTATCCAAATCACTTGGTCAAAGTGACCCCGATACGAGTCAAAAAGTCAAACCGGTGTAATAGAGAAGAAACTGAGGTAGTAACATTTGAGTAAAATAAATGCAATGCAATTTAGCCTTTTTTCCTCATGTTGTCATTAATTCCATCATGGGATGGAGATATTTTTGTTTGCTCGTTGTGGATTTGCTCTAATCATACGACACATGACACGTCAGTAAAGAGAATGAGTGACAGACAAAAGAAAGTAAATTCCTACCTGTTCCCCTAACGTGTCCTGTGATGTACTGCTTAAAGCGCCTTGTCATATTTGCTCTCGGAGCAAGCAATTATTACTCCATGGGATGGTTCCTCATTGGGCCAAGTTTGGTATAGAAGAGGCCCATTTCTCCACCATCCTTTTACAGGCCCAAGCCCAAATGGCCTGAACTTTTCGTTTCCCCGGCGGGGTTTTTGAAACGCTCGCAGAAGAAAGCAAGATAGAGAGAGCTCTTGCCTCGATACTCGCGCTCTTCGCAAATTTCTCATTAATGGCCGTGAAAGAGAGCGATTAGAGCCATAAAGCTTCCAAAACACTTGTTTAGGGTTCGCATAATGTCTCTCGTGGCTCGATTCCGACCATTCTCCGGCCACGGCGTCGTTTGCTTCTCCGTCACCGGACGTTCACCCATGCAGAGCGAAAGGTGAAACCCTAGTGGGCTTTGTTTGGTTTGATTTATTTCTCATTTTGCGAGTTCTGGAGTCGTTTATTTGACTACATTGTCAGTTAGGGTTTCTGGGTTCATCTTTCGTGCTTATTTGAGACTGGAAATTTATCTTCAAAATGTTTTAATTTTTTTATAAATTGTTTGGTTTCTAGGATATGGTGAGGACAAGCTATTCCACATGTCACAATTTGGGGATAACTTATTCCCCATGGTCCATTGTTATATTCATTTCTGGGATATCGTGAGAATAAGCTATTCCACATGTCAGATTTTGGGGATAACTTATTCCCCATGGTCCATTGTTATATAGACTAGTGCATATCCCGTGCCCGAGGGCACAACCACAAAAAAAAATATGATAATTTCCTATATATTTGAATGGTTGTGAGTGTCCTATTACGAAGTATTAAGTTATTAGGATATAGTGGGGATAAGCTATTCCATATGTCACATTTTGGGGATTACATATCCCTTAACATCTTATTATGTAGATGGGGATAAGCTATTCCTCATGTCACATTTTAACGATAGCTTATTCCCCACAGCAGCTTGTTATGTAGATGGTGCGGATAAGCTATTCAACATCACATTTTGGGGATAAATTATTCCCCATGGTCCATTGTTATATAGATTGTATTTGCGATCTGAGTTCATCTTTTCTTGCTCAATTGAGATTGTATTTGCGAGGTCTTTGATTTCTGACTACTCAGGCTTATATTGATTAAATGAGGTTAGCTACTAACTTATCTACAAGGATTAAGCTTGCATAAAGGGGTAATTTATTCCCCCAACAATGTTTATTTAGGTGAGGTTAAGGGGGTTAGTCACATTAGCTCATTCTAGTTGGTAATTAGCCATTTACTGATTGGGTGCATCGATTTATCGAATTTGGAAGAGTAAGCATGCCTGTGGTTTGGAGGGATGAGGATTGTTCGAAAACAAGATGGAGATAGTTAGGGCCTCAGGGGTGATATGTGCCAAAAAGCACGCTTAATTCTGATAGTTTATCGCAGTAGCATGTGTCAACATCTTCAGGGATGTTATGTTTAAGTTGGTTTAGCATAAGACACCATGAATTCGACTAAATTTGGTTTTGGTCACACGACTGGATCTTAGAAACATAGGACGATTCAACCCTTTAATTACAACCACCTATTTCAGGTCGAGGAGAATGAGTCTCTTATTCAATGGATCTACATTGTACCAAAAATGCAGTGACTCTAACTAGGGATGGCAACTGGTCGGATCCGGATCAGATCAGGGCCTTCCCGATCCAGATCCGACGAGGAGAAATGGGATCCAGATCCGTTCGGATCATCACTAGATTCGGATCAGATCGGATACGGTTTTCATTCAGCTGATCCAAATCCGATCCGTAGATCCATATAGTACGTGGTCGGGTCGAATTCGGGTCGGATCCGGCTTGAGGTTTGCAATCAAATAGAAAATATAACATAAAAAATAAACACTATTTCATGCGCTAAGGTATGTTCGTGAGTTATGAAGCGTAAAAAGTAAAAGAATTAGCATTGTAGGTTGGAGTTACTATAGTATTCTTCTTGTAAGAGTAAGTGGGGAGGTAATAGGGGTGTATTTGTAAAGCACACATATACATCAGATCGGATCGGGTCGGAACCTGGTGGATCTGCCCTCAAATCCAAATCCAGATCTAAATCCGTTCGGGTCTGACTTTTCGGATCCAAATCCGATCCATTTTCAATTGGATCGGATTCGGATCTGATCCATTCGGCTTGGATCGCTCGGATCTCATATCGGATCGGACCATATTGCCATCCCTAACTCTAACAATATGGCCCTATTCCGGAAAGAACGAAGCTATGACACCAAAATATAAACTCAATTGGAGTAGCCCCAGTGATAATTGATATCTCCTTTAAGTTGACACTTTTTGGGTGTACTGAAGTTTATTAAGTGCTCCCAGCTATTTGAGTCTATTTCATGGCGATGACAAGAAATGTTGATATTAACTCCATCCCAGAAATTTAACAGATTATGGAAACCGAATAGGTTTTATGATCTTAGATTTAAGCTTTAACTAGAAATGTTGACTCAAAAGTCGCTCTGTTTCATATGCAGGTCAGGAGATGACAGTGCTGCCAGATGCCCATGTTCCTACGACGTTCAGAGAAGAACCACAAGTTGCTTGAAGATATTTATGGGATTGCTCTACTAAAGTAAAATTGTGAACTGGGAATGAAGCCTCTGGTCCGTGTAGCATATCAATGTGTGTTTGGAAGTTATCAATTCATGTAAAGGAATTTGCTAGATGCATGTTCTTTGCCTCCTGTAAACATTGATATTAAATGTAGTAGTCCATTTTTGAGTAGTGGTGTCATCTCTCTAACTCTCTCACTATATAAACAAGTATATGACTATATGGATACTGCGATGAATGGCTTTACCATTTCAACTATTACACTCTTCTTTGCTGTCTTTGAATAATTATTACTCGCAGATGCACAAAGAAAATCTACTCTTATTACTATATATTTCGGGTAAGGTTCTGTTCTCTTCTTTGATAACGATCTGCTTCTGAAGCTTATATGTCCTAACTCTCATTCTGAATCTTCATGACTTCTAGGTATGCTTTTCCGTCAAGTTTCCGAAAAAAAAAAGCCCTTGAAAAGTTCTGTAATCGTGATTCGTTTGAACAATGCTGGAGTTTTTCTCCCAGTTAAGCTTGGAGCAGGATCCACTTCTCCGTCATATTTTGGGTTCTAAAATGTGGAAATTGATAGCCTCTCTTTCTTGGAGTTCATGACTGCGCGGTGCTCAATACTATGACAAGCTCCATTGGTGACCATCTGCAAAGAGAAGGTAAATGCAAATTCGATCTCTGGTTTAAAAATGTTTTAAATATGCATACTACTTTGTAGTAACTCTATGAGATGTATGAAAACCACGCTCTTTTGACACGATATATGATTTCATAGACGTCTGTGTTAGTAATGTGTTTGGATTCCATCATTCTGATTGTTGAATATGAATGAGGTCCATTTTAGTAGTTTAGCTGATAAAAAGTAAAGAAATGACCTCTCAGAATGTTAAATTGCTCAGGGAAAAGACTCATCCTTTCCCCTCACTCTTAATACGATAGGCTGATCCAAATCACAAAGCACTAATCCATAAAGCTTGGAGCCAATTGCATGTTTGAAAAACTGGGCTTGATGAACAATTAGCTAGATTTTCCTAGGTCATGGTCAGGCCATTTGTATTATAAAGTGGATTTTACCTCAAGGATGTTTCCGATGTTTGATTACGGAGGCATCAGGGAGGGGTTTAACTGAACCAAAATCCATTATTTTTAAATTGCAGTCCTTCTACTTAACTGATCTGGAGCAACATTGTTAGGCCGATGGACTTCTCTGTTTGGGGACACGGAGGGTAGTAATTCATCCTCATAAACTGCGTAGCTTCTTCAAACAACTCCCGCATGTCCTCTACGTTCATTTTTAGTGCTTTCGCCATAAAGTTGAGAATCTTTTGGCCAATTTGTTTATATTTTAATGGCGTAAGCTTCTAAGTTGTCTCTACATGGAATGATTCTTACAGTTTGGTCACCATTGTTTTGAGGTATGAAAATCTCTTTTAGTTACCAGACAGCTTGAGGTCAGTTTATTTTAAATTGTTGGCTTAAACTTATTTTGGTGTCTTCTGGTTTTTTGCCAGTAGTAAAATGTAGGAACAAATAAACTCTATAATCTATACTGATAACATATGCAAACACCTCAGTTTTAGTGAAACATTTGAACTTCCAAAACCGCCCCCAACGTCCACCATCTTTTATAGGCAACTTACTAAACAAACAAGTAACTACCCACTACCAAATTCCAAGTATTTTTTTTATTTTTATTCCAACATATATTCTAATTACAAATGGAGAAGATATAGAGGGACCACAATTTATCCACCATGCATCGCATGGGCATCGTTGCTAGTATCTTAAATGGAGAGAGAGATATCTGAAGCCTGAAGGGCAGAGGGAGATTCGGGAATAAGTGGGTTTTCTATGATGAGGTGGAAAACTTGTGCTAAAATACATGTTCCCCCAATCAAGTTTCCTTCTCAGACGCCACAAATGCCAGTCCAAATCCTTCCACGTTTACCTGGAAAAATCCCCATTCTTTGCATGCAGAGTCTATCTTTTCCAACTCCCAATGCCTTCAAAATTTGACAATATCTGTATGTTATGAGTTTGGGAGTTCTCCAAGCTATTCCGGAAGCTTGGTTACACCAACAGTTGTTTAATGTTTAGATGTTACCACCTGGAGATGACAAGAAATGTTAAAAGTAACTCCTTCCCCAGCATTCTTATAGATGAAAAAAGTCGGACAGATTTTATATTTGAGATTCTCAACACAGTAGGTATCAATTTCGATTGCAATTTCGCATCTAACATATTGCGTTGAAGGCTGGCCTCAGTCTACGGGGACTGGTACGTTCATTACCTACATCATTTACCAGGATTCTGCTACAGCCTGACAGTGACAATGAAGCCATCCTTCATCTTTTGCTCAATGGTCGGAGGGCCATACCTTCTTAGCTCAGCAAGGTTGCTAATCTGTATAATAACTTTCAAAGAGATCAGATCAAAATTATCCCGACTCGTAGGAAAGCACTTAAGGAAGATAGAGACTTGGAAGTCAAACTAAATCGTCCGTTTTAGTTAAGCAAGGTTCTGGATAGGGTCTATTGAGTCATCTAGCCATTGGTCTAGGAAGAAAGAGAAGATTATGATTTCTCTACCGAGAGAGAATAAACTATAACGTTTGTGCTTTCAGCAAGTAGGTGATTCAGATCCATGTTTATGTTTCGGATACCAAATGCTTGGATTGGATGCCTTTGAAAGTCCCAAGATTACTATGGTTGGAGCATGGCCTTTCCTTAGCTCAGTGGATTAGGTTGTGTCCTTAGCAAATGGTCCATTTTGGATTGATGGGCGAACGACGGGGATTGAACCCGTGTGTAGTGGGTTCAATCCTCTACAGTACCACTTGGCTTCATCCGCCCTTACACCCGAGTCATTCTGTTGCCTATGTACTATGCACAGGTTACATTCTGACTCTTGACTCTTGAGTGCACATAGTCCGTTCCTTGTCTTATTAGTTTTGATTACCTAAGCTGTAGTTTTTCTTCTTCATTTAGAACTACTGCTACATTTGTTTCAATTTTGACGGTAAGGTTCCCGATATCAAAGAACGGGCACATTAATTCTTTATTGCTAGATTTTTCATATTTTTTGAAGTTAACAATGCTCGTTCTTTTATGAGTGAACTAGAAAGTTCCCTTTGTAGTTATCAGAACAAGAAAGTATTGTTTTTCTCAAAAAAAAACAAAACAAGAAAGGCTAGTAGTATTTGTTGGTTAGCCCTGACCTAGGAAGACCTCCAGGACGAGAGGCCTTCCCAGGCGATGTTTTCTTTTCAAGCCTATCGCTCAATGAGTGACTTGAAGGATGAAATTGAGTTCAGTACTTCTTTAGGAGTCGATCATTGGCTACCCCTAGCTCGCACTCAACTCCAAACTCGGAATATCTTTGAATATCATCATCAAAATGGCATTTCCAGAATTTCACTTTGATCATATGGTTTTCAGATATGAACCATAAGTTGCTTGACGTAACTTTGGAAATTGCTTTATTGAAGTAATATAGTGCACTGGGAAGACACCGTTCTTATGCGTTCAAAACCAACCACATCAATACTGTTTTAGCTATATATTGTGATGTAAGTTTGCACAATAAACATTGCATCAAACACACACACAATATATAATATTGAAAGAGGGAATAATGTTCCCTCAATTTTTCAACTATTACATTACATTACATTACACTGTCTTGCATATTATTACTTTACACGTGTTTGCAAATTATATATCTAGTCATTGGTCTAGGAAGAGAGAAAGAGAAGATTATGATTTCTCTACCGAGTGAGAATAAACTATAACATTAGTATTATTGCTGCTTTCTTCATATGAGGATTTAGTCTTTTTCGTACATCTTATTGCTGCTTCCTTCATTGAAGGATATAGTCTTTCATACATTAAGATATTGAGTCTGACGTTTATACCTGCGGTCTCTCATTCTGAATCTTCAGGCCTTCTAGGTACGCTTTTCCATCAAGTTTCCGAGAAAACAAGCCCTTGAACATTTCTTCAATTGAGATTCGTTTATACAATGCCGGTGTGTTTGGACCAATTAGACTTGGAGCTGGACCCACTTCGCCGTCAAATTTAGGGCTGTAAAATGTGGCAATTGATAGCCTCTCCTTCTTGGAGTTCACTACTGCACGGTGCTCGATACTCCGATACGCTCCATTGGTGATCATCTGCAAACATAAGGTTAGTTCATAACCGATCCCTATGTTTGTCTGTGATAACATATGTTTATATATGAAACAGATTAGTGTTTGAATCTATCACCCTATTACCCGAGTAAAAGCTCATGTCTCCCCTGGCTTATTTCAAAATCACCCATAAGATGGGCTTATTTCAAAATCAGAAGGCATAGATTCAGAAAGGTTTGAGAAAACTGCACATTTTACTTGCTAGGCTTAATGAACATAATTAGTTACATGTTTGAGTTCATGCTCAGAAGCTTTCCTACGTTGAAGTGTGTTTTTTTACCTCTAGCATGTCACCAATGTTGATTACGAAAGCATCAGGAAGGGGTTTGACAGGGACCCAAATCCCATTCTTTTTTATCTGCAGGCCTTCCACTTCATTGATCTCAAGTACAATTGTTAAGCATCCCCCATCAGAGTGTGGGGAGAGGCCGATTACCTTCTCTGGTTGGGGGCATGGAGGGTAATAGTTCATCCTCATATTCTGTGTCCCTTCTTCTAACAGCTCCCCTATGTCTTCCACCTTCATTCCCAGGGCTTTTGCCATGAAGTTGAGAAGCTTCACAGCAAGTTGTTTTAGCTCTATGGCGTAAGTTTCTAGGTTGTCTCTGCATGGATCAATTCAGAGAGTTTGGTCATCAGTGGTAATAATGTACAGAAGTGAGTTCTAATTACCAAGAAAGCCCAGTCTAATTTCAGTTATTTTTGTTAGGGCAGAAATATCACAAAATTTATGCATAATTTCTTCTAGTTATCCAACTTATCTTTCAATAGAAGACAGGCAATTAGATAGGGAGAGATAGACCTGAAGGGGAGGGGCAGCTTTTGGAATATATGGGGTTTCCTGCGACGTGATGGAAGAGTTGAGAGGGAAAACTTGTCTCCCCAATCAAGAATCTGCTCCTCGGACTGCACAAATGTCGAACCAAATCCTTCAATTTCTCCGGGGCTCTGCCAATACTTCTTCTTCTCATCCATTGGAAGGTTAAAGAATTCCAGAATCTCCATCTTTATCGTCTCCAGTAACTTATGGCTCACTCCATGATTTATCAACTGCTCCATGTTACATATGTTAATGGCATTTCTGATAGCTGATAGCGAGTAAAGCATTTTTACTAAATCGTAATTGCAAGGGCTTTTCGCATCTGAAAAGTTGCCTCTTCTAGTGTGTTGTTAGTTATGTTGGGATCCTGTTGTTCTGAGTAAATTAATTGCTATATCATCAAATTAATTCGAACCCCTCACCTGGAAGAAGCCCCATTCTTTGCACGCATTGTCTAGTTTCTTCAACTCCTGATCATCTCCAGAAAGCAATCCCATCATGTCTACGAGTGGAACTTCTGGACTAGGACTGTCTGATTTGGCTGGATGATCCTGATTAGGGCGAATATATCGTGTTGGAACTTCAGTCAATGATCCTGATTTGGCCATCTCTTGAACACATGGTACAAGCAGGGATCTCCTGACCTCCATCTGTGTTTGTGTGTGTGTGTGTGTGTGTGTGTGTGTGTGTGTGTGTGTGTGTGTGTAACTGGTCTTGTGCTTCTCTTTGTATCTGCACCTGTGCCTCTCTATAAGTGTATTATTGATGGTTTGGGCCCAAACCTAAGGACATCCACAATTTCTAAATAATTAACGTTGGATACTTTTTGGTAGGAGTTGAAAAACTTTGTAATGCATGTTTGTAACAGTATCTCCTACATACCACATGTGTGGGACTCACTGGGACATGAACAATAACACCACCACGAGTAACACTCATATGTACTATGACTACTTCATCTTCTTCTTCCTACAAAATAACAGCATTACTAATTTTTTCTGGGTACATTTCATCAATGCTAGACTTCAAATTCAAAATGGTAGTCCCAGAATTTCAGTTTGCTCCAATGGTTTTCAGGAAAGAACCATAAGTTGCTTGGAGTGACTTTGGAAATTGCTTTATTAAAGAAATATACTGAACTGGGGACGACAGCGATTATATATTTTCAAACTGATTACATCTATACTGTTTTAGGTTTATAGGCGATGTCAGCTTGCACAATAGCTGTTGCATACTTATGTCGTCAACACACACACACACACACACACACACACACACGTACTGGCCATTGGCCCGATCAACCCACCCAACCCAGCCCAGAGTTTCAATGGTTTGAATTTGACCGTTTTCTGACCGCCTTGGGCGTGGGCTCAATATATGAGTCCAACCAACATTTGGGTTGGGTTTAGGTTTCGTACTTTTGGCCCTGGCCCGGCCCGTTATTCATACTTGTTATTTTAACATAATGCCAATATATACATATCTAACTAAATTTACACTACAGACGAAGTGTTTAACATGTTATGTTATTTTGTTGATGTCGACAAATGGTTGCGTGTGTGTTCAATGTGTAATTAATGTCGATTATATTTGTACTTAATGTAAATTAAATTACTATCCTATAATTAAAATTTAATCAATGTTAATATTTTAGATAAATAGTAATGCCATTTTGGTCAATGGGTTGGGCTTGGGTTCAAATATCCAGCCCAGTTCGGCCTGACCCAACCCAGCCCGATCCATGGCCAGCCCTAACACATACACAACACACAGTCACACACACACACACACCCATTTATTAAAAAAAGTTGCAATTTCCCTCATTTTTTTCAACTATTGCGTTTTTTACACCGTCTCGCAATTTGTTGCTCGCGGATACTCTCTCACAGAGATATTAGTCTTATTGATGCCCTCTTTATGTAAGAATCTAGTCTTTTCGTACTTAGATATTCTGCATCTGAAGTTTATATCTGCGGTATCTCATTCTGAATCTTCATGTCTTCTAGGTATGCTTTTCCATCAAGTTTCTGAGTAAACAAGACCTTGAGAAATTCTTCATCTGAGATTCGTTTATACAATGCCGGTGTGTTTGGACCAATTAGACTTGGAGCTGGACCCTCGTCGCCGTCAGATTTAGGGTTGTAAAATGTAGCAATTGATAGCCTTTCCATCTTGGAGTTCACTACTGCACGGTGCTCGATACTCCGATACATTCAATTGGTGACCATCTGCAAACATCAGGTTAATTCATAAGCGATTCCTATGCTTGTCTTATTGTCTGTTTTAAAATGTGTTTAAATAAGAAATGCTAATGTAACTCCTTCCCCAGCAATCTTACCGTTAAAAAAAGTCGGCACATCTTTCAAGATTTATATATTGGAGTTTCTCACCAGTCACCACAGAAGGTCTCAATTTTGGTGTTAAGTTCGCAGCTACTATTTTGGTTCGAAGGCTTGCCTCAGTCTATGGGGGCTGGGGATGTTCATTACCTACACCATTTACCAGGCTGACAATGACAAGGAAAGACGCTATCCTTCATCTTTCGCTCTCGAGCTATCCCTAAATGGTTGGAGGCAGGGCTTACCTTAGCCCTAATCAGAATTGCGTATAGTAAGCATCCCGACTTAATGGAAAAAACTTGAAGAAGATAGAGACTTAGAAGTTAAACTAAGGTGTCAATTTCTCCAGTTGAGGCGGGGAACGTGATGGGGATAGGGAGAGAGAGAGAGAGGTTTGGAAATTACTCTTCTAGAGTACTAGTAATATATAGTGCACTGGGAATGATGCCATTCATCTATTTTCAAACCGATTACATCTATACTGATTTAAATTTATATGGTGATGTAAGCTTACTTCATATACACACAAATACATATATATATACATATATGCATGTATGTATATGTATATATTTATATATATATATTTAAAGAGGGAGTAAGTTTCCCTCGACTTTTTCAACTATTACATTACTTTACACTGTCTCACAATTTATTGCTCAGGATGCTCTCTTACGCTATTAGTCTTATTGCTGCATTCTTCAAATAAGCATCTAGCCTTTATAGATTAAGATATTGCGTCTGAGGCTTTATATCTGCGCTCTATCATTCTGAATCTTCATGACATCTAGGTATGCTTTTCCATCAAGTTTCCGAGCAAACAAGCCTTTGAGAAATTCTTCAACTGAGATTCGTTTATACAATGCCGGTGTGTTTGGACCAATTAGACTGGGAGCTGGACCTACTTCGCCGTCAAATTTAGGGGTGTAAAATGTAGCAATTGATAGCCTTTCCTTCTTGGAGTTCACTACTGCACGGTGCTCGATACTCCGATACGCTCCATTTGTGACCATCTGTAAACGTAAGGTCAAACACGTTACTTAAGATAGGCTTATTTCAAAACCAGAAAGAAAAGATTCAGAAAGGTTGGAGAAAATGGCACATTTTACTTGCTAGGCTCAGTGAACATAATAAGTTAGATGTTTGAGGGCATTCTCAAAAGTTTTCATAGGTTAAAGTGGTTTTACCTCTAGCATGTCACCAATGTTGATTGTGAAAGCATCAGGGATGGGTTTGACAGGGACCCAAATCCCATTGTTTTTAATCTGCAGGCCTTCTACTTCAGTAATCTGGAGGAGTATTGTTAAGCCTACCCCATCAGAGTGTGGGGCGAGGCCGATTACCTTCTCTGGTTGGGGGCATGGAGGGTAATAATTCATCCTCATAAACTGAGTCCCTTCTTCAAACAGCTTCCTTATGTCCTCCGCATTCATTCCCAGGGCTGTTGCCATAAAGCTGATAATCTTCAGAATAAGTTGTTTTAGGTCTGTGGCATAAGATTCTAGGTTGTCTCTGCACGGACGAATTCAGAGAGATTGGTCATCAGTGGTAACGATGTACAGAAGTGGGTTTCTGATTACCAAGAAAGCCCAGGGCCAGCTAATTCTAATTGGTGTTGGTGTTGGTTTCTTTCTTTATTTTTTATTTTTTTTTGTAACTTCAGTAATTTTTAATATGGCAGAAATTTATAAAATTGCATGCATGTTCTTCTAATTATCCAACTTATTTTTGATTAGGGGGAGACAGACTGACAGACCTGAAGGGGAGAGGCAGCTTTGGGGATAGATGGGGTTTCCTGTGGTTGGAACGGAGGGTTTTGAGGAAAAATCCTTCTACGTCTCCGGGGCTTTGCCAATACATCTTCTTGTCATCCATTGGAAGGTTGAAGAATTTCAGAATGTCCGTCTTTATATTCTCCAGTAAGGTATGGCTCACTCCATGATTTGTCAGCTGCACCATGTTATATATGTTAATGGCATGTCTGGTAGCTGATTATGACTGAGGCAGATTTACTTTAACCAAGACATTAATTACCTATCAGTATTACTGATTAGAAATTAATCATATTTAGAAGGGCATGTTAGTTATATCAGAAACCTGTTGAATAATTAATTGCTATGTTATCAATTCAAACCCTCACCTGGAAGAAGCCCCAATCTTTGCACGCAGAGTCTAGTTTCTTCAACTCCTGATCATCTCCAGAAAGCAATCCCATCATCTCTATGATCGGAACATCTGGACAAGGACCGTCTAACGTGGTTGGATGATCCTGATCAGGGCAAATATATCGTATAGGAACTTCGGACAATGATTCTTTAGCTAGCTCTTGAACACAAGGTACAAGCAGGGATGTTCCGAGCTCCATCTATCACCGTGTCCCTCACCTTCTGAGTGTGCGTGTATCTGCTCTTGTGTTTCTCATTGTATCTCTATTCTCTCCTATCTATATCTGTACTTTTACCTATGCCTACCAACTCCTTAATCTATCTAATCATTAAAGTCAGGTTGTTTGAAGCTGAAGTCTGAACTACATTTGTTTTGTAAAGAAAATATCTTGTACGTATTAGGCTAAAAGTTAGAGGAGGAAGCTTAATTTTAGAAAAGCTTAGGCGAGGAAGCATCATATTTCTGAATCTACATTATTGCTCTATGTTGGGTAATTTGAGGATATCTGTAAGCATTCCGTTCTAGCGACTACAATTCCAGCATGCAGTGAAAATCTAATAAATTTGCAGGATTTCAATTTAGTGCTATGAATTTCTAAGAAATCTTTACTGTCCTTAAATAGTTTCCAACGCCCTTTAAGATGACAATTATTTTGCCCTAATTTTTTGACTGTGGTAACAACTTCCGAAAAGTGTGTATCGGAAAGTTGCAAAGAAGCTCGTTTTACATCTCACATCGTGTGACAGTTGGCAGGTTATACTGTTGCACGTTCCATTTTCTTAAAGTATTATTCCAAACTAACAATGGTTTCCTTTGTTAATGTGACCCTTTCGGCAAACTGGCACAAGTCCATGGGGATTCCTATAATCTCAGTTTCAGACTGAAGTTGCTTGTGGGGTGAATGAACCTATTTTCTGATTTGAGAAAGGAAAGTGCATACTTAGCTTGTCCCCTCTCTTTGATATGGCTGAACTAGCAGATTGATCTGCGTGGTTTTAGTTAGTAAGAGATTCAATTTCCTACCAACGTACTCCCACTGTCTGCTTTTATGTGTCATGTTTTTTTTGGCCAACATGACAAAGCATTTTGAGGAGGTTATTTGATTAACCAAAAGGTAAAAGAATGAGTGAATCTTTTCGTAATGTTGTAGAGCTACAATCCCTCTATAATATTATCAAAGAAATCACAAGTTCTAACATCATCTGGCTAATCAAATAACCTCCTCAAAATGCTTCGTCATGTTGGCCAAAAAAACAAGACACATAAAAGTAGACGGAGGGAGTATCTAAGTTAGAGTCCTGAGATTTATTACATATTCTAGTATTCTCTATGATAAAAGACAAAATGCGTGCTCTGTCCATAAGGAACTTCTAGGATGTTTCTGCTTGTTATGTATGAGGAATCAGGTTGGAGCCCTCTAGTTCATGAGCCTATTAGTGAGGTTCAGTTGGAAATGGATGAGAGTTGTATGCTGTTGGAGCAACTGAAACTTGGTCCTTTTGTCCAAGTTCCATATTCAATAACTTTGACCTAAGATTACGCTAAACGATGAGGAATTAGAGCTCACCAAGAAGGCAAATGTTTTCAGGGATCAAGGCAAATTAAAGCTCCCCGAAAACATTCAGTTTTGTGCTAGTTGAATTTTCCGGCGACGGTATGCAAAGTGTGAGTGATAGGAAGAGGGAGGAGGAGGAAGAAGAAGTTGTCGATGCCGCCACCGCTTCTGCTCTGGCGCCGGCAACGTCGTCATCTTCATCTTCCTATTTTCATGTGGAGACATAGATAGATGAGAGAGAGAGAAGAGAGCTAGGAGAGAGTGTGAAGGGAAAATGGTTAGTTAAGGTATATATACAAGGGTATTTAGGTCTTTTCAATTGTAGTAGACGTAAAATGCACACAAGGCAAACCACTGGGAGGCGTTTCACATCATTTGAACGTACCACCAACAACTAGGGAGTAAAATACAATTAACCCTAAAAGTAATTTGCTTTGCTAAACACAAATGATGTGAAAAGACCCCATCATGACTTAAATTTTGGTACTCACAGTAGAACATAAAGGTCAATATGAGCTGGTCTTGACCATTAATATTCTTCCACATGACATGAAAAGACCCCCATCATGTCTTGTAATGATCTAGATGTTTCTATATCTTACAAGAATGGCCGGTGAATTCACCCCTTCTCTTTGGTACTTGTGTGTCAATTACTGAATGGTGTGAAACACCATGTGTCGTTGTTGACATGATGCTGGTTGCGGTTTGGTTCCCACACAGCTATTCCTCCTACCCACTCATGATGCATCGTTCACTTATCTGATATGAAGAAATTTGAATTACAAAAAGCACCATGCCCAGTTTTAATATACTGTCATGCTTGAATGCTAGCGATCTCTTTCCTCTTCCAGTCAAAGCATGTTCTCTAAATTATGGGTGTTTGGGGAAGTAGTTATTTGAAATAATCTCTGATTTTCAATTGTCATGTCTTATATTTATAGACTCTCGATGAATTATCTGCACTGGTGGGAACTGGGACTCAAGGCTAATGACAGTAAAGTAGCAAAACCATAAAGAGAGGAAATTGAATTGAACACGAGGTATCAGTATAAGAAAAAGGACAACTATCCATTTATGATAACTGTGATCATGAAACATGCGGTTTAGTTATACGCAAATGCTTTGTTTAGTGAGATAATTGACAAATCTTATACATGTCATCTTGTGGTATGTTATTGGCATACACTATTTTATTGTATTCGTTACAGAGCTAGATTTCAACATTAGCCCTATGATTTTATTCAAACACATTTCTCCAAAATATAACAGAAATGGATTTTTTTACAAGTTCCTGAAGCTATAAAAGAGATCCAATTTGATGAAATAAAGGAGAAAGTTATAGGTACTTTGGGAGCAGAATGGGTGCTACGTAATTATGAAATTACTATTACAGGATATTTGGTACGAGGAATTTGTTGACATTAAGAGTGGAGGTTAGATAGATGATGGGGTTAGGGCCAGTGAGTGGTGTTGCTTTAGCCAACAACTTTTACTGCATCATAGCAAAGCCTAGTACTCTTGCCCACAAATTAGAGTCTATATTTTTTACTGTGCACGTTCGGAGAAAATGTTTATTTTCCTTTTAGTTATTACATTCTCAATTTTACACTAAAGAAGTAACTGTTATTTTATGGGAAAGTGATATAATAGAGACAAAGCAGTAAATGACACCAGAAAAAGTCGGTTGTAGTTCAATCATTACATGTTTCCTCAAAAAGTTAGAATTTTGAAACAGGACCCGAATTTGTGGGAGGATGGAATCACAATGAAACTAATTTCTTATAATGACGTGAGAATCCGCAACCACTACTCTTTGGTTGCACTTTGAGTAAACTCTCGCTCTTGTGTAATAACTGCAAACTACATTAGAGAAGTAAAACGAACTTGACCAAACAGTGACAGACTCACATTTGAGAATGTCAATAGGCAGCTCATGAATTCTCACAAATTTTCGACTCAAAGATCTTTGAGCAAATACCCAATGATGGAATTTAAGCCTTTTAATCCGCCGATGTGATTTCTCTCTCTCTCTCTCTCTCTCTCTCTCCTTTCTTTATCTCTAGATGGTTCTGTGTCTTCATGACATGGCAAAATTAATTAATGGTCTAAATAATGATTGATTATTTATCCCTTTAAGCTTGGATTATCTATTGTCTTTAGCACCACAATGTTGTTGTTCCAAGGCTGTATCACATTGAATTTCCCTAATTTACTCAGTTTTTCTCCTCATTGGCGTACGTTGCTCATTGAATTCCTAATGAAAATGCAGCTATTTCTTCATTATGAGATTGACTTTGACTCTATGTATAAAATGATTACTTGTATTTATTGGAATTTTCTCTTCTGATTAAGAGGAATGAAGTTCAGATTATGAGGGTAAATGACCTCTGTCAATTCCTTTGCATTATACCTGTTCCTAAGAAATACTTTTACCGTCTCATACGTTATTCCAAATCACCCTTCACACAACCTGATCATGCAAATGATTATAAGATGAAAATTGTTGTTTTCTCGATTTCATTACATCAGCTGCACCAATGCCCCACTGCCTAGGCGCCACCTTATTCCTGCGCCAAAACTGTTAGGGAATCATTATTCATCTTTCCACCGAGTTGGGGTGCCTATGCAAGAAGTACCCCAACGGAATGAGTTAGTCACTCCACTGTCCTCGACACCAGGGTTTTCAAGAATCAAGATCGAGATTCGACGAAGGTTTATAGAGTGCCCTACAGGATCAGGATCGGGTAGTGGATCGTAAGATCCTACCAAATCTGTAAATATATATATTATGTATATATATATTATGTATATATATATTTTAGTACAATCTTCCATTTTCTTGGGTGTTTGACTCTTAACATTCTTTGCTCCCTTCAAGAATAAATGTTTTCTTATTAAAGAAAGTATGCGAATACGTGCTCCATTATTCTCAACTAGAATTCCGTTTGTAGCATTTAGTAAAAGTCGCCAACTGGCTTCTCTTACAGTCTTGATGTCGTGTCACTAATTCGCTTAACAAACATATGAGTTGTTAACGATTATATATATGCCTCACAAGAATATAATAATAATTATTATTATTATTATTATTATTATAATACAGGGTTGACATATGAAAGGGAAATTCCTTCCGTTGGAAACCATAAATTGTGGGAAAGGGAGGAGAGTGTTCGGAGTGGTAACCTCAACGTTCATTTAGATCGAGGATCACCGTTCATTGTTTCTTAAATTAGTTAAACATTTTCAACACAGTAGGTATCAATTGCGGTTGCAATTTCACACCTATTATATTATGTCGAAGGCCGGCCGCAGTCTACGGGGACTGGTATGTTCATTACCATGATTATGCTACAGCCTGACAATGATAATGAAAGAAGCCATCCTTCATCTATTGCTCTTGAGCTATTGCTCAATGGTCGGAGGGCCATACCTTCTTAGCTCGGCGAGGTTGCTAATCCAAGAAAGAACTTTCAAAGAGCTCAGTCAAAGTTACGTAGAGTAAGCATCCGACTCATAGGAAAGCACTTAAGGAAGATAGAGACTTGGAAGTCAAACTAAATCGTCAATTACTCTACTTGAGGAGGGGAACGTAGAAAACTTCCGTCTTAGTTAAGCAAGGATCTGGATAGGTTCTGTTGAGCCATCTAGCCATTGGTCTAGGAACAGAGAAAGAGAAGATTATAATTTCTTTACCGAGAGAGAAGAAACTATAACATTAGTCTTGTTGCTGCTTTCTTCATATATGGATATAGTCTTTTCGTACATCTCATTGCTGCTTCCTTCATATAAGGATATAGTCTTTCGTACATTAAGATATTGCGTCTGAAGTTTATATCTGCGGTCTCTCATTCTGAATCTTCATGACTTCTAGGTATGCTTTTCCATCAAGTTTCCTAGAAAACAAGCCTTTGAAAAATTCTTCAACTGGGATTCGTTTATACAATGCCGGTGTGTTTGGACCAATTAGACTTGGAGCTGGACCCACTTCGCCGTCAAATTTAGGATTGTAAAATGTAGCAATTGATAGCCTCTCTTTCTTGGAGTTCACTACTGCACGGTGCTCGATACTCCGATACGCTCCATTGGTGACCATCTGCAAGCATAAGGTTGATTCATAAGAGATCCCTATGTTTGTCTGTGATAAAATATGTTTACTCCAATTCTAGAACAGATTAGTGTTTGAATCCATCACCCCATATGACAAACAGGGCATTAGCAATTAAACTAAGCTATATCTGAAACTACCACAAGTCTCTGGGTAAAAGCTCACATCTCCCCTGCTTTTAAATAAGTTGGGCTTATTTCAAAATCAGAGAGCATAGATTCAAGAAGGTTGGAGAAAGTTACACATTTTACTTGCTAGGTTTGATGAACATAATAAGTTGGATGTTCGTGCTCCTGCTCAGACGTTTTCATAAGTTGAAGTGGTTTTACCTCTAGCATGTCACCGATGTTGATTATGAAAGCATCAGGGTGGGGTTTGACAGGGACCCAAATCCCATTCTTTTTTATCTGCAGGCCTTCCACTTCACTAATCTGGAGGAGAATTGTTAAGCCTCCCCCATCAGAGTGTGGGGTGAGGCCGATTACCTTCTCTGGTTGGGGGCAGGGAGGGTAATAGTTCATCCTCATAAACTGTGTCCCTTCTTCAAACAGCTCCCTGATGTCCTCCACATTCATTCCCAGGGCATTTGCCATAAAGTTGAGAATCTTCAGAGCAAGTTGTTTTAGCTCTGTGGCATAAGTTTCTAGGTTGTCTCTGCACGGATCAATTCAGACAGAGAGATTGGTCATCAGTGGCAATAATGTACAGAAGTGGGTTTCTGATTACCAAGAAAGCCCAGGGTCAGCTTATTCTAATTGGTGGTGTTGTTGGTTTCTTTTTTTATGTTTGTTTTTTTGTAACTCCTTTAATTTTTAATATGGCAGAAATTTGAAAAATTGCATCAAGTTCTAATTATCCAACTTATTTTTGATTTAGGGAGAGACAGACCTGAAGGGGAGAGGCAGCTTTGGGAATAGATGGGGTTTCCTGTGGTTGGAAGGGAGGGTTTTGAGGAAAAACATGTCACCCCAATCAAGACTCTGCTCCTCAGACTGCACAAATGACTGACCAAATCCTTCTACGTCTCCGGGGCTCTGCCAATACATCTTCTTGTCATCCATTGGAAGGTTGAAGAATTTCAGAATGTCCGTCTTTATATTCTCCAGTATGGTATGGCTCACTCCATGATTTGTCAGCTGCACCATGTTATATATATGTTAATGGCATGTCTGATAGCTGATTATAACTGAGGCAGATTTACTTTAACCAAGACATTAATTACCTATCAGTGTTACTGAATAGAAATTAATCATATTTAAAAGGGCTTCTCATGGCTGAAACTCTTCTGGTGTGTTACTTATATCAGAAACCTGGTGAATAATTAATTGCTATGTTATCAAATTAATTCAAACCCTCACCTGGAAGAAGCCCCAGTCTTTGCACGCAGAGTCTAGTTTCTTCAACTCCTGATCATCTCCAGAAAGCAATCCCATCATGTCAATGATCGGAACATCTGGACGAGGACCGTCTAATGTGGTTGAATAATCCTGATCAGGGAAAATATATCGTGTAGGAACTTCGGTCAATGAGCCTTTTGCTAGCTCTTGAACACAAGGTACAAGCAGTGATCTTCCGAGATCCATCTCTCACTCTCCCCCTCCCTCTGAGTGTCTGTGTATCTGCTTTTGTGTTTCTTATTGTATCTGCACCTGTGCCTCTCTCTAATTTATTTCTGTACCTTTACCTATGCCTGCCAACCCATTCATCTATCTAATCACTAAAGTCAAGTTGGCTGAAGCTGAAGTCGGAACTACCTTTTTTTTTGTTAAAAAAAGCCGTGAGATTTGATCGGATGGTCCTGGTCGTGCCTGATGTACCGTGGTGGAACCACATTTTGTGATTTACTGGCTAATTCTTCAACACATGGTTAGAGAAGTTACTTTAGTGGTTTATCCATATCTTACTCACAAGCTACCTCTTGATCTTTTAACAAAAGCTATGATTTCTCTCTCAATATGGATGAGAGTCTTGTTCAGCATTTGCTTACTATATATAGAATGACAAACCAGTCAGCCTCCTGGTGTCAGATTTCTATTTTTAGAGAAAACATCAAGTACCTGATTGTCTAGTTAGTTAGCGCTGATGCAGTGTCTCACACAAATCTGTTGCCGACCTGTAAGTGTGAGATTATAGTAATTTGAATTGCCAAACACCTAAAATGTTGGTGCTTAGTGCTTACAGTAGCACCTAAGGGTCAACATCAGCTGCTCTTTGCCATTCATATTCTTCCACATCACACGAAAGTGGGTTGTGTGTGAGAGATAATAATAGTGTTGTAATGATCTAGATGCCTAATTACTGGATGGTGTTAAGCATCATCATATGTGTCGACGTTGACATGATGCTCATTGTGCATCACAAAACCCCTGTATAGAATAGATATTGCGGGATTCATAACTAAAATTTGGTACTCCCACCATGAGTATTCTTCGACATCACAGGCAAGTGGGTTGTTTGTGAGGGACAAAACAGTCATGTGATGATCTAGATGTTTGTATATCTTACACGAGTGGTCGGTGAATTCCACAACTTCTGTTTGGTGGTACTTGTGTGTCAATTACTGAATGGTGTGAAACAAAACATGTAGATTTTGACATGATGCAGGTTGTGGAAACTAGACATTTTTCAGCTCCCAAATAGCTATTCCCCTTACCCACTCATGACTCACCATACAATTATCTGCTATGAATAACTTGAAATGCAGACTGCCCAATGCCCAGTTTAATACACTTTCGTGCTTGGATACTAGCGGTCTCTTCCCTGTTTATGTCAAAGCATGTGCTCTGGTTTTGAAATAATATATAACTTTCACGCAGGGAGCTAAGATGGTGTACGTGGATGCTTATGACACAAGTAGACCTACTGTATGGTGCATCCATTAAATCATAGCCTTCTGAAATACGTTCAATACTAGGGCCTCGATACAAGCCCCAAGTGGATACCTTGTATTGCGACATTTACCAGAACCTTGGAGGTTCTTGGCTTTGGCGACTAGAGTATGAGGCTCATTGTGGCACCTAGCCAGAATCAGGTGACTATGGGAGAAAGACTCAACCGACTTATTTGGCATGCTTATTTAACATGTTGGGCACGTGGCCCTATGTAATCATTCTTACATGGCCACTGCCCCCAACTATATCCACTATTAAGGGAAGTTATTATCCACCTCATCCTGCATCTGCATGTCTAGATACGTCATTTTCTTCCCAGGAGTAGGGATTATATTACAACTGTTTTTTCTCCTTTTCTCTTATGTTATCCGCTCATATTCTCACCCCATCGTCTCTCCCATAGCTTCCCGCTCCTAGGAAATAATTTTACCATCTCATGCGTTATTTCGAATCACCCTGATCATGCAAATGATTGTAAGATGAAAATTGTTGTTTTGTCGATTTCATTACATCAGCTGCATCTATACCCCACTGCCTAGGCACCACCTTATCCTCGCGCCCAAACAGTCAGGGAATCATTATTAATCTTTCCACCGAGTTGGGGTGCCTTTGCAAGAAGTGCCCCAACGGAATGAGCTAGTCACTCCACTGCCCTCGACACCAGGGTTTTCAAGATTCAAGATCGAGATTCGACGTAAGATTGTCGAGTGCCCTACATGATCAGGATGGTAGGATCAGGTAGTGGATCGTAAGATCCTACCAAATCTGTAAAAATATATATTATTTTAATACCTCACAATCTTCCATTTTCTTGGGTGTTTTACTCTTAACATTCTTTGCTCCCTTCAAGAATAAGTCAAATGAAATGTATTTCTTATTAAGGAAAGAATGCGAAGACTTGTTCCCTTATTCTCATCTATTCGAAAGCTATCCTTCATCTTTCGATCATGAGCTATTGCTCAATGGTCGGAGGGTGATACCTTAGCTCAGCAAGTTTGCTAATCCGTAAAAGAAGTTTCGAAGAGATCAATCAAAATTTGCGTAGACTCAGCATCGCGGACTCATAGGAAAGCACTTAAGGAAGATAGAGACTTGGAAGTCAAACTAAATCGTCAATTTCTCTACTTGAGGTGGGGAATGTAGAAGACATCCTTCTTAGTTAAGCAAAGATCTGGATAGGGTCTATTGAGCCATCTAGCCGTTGGTCTAGGAAGAGAGAAAAAGAATATTCTGATTTCTCTACGAGAGAGAAGAAACTATAACATTAGTCTTATTGCTGCTTTCTTCATAAGAGGATAGTCTTTTCGTACATCTTATTGCTGCTTCCTTCATATAAGGATATAGTCTTTCGTTCATAAAGATATTGGGTCTGAAGTTTATATATGCGGTCTCTCATTCTGAATCTTCATGACTTCTAGGTATGCTTTTCCATCAAGTTTCCGAGAATAGAAGCCCTTGAACATTTCTTCAACTGAGATTTTTTTATACAATGCCGGTGTGTTTGGACCAATTAGACTTGGAGCTGGACCCACTTTGCCGTCAAATTTAGGGCTGTAAAATGTTGCAATTGATAGCCTCTCCTTCTTGGAATTCACTACTGCACGGTGCTCGATACTCCGATACGCTCCATTGGTGACCATCTGCAAACATAAGGTTAGTTCATAATCGATCCCTATGTTTGTCTGTGATAATTAGTGTTTGAATTTATCACCCTAATTCTCCGGGTAAAAGCTCATGTCTCCTCTGGCTTGAATTAAGGTAGGCTTATTTCGAAATCAGAAAGAATAGATTCAGAAAGGTTGGAGAAAACTGCATATTTTACTTGCTAGGCTTAAAAAACATAATAAGCTAGATGTTTGAGCTCATGCTCATAAGTTCTCATAAGTTGAAGTGGGTTTTCACCTCTAGCATGTCACCGATGTTGATTATGAATGCATTAGGGAGTGGTTTGACAGGGATCCAACTCCCATTCTTTTTTATCTGCAGGCCTTCCACTTCACTGATCTGGAGGAGTATTGTTAAGCCTCCCACATCAGAGTGTGGGGTGAGGCCGATTACCTTCTCTGGTTGGGGGCATGGAGGGTAATAGTTCATCCTCATAGACTGTGTCCCTTCTTCAAACAGATCTCTTATATCCTCCACATTCATTTCCAGGGCTTTTGCCATAAAGTTGAGAATGTTCAGAGCAAGTTGTTTTAGCTCCGTGGAATAAGATTCTAGGTTGTCTCTGCACGGATCAATTCAGAGAGATTGTTCATCAGTGGTAATAATGTACAGAAGTGGGTTTCTGATTACCAAGAAAGCCCAGGGTCAGCTAATTCTAATTGGTGTTGGTGTTGGTTTTTTTTTTTTTTTTTTTTTTTTTTTTTTGTTTTGTGTGTGTGTGTGTAACTTTAGTAATTTCTAATATGGTAGAAATTTGAAAAATTGCATGCAAGTTCTAAATATCCAACGTATCTTTGATTAACACAGATAGGGAGAGACTGACCTGAAGGGGAGAGGCAGCTTTGGGAATAGAAGGGGCTTTCTGTGGTTGGATGGGAGGGTTTTGAGGAAAAACATGTCACCCCAGTCAAGACTCTGCTCCTCGGACTGCACAAATGCCTGACCAAATCCTTCTATGTCTCCGGGGCTCTGCCAGTACATCTTCTTGTCATCCATTGGAAGGTTGAAGAATTTCAGAGTCTCCGTCTTTATATTCTCCAGTAAGGTATGGCTCACTCCATGATTTGTCAGCTGCGCCATGTTATACATGTTTATGGCATGTCTGATACTACCTCCGTTTCCTCTCTTTCTTCCCGGTTTGACTTTTTCACCGGGTCACTGTGACCCGGTGATTTGGATAGCAAAACGATACAAATTTTTGGAAATTTTTCATGATGGTGTAAAGTTTACACTACTACATCATGAAAAATTACCAAGAAATTGCGCCGTTCTGCTAATTAAATCACTGGGTCAAAGTGACCTAGTGAATAGTGGTAAAAGTCAAACCAAGAAGAAAGAAAGGAAACAGAGGTTAGTAGCTGATTATGAGGCAGATTTAGTTTAACCTTGAAATTAATTACCTATCAGTATTACTGATTATAAATTAATTATAATATCTCCTAAAAAAAGAAATTAATCATAATTAGAAGGGCTTTTCATGGTTGGAAAAAACACCTTCTGGCTAGTTAATTATATCAAAATCCTGTTGCTGCGAATAATTAATTTATCTCTGTGTTATCAAGTTAATTCAAACCCTCACCTGGAAGAAGCCCCAGTCTTTGCACGCAGAGTCTAGTTTCTTCAACTCCTGATCTTCTCCAGAAAGCAATCCCATCATGTCTATAATCGGAACATCTGGACAAGGACAGTTTGATGTGGTTGGATGATCCTGATCAGGGAAAATATATCGTGTAGGAACTTCGGTCAACGATCCTTTTGCTAGCTCTTGAACACAAGGTACAAGCACGGATTTTCCGAGCTCCATCTCTGACTTTCCCCCTATCCTTCTGAGTGTCTGTGTATCTGCTCTTTTGTTTCTCATTGTAATTCTCTAATCTATATTTGTACCTTTACCTATGCCTACCAACCCATTCATCTACCTAATCACTCGAGTCAAGTTGGCTGAAGCTGAAGTCTGAACTACATTTTCTTTTCATAGAAAATATCTTGTATTATGCTGAAATTTAGGCGAGGAAGCTTAATTTTAGAAGAGGTTAGGCGAGGAAGGATAATGTATAAAAAAAGTTATACAAGGAAGCATAATATCTCTGAATCTACATTATTGCTCCGTATGGCGGGTAATTTGAGGATATCTCTAAGCATTTCAGTCAATTCTGTGCTATGAGTTTGTTTCTGGCATTGTTAAAGCTTTGTTTTGTGAACCTGCTAGGCCATCTCCAACTGAATACATTCCCTTTCCCCCTCTCCTCATGGCCCCACTTATTTTGCCCTTCCACCAACTATGTTATTGTCTCGAATTGAAAAGCTTTCCCTGTCTAATTAAATTCAACTTGTACACTTTTAAACATGTCCTGAATTGAAAAGCTTTCCCTGTCTAATTGAATTCAACTTGTACACTTTTAAACATGTTTAAAATGACAATGATAACGATAAAAAATATAAAAAACAAAGAAATATAAAAAATCGATAATCGTAACTCCAGTAATAATAGATTAAGAATGGTTGAAAGTACTGTTTAATCAACTGAAAAAGTAAAAACATTAATATTAAACAACTGTATATTAATTATTTATTCTTAATTTTTGAATAAAAATACAATTTCATGTAGTAAAAAATTCCAACCATAATTAGAAAAACCCAAGAGTAGCCAACCAATGCTTACCCCACCTGATGTTCCCTTGCCCTTTCCTCCACTTGGTTGGTGATCACTCCCTCTCCCCTTGATCTATTGGAGATGCCCTTAGTTTAGGTGTTCTCAATAGTTCGCTCATCTATGTGGCTATGTGGAAGACCACTGCTCGGAAATGGATAAGTTTGAGAATTTTTTAGTTTGGTATTATCCCGAGTCGTCTTTCGTGAATTTATACTTATTTTTTCAGATTTTGTTTTCGCCCCGTTCTTTATATTGAGATCACTTGAGCATGTTTGTGACACCCCCATACCTCGTCGTGGGAGAAATACGGGAATGCCACTCCGCACCTGGGATCGCTCCCGGGTGCAAGGAACAATGGTAATCAAAACAAACATCGCCACGATTATATATATTACAAGCTTTAATGTTTACAATAGTGAAATAATACATACTATTAAACATGATGAAATATTCTCTAAGTGTCTCAAATATTTAGTACTAATTACAACTAGGTGAGTCCGTGTTTTCCCCTTAAGCCGAGCTTCCTTCACCTAGACCTGCGGGGGAAAGAAACAAAGACCGCAGTTTTTCCAAAGTCAGCACAAAAATTGCTGAGTAAGTAAACACCCCAACGTGTAAACCGGAAAGAGGCATGTTTTTATTTTAATAAATCAGGATGACACGTAAGAAGTAAACAAATATTTTCTCATGTGAGAAAAGAAATATATTTTCCAAACTTTTAATTCTTTGTTTCCAGAAATGTATTCTCAAATCATCATAGTACCATATAGACATTTATCCAAAGGAAACTTTCCAATCCATAATATTTGTCCAAATTAGGGAATTCCCAATATCAAATAATCAAATCCATAATCCATCATCCACATCTCAAAATTCCCATTTTAATTTAGTTGTAGCGGGGAACGAACCAACAATATAGAACCAACCATCTCGCAAGCATCCAAGACCTTAAGTGCCGGCACCCCTCTAAGACTCTAGCGGCCAGAGAGGTGAGTACATGGAGCAGCCCGGGGCAATTGCAACCGAGCAAAATATAATAACCACAATAAGTAATAATCCGCATATGGTTCCGCCGCACAACTGTTTCCACTTTACGTTATTACGTATTATTAATTTCCATGTGATAGTTTCCAAATGAATCGATAAACAAGTAATTGAAATTCCAAGTCAAGCACGTATTTCAAAATTCACATTTGAGACGTATAAATCACGAAAATAGTTGGACGCGTAATTGAAATATATCAAGTTAAACACGTATGTCACAAACCACATTTTGAGACGTAAAAGCCATAAAAATATTTGGACACGAAAGGAGGACGGGCACACTAGGTTAGGCATATTTACTCACCTCAAGTAGCCCGTCAATTATCACCATAAGCTTCTACGGATATAAGTAGCCCTCGCTTACGAACTCGTCACCTACAATTTATAATCCCTAAATTATTTACAAGCTCAATTGTGCAAGTATGCTATGCCAAATGCTTTAACTCCTAATGTGTCGTTTTGAAATCATCCCCTTTACCCCCATTAATTATTAGCATGCAACAATTATTTAATTAACACTTATATTTTCCTCATAAAAATACTATAACTTATACAAATACAAGCTCATAAAATTATTGAGTAATAAATCCAATATTATCTCATGCACCCTCATTTTATAGGAAATAATAATTTAATAAACAAACTATTTATTCATAAGTGACTATAAAAGTTAATTCAAACTTATTCAATTATAGCTATTTATTCATTAGAAAATATATGCTTTATATAAGAATTAAATACTCAAAATAAAATTCACAAAAATGCTTATTTCAATAAAACAAGTCATATACAGTTATAAACTTATGTTGGATAAATAATTTCTACTTTCTAGAAAAATAATCATATAATATCAACAATACTAATAGGGACTTTATTTTAAAAAGTCTACTTTATAATTATTTCACAAACTAACTTCCAACTTATTTATTTTTAACAAAATAATCTCTTTTACTCAAAATAACAATTTACAAGCAATTTAAACTATTTAGTTAAATAAACCGAAATATCTAATTAAACCAAATCACACACTTTTATCTTGCTTGTAAAAACAACAATATTTCATATAAATATAACTCTATACAATTTAACAACTTATTTACCTTTTATATAGTCAAAATAATATATATAATTATTAGCTTATATCATAAATCCAAAAATAACACTTTTAAAGTTTATATGAATAGGCAGTTTGCTAAAATACACACATCACCCCCAATATTTGAGAAACTAAACATGCAGTTAACATCTTGCCCTCAACTTTTCAGAAATGACATAAACTGCCCCCTTTTTTTGAACACAAGCATACATCTTCAACCCAACATACCCGATTCGATTTAGAGCTAACAAAATGTGATTTTGATGATTGGAAATAAACCAGAGAGTGATTTAGGACTCACCTACGCGAAAAATCGCGAGAAACGGTCAAGAATCGGAACGGGTCACGTCCCCGAAGGTGGCGGTCGGCGGTGATGAACACCGGCGACGAATCGGACGTTATGGCCGCTATTTGAGGTTGCTAAAGTGCTCCTCGGACCTCCAGGAGTATTTTGGTTCAAACGGGAGTGAGTGGGTTGCTCCGGTTAGCTCGGGTGAGCTTCTCGCCGGAAAAAAATGGTGGCGGCGGCGATGGTGGCGGTTTTGGTGCACTGCAGCGATTTGCTGCGGTTAAAGCTTCTCTTTGGGTCGAATCAAGGTGGGTGAGGGCTTGAAGAGACCAAAATAGTGAGTGAGTGAGAGAGGCAGAGGTGGTTGGGTGGCGTTTCCGCCGTCGGGTTGTTCGCCGGAGGTGGTCGGCGTTCTTCTCGGCGGCGCAGCAGTTGTGCTTCTCTTCCGTGGGTCGTTGCAGAGGGAGGAGGAGGGTCAGAGGTGTTTAACAGAGTGGGGGAGAGCAAGGTGGAGGTGGGTTTTGCTTCCCGTCGGGCGGCTTGCTGGCGGCAGCTGGTGGCGTCGCTGGCGGGAGCAGCAGCTGCTGCTGCTGGTGGTGAGCAGAAAGGGAGAGGAGAGGGAGAGAAGAGGGGAGAGAAGAGGGGAGGTGGCTGTGGTGTGGTTCGGGTGGTGGTGATGGAGGGTGTGATGGTGGTGGTGTGTGTTGTTTTTGCCGTGGGTTGAGGGGTGATAGGAGTGAGAGAGATGAGGTTTTGGTCTGATGTGAAAACAAAAGGAGAAAGAGCTATTAAATAATGGGGAAAGTTGCTTGGAGAGGTTGGTTTCCTCCAACCGACTTTGGCTTTTAATATATATATATATTTTTTTGTCTTCTAGCTAGTTATGCTAGGATGCTTTGGGTGTATCAAATGGGTTGATCAATCTAGTGGGTTGGGTACACATAGTTGCTATATTCACATAAACCACATAAAACGCTAGATAAATACACAACAAAAATACCGTTTTCTATAAAACTATTATATGAAATTCCCAAGTTTATTATCAACTCAAAAATAATCTAAATCACCACTTGTAATAAAAAATTGAATTTTATATTCCCCAATTACCCAATTTACCCTTCACAAATAGTCGGGGTATTACAATGTTAATCAAGTAAGTCATGTCAGTGCATTTCTTTGTAACAATCCGCGTAGTTGATTCCGAAGCTCCATATAATACTTGTAGGATTTATATATCCATGCAGTTCGTTATTTCAACTATGCATACAAACAGGGCCGGCCCTAGCCCTCTCGGGGCCTAAAGCAAGTAATATCTTTTAGGCCCTGAAGTGAAGAATTTTGGATTTTTTGGCTTTGAATTAAAAAAATGACATTTGTGAGAGTTGAACCTGAGTCAAATTCGTGGGAAAAATTTAGTGCCACCACTGATTTTTTTTGTCATAGTTGCATTAAAGTTTATAATTAACCTAACTATTAGTACAAATTACAGGGGCCCCAATGGCGTGGAGGCCTAAAGCTACTGCCCCCACCTGCCTCCACCTTGGGCCGGCTCTGCATACATACGATACATATGGCGTCACGAGTTTAGTGTTTTTGCCATGCTAGTTCTCATTCCGAATCCTCATGAGTTTTGGCCATCTATCTCTGCTCAGTTGTATAGAATGAGGAGGTAAACGTGGCTGAGCAATATTTATTAATTAAAAACGAACAAATTATCTAGGTAAAATTACAAATGCCCTTGTGCTTCAGTGTAACAACATGCTTTCCCGTGGGTTTTCACACTACTAAATCACTCTCGTATTGCCTAATCTTACAATAATATAATGTTTAATCGACGGAAAGTGATGAGCAGTTTCCCTCTCGAGCCTATATTTTTTACTGTAGGGCACCGGTACAATTCCTGTCTCCTTGCAGCTCATTATTTCATCAACGTTAAAAGACAACACATTTAGCCTCCGTTTGGTTGACAGTAAGATGTTTTACAAAGGAAAATATTCTACGAGTAAAATATTTTTTATGAAAAAGCTTTCTATGCAATCAATTGATAAATTGAATCGATTTGAATTAATGTTCATACATCTCAATGACTATTTATACATGTTTTGACAACCTATTCTAAGTAAAGTCAATCAAGTAATAAATGATAAATCTACGATCAATGTACAATCAATCAAACAATTAGCATGATTCAAGGATATCATGCAATAATACAGAATTATTGCTGTATAAGTCAACTCAATCATTTTCTTGTATTTGGTTGACAGTTACCAAAATAGTAGGCGGTGACGACAGTGGCAGTGATTGGTGGCGGTGGAGGTGGGTGGCGGTGATGGGTCGCGGTGGATGTGGGCGGTAGTAGTGGTTCTTAGTGGTGGAGGTGTTATTAGTATAAGTTGTTGTTATGTTCCTTCACTATTTGGAAAATGGCTTACGGATTTTAAACTTGTCAATCATTTGAGTGAAAACATTTTACAGGAAAATGTTTTACCACCAACCAAACGGAACACGAACACCAAAACAAGGGAAAATATTTTGCCTCCAACCAATCAGAGCCTTAGTTTCAAATCATTACAGGGAATGGAGCTTCAACCATTCTACTTCTGGATCTGAATCCTCATGCTATCTAGATATGATTTCTCACGAAGCTCTCTAGTATATAAGCCTTCACATACTCTCTAACACCAATTCTTCTGAACAATGCAGGGTTTTCTGCTGTAATCAAACTAGGTGCAGGTCCCAATTCTGCTTCAAGCTTGGCATCATAAAATGTTCCGATAGACAGCCTCTCTTTGCTGGAGTTTACTACTGCACGGTGCTCAATGCTACGGTACGCTCCATTCGTAACCATCTGTAGCAAGTAACAATACAATGTTAGATGCATGTGGGCGAATCCATGTAGGGAGAGCCCCCACTCAATTTTTAAAAATTACAATTTGACCCTGTATGTCGTCCAATAAATTCGTTTTATCCCCCACTGAAATCGAGCAATAACTCCCACTATTTATGTTTATTCATCAAAATATCATCTTTTTAAATTTAGCCCCAACTCACACAAAATCCTGGATCCGTCCCTGAATGCATTTACCACACAACCCCTATATTTTTTTGAAATTACTCCTAGGAACATTATTCAAGGTATAAACGGCCTCTCCAAAAATTAAACATTTAACTGTGCTAAATGTTTATGTACCTCCATTGTATCACCAACATTTAGGATGAATGCATCAGGAAGGGGTTTGATGGGTACCCACATTCCGTCTTTCTTGATCTGCAATCCATCCGTTTCATTGATCTGCTGGAGGATGGTTAAGGATCCCACATCGGAGTGTGGGGCGATGCCGATGACTTTATCGGGTTGCACGCATGGAGGGTAATAGTTAATCCGTATCGACTGCACCCCTTCTTCAAATAGATCCTTCATGTCTTGGGTATCCATTTCCAGAGCTTTGGCCATGAAATCAATGATTGTCACTGTCATATCTTTTAGCTCACTTGTATAAACATCCAGTGTATCTCTGCATCGGGGGATACATATTTGCTAGTGTCCTTTCCAGATTATGAAATCGAGAAGAACTCTATTGCTCAAATTAATACTATATGATTACAACGAGCCAATATATAGGGATCCTAAAGTTGGAGGATACTCAACCTAAACTAGGCACACACACACACACACACACATATATATATAAATTCTGAAAAATATTACGAAAAAATATTATTTCTGACACCAGAAACTTGTTTTGTTATCAGGAATCAGGTGTTTGAACAAAGTTTGATACTAGTTGCACAAGTTATTTATGGTAAATTATGCTGACACCATTTAGAGCACCTGCAGTTTGGCTATATTATGAATCACCCCCTATTACCATCTTTGATTAACAAGTGGTTATGAGCTGACAGAAGCGAAGAGTTGACGAATTAGGTGTTAGTAATTAGAAGTTTGTGTTCGCTATTTAATCAACCTATTAAGGACATTTTTAGACTTAGTGCGACTTGATTATGTGAGATATACTACATTAAGCCAAACAATTGAAGTTTAGCCTGGTACTATAGATCTAGAACAATAGGAAGGACCCATTTGGATACTAATAATGATTAAGAATATAATTAACAAAATACAGATCTCGGCTACTAGTAAACAGACAGAATAAAGAATCGGACAGACTTTACAGGTATGCAAGAATAGAAATAATGAAAGAGTATCTGAGGTGGTGATGTTTACGACTAATTGGATATATGTTGTAGTTTTGGATATGGCGAGCTTTGATTTAATTACTATTGATATGCTTTAATTTCTCACCTTTCTCTCATTTTCCATACGTGTTGAATAACAAGCATATCCACCAGCAGTATTTCAGTTTGAGTTGCTTCTGTTTACTTTAAAGTTCGATATATTCAAATCGTGATTGCTAGATATCGTAGTGAACTATGTAAATTACTTGTGATATTAGGTAGATGATCCGAATCTCCAATCTGAGAAAGAGTACCTGAAGGGGAGAGGGAGTTCAGGAAAAAAGGTTGGGTTCCACAGAGAAAGAAGTCTCCCTCATCACCTCACAATGTTATATCAGCTAATTCTGGTGCCATGCCACATGTACGTTGTTCGTCAACCACTTAAAACGCCGCGGTTGACGTCCTCTATTCTTCAATACATTAACTGCAAGGGGTTTATCTGTCCAAATTGAAAGTGCAGAGGAAAGAAGTGTCTGAAACTCCAGACTGCAAGGTATTTTTTCTATCTTTTTCATGAAACGTATAATACTGCAGAAAAGTAACCAGGATATTATTTAAGTTTATTGGTGATAGAGCCATTTATTTTCTTAACACAGTATGAACACACACACACACACACACACATATATATATACATATGATGTAAAGTAGTATAAACTAATTATTTCATGGCTCAGCTAATTTTGCCCTGATGAGTTCGAACCAATCCTCGCGTCGTCAAGATGTGATTTCCCACGAAGTCGTTTGGAGAAATACGCCCGGTAGAATTCTCCAACGGTGACGGTCTTGAACAACGGTGGATGTTCGGGAGAGACGAGGCTGGGAGCTGGGGCCAACTTTCCGTGGAGGTTACCGCCAAAAAACGCCGCTATAGAAAGCCTCTCTTTCACTGAGTTCACAGTTGCTCGATGCTCAATGCTTTGGTAATTTCCATTTGTCACAATCTGTTCAAACAACAGAATTAGCACCCCCAACACAGCTATCAGATTTTCCTCATTTCAGTACACAAACAAAAGTTTGGAACAAATACACAAACAAAAGTTCAACCATTCTGTCATAGGGGTATGTTTGAGAACCAAAGATATCTCTGAGTTTTAAGATCAACATGTGGTCGAAATGAAGAGACAGAAAATCTACTTGCATCTCAGCCACATGTTAGAAAAATCAGATTCTAAAGATTGGGAATATGAAGGGGTAAAAGACACTTTCACCCCCTCTAGTCTGACTGAAGGACACTTTCACCCCTTCAGTGTGCCAACTTCAAGTAACTTTCACCTCTGATTGTGAAGCCGCAAGTCTGCGCCTCTGCGGGTGTAAGTTTCTTGAAGTCTATTATACCCTTGGGTAACCCCTACATTTTGCATATTATGGGGGCAAAAGTGTCCCGAAAACTATTTTTAGTGACAGATCCCAACTCGGTGTCACAATATGGGGTGTAAGTTTCTTGAAATTCGGCACACTGAAAGGGTGCAAGTGTCCTTCAATCAAACTAGCGGGGATTACACATATCTTGGTCCCTAAACAGTGCCATAGATTATGCAAAAACTAAAGGGAATATGCCCAAAATGCTAAAGAAAATAGTAGAAAGACACGAGGGAGAGGCTGTTGGTTTACTGCTTTACCTCCATCATGTCTCCAACATTGACGATAAATGCATCAGGAAGTGGCTTAATAGGAATCCAAATCCCTTCTTTCTTAATCTGCAAACCTTCGATTTCATTAACCTGAAGGAGTATGGTGATGCCATTGCCATCGGAATGCGGCGACAAACCAATAGCAAGCTCTGGCTGTGGACATGGAGGATAGTAGTTCATCCTAATGGCCAACCTTCCCTCCCCCAAACACTTCCATCATTTCCCCATCCTTCATTCTTAGTGCCGTCGCCATTGAGCTGAACAGTTTCATGCCTACATCTTGCAGCTCCTCTGAGTATACATCAATGGCTTCTCTGCAAGCCAATAAATCATCACTCACTAAGAAATTCTTGGCTTGAAACTTTGTCATTTTCCCTGTATAGTTTTCGTCAAACCAATTGGCAATGAAGGGAGTAATATAATTAACAAAATACAATTCTTGGCTACTAGTTAACAAGCAGAAGAAAGAACAGGACCGACTTTACGCCAGGAACGCAAGAAAATAAATAGTGAAAGAATATCTGAGGTGGTGATATGCGGGGCTTCGATCTAATTATTATTGATATGCTTTAATTTCTTTTATCTTTTTCATTTTCCATCTCTGTTACATAACAAGCACCACCAGCAGAATTTCAATTTGAGTTGCTTTTGTTTCCTTTAAAGTTGAATATATGCAAAGCGTGATTGCTAGAGATCAAAATGAACTATGTAAATTACTTATCATATTAGGTAGATGATCTGAATCTCCAATCTGAGAAAGAGTACCTGAAGGGGAGAGGGAGTTGAGGAAAAAGGTGGGGTTGCCTTGAATGTTTAGGAAGTGTTCTGAGGAAAAAAGCATCTGCCCACTCAAGCTTCTGATCCTCAGAGAAAACAAAGTGCTGTCCAAATCCTTCAATGCAATTTGTGCTCATCGAAAGTTTCTTCTTCTCTTCCAATGAAAGGTTGAAGAATTGTTGAGTCTCCAACTTCATCTTCTTCAGCAATGTTGTGCTCATTCCATGGTTCGTCAACTGCATTACATGTCAGTATCTTTTCGGATAACTAAGTATTCTGCCTATGTATATTAAATTAAAACTTCCACGTGTTGTCACTGACATTCACTTGACTCTAGGCATCTGAATTATACTGGGAAGATAGTTGCAGTTAGCTTTCAGTCAGATATAGGGTGGGTTTGGTGTGTACTTTTTGAAATTTAAGCCTTCTTTTAACATGGTCTGAAAAAAGTGTGACACAAGTTCAAGAAAAAAGATGCGTGAGTTTGGTAAAAAAAAGTTGATGCTATTAAAAAGCTAGCGATGTGACAGTTTTTTGTCTATTTATTGACTTATTATTATTTATCTTAATGAATGTCAGCGATGTGACAGTTTTGTTGTTTAGCGAGGAAATTATTGTAATTTTCATAATTTGACGAAAAAAAGACAAAAAATCCACTCAAACCCAACTTTTTCTTCCACCAATTCTACATTACAACTTGAAAATCCAAATCAAAAATCCGCTCAAAAAGTTCATATCAAACCTTCACAAAAAGTCCAAAAAGCAAAAAAAGTTGATCTTATGAAGTTAAGAGTGAAAGGAATCAGAACTTTTTGATCTTATGAAGTCCAAAAAGCAAAAAAAATTCCAAAAAGCCACAAAAAAAGTCCACGCCAAACCCACCCATAATCTAAAATCAGAACTTTACCGGGGTAAGTTATTAGATTAAGTTCATCTTATGAAGTTAAGAGTGAAAGGAATGAACCTGGAAGAAACCCCAGTCTCTGCATGCTGAGTCTAGCTTCTTCAATTCCGTATGATCTCCTGAGATCAAATTCTCCATGTTGATGATTGGGATGTCATGAGCGCCGTTAGATTTGATCGGACAGTCCTGATCATGCCTGATGTACTGTGGTGGAACCACGTTTTGTGATTTCCTGACTAATTCGTGAACAGAGGGTACGAGTAGAGACCTTAGGGGTTTAGCCTTATCTGACTCACAAGCTACCTCTAGATCTTCCACCATGACCTCTCTCTCTCAATGGGGATGATAGTCTTGTTCAGCATTTGCTTATTATATACACGGACAAACCTGCCAGCCTGTGGGTGTAGGGTGCCATTTATAGAATAAATAAATAAATATATCAACCCCTCCCCTCCCCCACTCAACAAAATTGATAAATATAGCTAAAAATGAATGAATTAACCACCGCATGCAGGAGGAGCCCCCCCCCCCCCCCCCCCCCCCCCCCATGGGGTTGGTTTTCTCCATCACCCTCCCCCTCTCCCCATGGGGTTGGAGATACCCTTACTGTCTAACTTAGTGGGGCTGTTTGGATGAGCTGATAAGTGAGATGTTGAGCTTAAAAGCTCATTTAATATGTAGTGTTTGGATGCAGTAGATTATTGATAAACAATTTTTTTTTCACCTATTTGCATATAAAAATCCGAAAATCACCCAAAAAAGTCCTGAATTTCCTACAAAAAATCCGGAATTCCTCCCAAAAAACCGGAATACCGGCTGAAATTCCGGAAGTCCGGATTTAAAGCCGGAATTCCGGATATTTGGGGGCGGAAATCCGGATTTGTTTAGGTTTGTAGAGGTTTGACCGATTTTTCTTTATGACCAATCCTCTACCTCTCGATTTCTCTCATCCAACAGGCCCATTGTCACACAAATAAGTTGATGACTTGCAAGTATGAGATAAAAGTAATTTTCTTAGCCAAAACACCTATATCGAAGTAACATGATTCATGGCTAAAATTCTATGCTCACCGTAGCACATAAATGTCGATATGTGCTGCTCTTTACTTTTAGTATTCATCCACATCAAATGAAAGTGGGCTGTATGGGAGAGATAAAACAGTCAGGTAATTATCTAGATGTTTCTACATCTTACACGAGTGATTAGTGAATTCTGCCACTTTTTTTGGTATTTGTGTGTCAATTAGTAATAATTAGTGTGAAACACCCACGTTTCGATGTTTGACGTGATGCATGCTGTGGAAACTTGAAATTTTTGGTTCCCACACAGCTATTCTTCCTACCTACTTATGACTCACCATACAATTATGCTTTGCCAAACAAGTGAAAATCTCCTTCCCCAACCACCCTTAAAAAAATAATCCATTACTGTACTTGAGGTGTAATGGCTTTTAAAATGCTTATTCTAGCATATTTAATCCAATAGATGGTATTGTAGTGAAGATAGTGTCGGTGATCACATCTTAAAATCTTAATATACCATACCTGTTTCTGTCAAAGCATTTGTTCTGCCTTATTAGGAAAGGAGTTATTTGAAACAATATCTGATTTGTTGCACTATGCTGGCATATTCAGAATATACTAATATCATCATGAAAAAAACTATATCATGTCGGCCAAAGAGATTGGTGAGACCTACTCCAGTGCATCCCCTAAATTAGGTTAGACTAGATGGTTTGATAAAAAAAAGGAAGTCATATTTGAAAAAGTTAACACCACACTCACAGTCTCTGCATGCTGAGTCTAGCTTCTTCAATTCCATATGATCTCCTGAGATCAATTGTTCATGTTGATGATAGGGGTATCATGAGTGCCGTTAGATTTGATCGGATGGTCCTGGTCATGGCTGATGTAGCGTGGTGGAGCCACCTTTTGTGTCCTGACTAATTCTTGAACACACGGTACAAGAAGAGACCTTAGTGGTTTAGCCATATCTAACTCATAAGTTACCTCTAGACTTCAAACAAAAGCTAATCTCTCTCACAATGTGGAAGAGAGTCTTGTTCTGCATTTGTTATATATTTACGATGAAAAAAATTAATTACGAGCACCATGGTAGTGTTGACATGCTGTTAACGACATGCGCATTGTGCTTCATCAGACGTCTATACGGAATAGATTTTGCAGGATTCACGACTAATATTTAGGTGCCAAACGCAAGTGTTGGCATTTGCTGCTCTTCTCCATCAGTATTCTTCCACATCAGATTAAAGTGGGTTGCGTGGGAGAGATAAAATAGTCGTGTAATTTAGATGTTTCTATATCTAACACGAGTGGTACGTGAATTCGACCACTTCTCTTTGCTACTTCTGTGTCAATTATTGAATGGTGTGAAATATCACGTATCCATGTTGACACGATGAATGATAAAAAGCACCTCATATCCAGTTTAATAAAGTTTCATGCTTGATACTAGTGATCTCTTTCCTGTTTATGGCGAAGACCTTTTGGCTGTCTGGGGGAAGGAGTTACTTGAAATTTTATCTGGTTTTCATGTCTTAAGCTATAATGGGGCACACAACCTCATATACTACTATCAAGCATGCCAAAAAGGATCGGACAGCTCCTTCTCCAGTCCATCCAGGGGCGGAGGGATGGAGGGGCAAGGGGATCACTTTTTTAAGAACTACATATGCATCCCTAAATTTTAAAGATTTATAACCCACATTTTTATTACAAGTGTGACCCTAAAATTTACCAATTATGTCAAAATTAATGGAATATTTTTAAAAATGACCCTTATACATACATTTCATAAGGCCCCTGACCTTTCAACAAAATTGTGCCCCTCTCTTCCTAAAATCCTGTCTCCGCCACTGAGTCCATCCCCTAATTTCTGTTAGAATAGGTGGTATAGATTACGAGAAAAAGTACGAAATCATTGTCGGGAAAGGTTGGTAGATCAAGTATTCGTTACATCCCAGGCTCCCAGCGTAGGTAACATAGAGATTTGATCTCCAACAACTAAATCCATTTCCCCGATCTCTTAAAATAAGCTCGCGTAAAATGAAATACGTTGTTTTGACTCAACGCTCTTTGCTCTTTTTAAAATTATGGCAAAGCTAGGAATGGTTTATTTTTGCAGAAAGAAGATATTGTTGTTGTCGTTGTTCCAAGGTTCTAGTGAAAGCCTTTCACATGCTATTGCCCCAATTCTCACTGTTTCTCATTGTTGTAGGCTGTTCATCAAATTCCTAATGAAAATGCAGTTATTTCTTCATACTGAGATTGACTTTGACTAAATGTATAAAAAGATTAATACTAGTATTTATTGGAATTTTCTCTTCCTGATTAAGATGAATTAAGTTCTAATTCTGAGGGGAAAAGGACCTCTGTCAGTGGCCGTGCATTATACTTGTACGATTCAAGTCTCCTTCTGGTTCATTATTTCAATAATAAATAAAAACGACACATCCATTTTTTTTACGTCTCCTTGTGGTTCCTTATTTCAACAATATGTAAAAACCACACGTAATACATCATTACATTTAATGGAGCTTCAACTTTCCTAGTTTTTGTTTTGAATCCTCATGGTGTCTAGATATGATTTCTCGTGAAGCTTTCGAGTAAATATGCCTTTTAGAAACTCTCTTACACCAATTCTTCTGATTAATGCAGGGTTTTCCAGTGTAATCAAACTAGGTGCAGGTCCCATTTCTGCGTCAAGCCTTGCGTTATGGAATGTTGCTATTGACAGCCTCTCTTTGCTGGAGTTCACTACTGCACGGTGCTCAATGCTATGGTAAGCTCCATTCGTAACGATCTGTAGCAACACAACACATGAGATATGCATATATACAGGGCGGATCCAGGAATTTGTTGCAGTGGGAGCTAAAATGAAAATTGAAAACAAAATATGCGTAAAACCTGTATTTTGTAAAGTTGAGTGGGGGCTTTACTGTAACTTTTATAGGAAAGAACTGAAAAAAATTAACAAAAATAGGGGTAAAATTTTAATTTTCAAAACTTGAGCGGGGGCCTATAGCCCCCACTGGTCACCATGTATGTGTGTGTGTGTGTGTGTGTGTGTGTGTGTGTGTGTGTGTGTGTGTGTGTGTGTGTGTGTGTGTGTGTGTCAGACACTCTGTAGATATTATTGAAATAACTTCTGGGAACATTATTCAAATGGTGTTTGTTTTTAGTACCTCCATTGTATCGCCAATGTTGAGAATGAATGCACCAGGAAGGGGTTTGACGGGTACCGACACCCCATCTTTCTTGACCTGCAATCCTTCTGTTTCATTGATCTGGAGGAGGATTGTTAGGGCTCCTACGTCGGTGTGCGGTATTATGCCGATGACTTTCTCGGATTGGGGGCATGGTGGGTAGTAGTTTATCCTCATTGACTGCATCCCTTGTTGGAACAAATCCTTCATGTCTTGGGCATCCATCTCTAGAGCTTTGGCCATGAAATCAATGATCTTCATGGACATATGTTCTAGCCCATTAGTATAAACATCCAGACTGTTTCTGCATATATGGGAAGATACATATAAGATATATTAGCGTATTTAAATCGAAAATTGTTATAGAAGATAGATATTGCAATTCCGCCTGGGTTGCACATTGGTAAGGTCATCTCCGAAATGATGATTCTAGAACACTCGACCTCCTTTGGTCAAAACCCTCCTTTACCTCTTGGCATAGTGAAAGTGAAAGCATCTGCAACCCCTTGAGAGGCAGGCGAGGGGACGGGAAACAAAGTGATGGTCTTCAAACCATTGAGGGGAAGGGGAACTCCCTTTTGACAAAGGGAAGGTTTTTGGGCACAATTCAGGATATTTTTAAATTACAGAAAATTTTAACTTCATTAAAGAACCTTAACCAAATATATTCAAAGATTGTTAATAAATACCACTTCTTAGATAACATGTATAACTATTATATTTGTCTTTTTGTGTGTAAAAGTTGACAGTTTTTTCGTCCATGGTTTCATTAGGCATTATTTGTTCTTCAAACACTTAAATTAAAGATGATGACGTAGTTGGGGGGGGGGGGGGGGGGAGGATGTGATGGGTTGAAGATGATGAGGTAGTTGAAGGGAAAATTGGTGGGCGCGTGAGGGGAACGGAAAGGGGAAGGGGGAACGAGTTGGGGATGTTGCAAGTAGTTGATTATAGATGGACAAATGATTTATTTAGGGTAAATTGCATTGACGCCCTTGCAGTCCAGTTACTCAATACTCAGTCCCTGTGGTTTGGGATATTATGATATCATCCCTTGTGTTGCCCAATCTTACAGCACTTTTCTTCTTTGATAAGAGATGGTTACTGGTTTACTTGAATAATCTACTGATGGAAAATCATAGACACTTTTCACAATTCCTTCTGCAGGAGAAAAGAGTTGACTTCTTGTGTATGATTTATTTAAAGATTCTTTCCACTAATTACCGTATAAGACGGCCACAATTAGAGTTAGTGCAAGTTGACATGGTCCTTTAAAATTGAGCCTGACACCAATAGATCATCGATCTAGATCGTAGATCCGTTGATTAGTAGTAATTATTAGGAATACTACCTCTGTCCCAGCTCTTGCCCACCATCCTGAATATTTGACTCGTATATGGGTCACTTTGACCGGGTGATTTCGATAGCAAAATGATGCGATTTTTCGATAATTTTTTCACCGTGTTATAGAGCAACTTATAATCTACAACACCATGAAAAAATTATCAAAAAATTACATTACTTTGCTATCCAAATTACCGAGTCAAAGTGACCTAGTGAATAGTGGTAAAAGTCAAATTGGTGGGGAAGAGCTGGGACAGAGGTAGTATATAATTAACAAAATACATGCATGCACGTGCGTTCATCGCATAGACAAGAAAGAGAAGGAGGAAGAAGACAAAAACTAGACTTGAGCTCCAACATGATTAATTGTTGATATACCTCTCATGACTAGTATTTACAAAAGAGTCCACCACATGTACACATAAGCTTGTAATAGTTGTTGTAGAGGGTCTTTATATTGAATTTAATGATAGCCAGAGATGATAACGAGTTATGAAAATCATGATTTTACGCAGATGATCTTAATCCAACCCACTTTGTGGGAATAAATTAATTTGACAGATCAAAAATTGAACCGACACTTTTCAAATCCAGAACTGCTAGAAGAGTTTTTTGAGAGGAGAAAATAGTGTCAGAGTACGTACCTGAATGGAAGAGGGAGGTGTGGGAAGAGGTGAGGTTTCCTGAGATGTTTAGGAAGTGTTCTGAGGAAAAACACATCTGCCACTCAAGCTTCTGATCCTCAAAGACCACAAAGTGCTGTCCGAATCCTTCTATACAACCAGGTTTCATCGAAAGCTTCATCTTCTCTTCTGCTGGAACATCGAAGAATTGTTGACTCTCCATCTTTATCTTCTCCAGTAAAGTTTGATAAGATTCAAAGAACACAAGAGATAATAGAAAACTGAAACGATTCTGTATTGAATTGATCAAGAACAAGGTTCATAGAATTCTCAGAACAGAGACGGGAAAATCTAAAGGTTTTCCATGGAAACCCTAGAGCCACAATGGGCTGTAAATACACGGTGAATCCAACGGTCTCATTTGTGACCGTTGGATCAATGCACTGAACAGTCATTAGCAGAGATGCCTAGCTAGTTTGTGGAGATTGCAAAATAGTCCTTACAAATTATATTTCAGCACTTTGACTTTGCAATAGATGACTGAGACATCCCTGGGCTGGTTCATCTTTAGCAGAAATGAATTGGGCTTGATTTCTTTGGGCTGGAATCATCTGGGCTGGGCCTTTCAACATCAGTTCTTCTATTAGCTCCCCTCAAACTCATGGTGAATGCTGAACCATGAGTTTGTGCTTCAAATTCCAGAATTGTGAGTTCAGCAGTGGTTTTGTGAAAATGTCAGCAACTTGTTCTGCACTAGAAACAAAATTAACAGATATAAGTTTTCTGAGAGCTTTTTCTCTAACAAAGTGATAATCTAACTCTATGTGTTTTGTTCTAGCATGAAGAATGGGATTTGCAGTCATAGCTATTGCAGAAGCACTATCACACCAAAGTAAAGGTGGTTGAGAAATAAATAACTTTAGATCTTTGAAAAGAATTTGGAGCCAAGAAATTTCTGCAGCTGCAGTGGCTAGAGCTCTATATTCAGCTTCTGTGGAGGATCTAGCCACTGTGGGTTGTTTTTTTGCAATCCAGTGAATGGGGTTTTGACCAAGATACACCACTAGGCCAGTGGTGCTCCTTCTATCAGTAGGGTTACCTGCCCAGTCAGCATCACTAAATGCTTGAATGGGGAGGTGCCCTTTTGTGTAAAAAAGACCATGTGTGCTAGTACCTTTGAGGTATCTAAGTATTCTTTTGGCTGCAACTAAGTGTGTGTGTGTGGGAGCATGCATGAACTGACATAGGTGATTAACAGCAAAACTTATGTCTGGTCTAGTGAAAGTTAGGTACTGAAGAGCTCCAAGAAGTTGTCTATAACAAGTAACATCATTAAGTGGAGTACCTTCTAAAGCATGAAATTTGATGCCTGGTGCTAGAGGAGTGTTGCATGGTTTAGAATGAGACATGTTAAATTTTGATAGCAAATCTGTGATATACTTAGTTTGATGCACAAAAATAGAGTCTTGAGTTCTTTTAATTTCTAAGCCAAGAAAGTAAGTAAGATGTCCCATATTAGTCATGTCAAATTCAGAGTTTAATCTTGAAACTAGATAAGAAATATATGCAGAATCACTACCTGTGAGGATTATATCATCAACATATAAAAGAAGGAGAGTGAGTTTGTTACCAGAATGCCTTATAAATAAGGAAGAGTCTGCTCCAGAAGCTGTAAATCCAAGAGACAAGAGATGTGTAGTGAACCTCTCAAACCAAGCTCTAGGAGCTTGTTTGAGACCATATATGGACTTTTGTAGTTTGCAAACATAATGGGGAAACTGTTTGTTTATAAACCCTTGAGGTTGTGCCATGTAAACTGTTTCTCTAAGATGACCATGTAAAAAGGCATTTTTGACATCAAGTTGCTGTAATTTCCAACCAAAAGTAATAGCTAAACACAAAATAACTCTAACAGTTGTATGTTTAATAACTGGACTGAAGGTTTCATCAAAGTCTATTCCAGGTGTTTGATGAAAACCCTTAGCTACAAGTCTAGCTTTAAACCTAGAGATAGACCCATCTGGATTATGTTTGGTTCTAAAAACCCATTTGTTTCCCACTATGTTTGCATGAAGAGGTGGATTAACTAAAGTCCATGTATTTTGATTTATGAGACTGTTATATTCCTCAATCATAGCATTTTGCCATTGAGGAAGTTTTGAAGCCTCAGTGAAAGAAGTGGGATCTTTTGATGAAGTAATAACATTAAAACCAAGTTTTCTTTTAAAGATACCTGATTTGCTCCTTGTTTGCATGGGATGTCCTGCTGCTACAGTGGTGTTATTGTGCCTGCCTGGTGGAGTTATGTTTCTTGGCAACTCAGAGTCGTATGAAATGTCTTGAACAGTTGCTCTGCCAATGCTGGAGTCTGAAGGTGGTTGCAGGTTATGTGCCATGTCAGGAGTGGAACCACCAGTGGACTGCACAGGTTGTGCCAAGCCAGAAGCTGGAGTTCCAATTGACTGCACAGGATTTGCCATTCCAGATCCTGGGACTCCAGTTGGAGGCACTGAAGACTGTGGACAAGTTCTCATCACAGTTGAAGGGTCAGGACTTAGAGGGACAGTAGCAGCAGTAACATCCATGTTAACTAAAGATGGTGAAGTGTAGATGGTGGTAGGACCTGGATCCAAGTCAATAGTAGCAGAATTAGTATCAACAATAGAGGAAACAGAAGCAGCATAAGGAAATAATGATTCATCAAATAGAACATCTCTGCTAATGTATGTTCTTTTGCCAGACTTGTCATAACAAATATATCCTTTGTATTGTGATGCATAACCAAGAAAGACACATTGAGTAGTTCTAGCATCAAGTTTTGAGTTATTGTATGGTCTTAGATAAGGATAACAGGCACACCCAAAAACTTTTAGAAAGGAATAGTCAGGTTTCTTGTTGAATAACAATTCAAAAGGGGATTTGTTAGAGGTGTTCTTGCTAGACATTCTATTAATAAGATAGACAGCAGTATCAACAGCATGAAACCACATAAATTTAGGAAGAGAAGCAGTTTGAAGAAGAGTGATTGCAGTTTCAATGATATGTCTGTGTTTTCTCTCAGCAACTCCATTTTGTTGAGGAGTGTGTGGACATGATTTCTGATGTGCAATGCCATGTGATGATAAAATTTGTTGAAAAGTATAAGAAACATATTCTCCTCCTCCATCAGTTCTAAGAACAGTAATATTATTGTTCAAAGATTTTTCAACAAGAGATTTAAACTTAGGAAATAAAGAAACAACTTCAGACTTATGAGACATGCCAAAGAGCCAAGTAAACCTAGAGAAATCATCAATAAACAAGACATAAAATTTGTATCCATTCATAGATTTAACAGATGAGGGACCCCAAACATCAGAATGTAAAAGCTGTAAAGGTTTTGCAGAAACAGAAGAAGATAACTTATATGGCTGTCTACACATTTTGCCTTGTAGACAGTATTGACAGACATGATCAGAAGTGAAATTGTGAAATGGAAATATTTGTGTCAAAACAGTATGTGATGGATGTCCCATCCTAGCATGCCATAAAGAAGAAGACACTTTGTGACCCAAGTAAGCTTGAGGAGAAACCACAGAAGTTTTGAAAGGAGTTGAGTGAATGGGGTACAACCCATTTTCACTCTGACCCTGATATAGAACTTGACCCGTAGCTTTGTCCTGAATCAAAAATGAAGATGCATCAAATATGAATCTACAGTTGTGTGCAACACATAATTTGTGAACAGAAAGCAAGTTTGTGGCCAAAGAAGGAACAAGTAAAGTATGATCAAGATTAAATTGTTTATGTTGTGTGTGAAGAGTAGCAGTACCAGAATGTGTGATAGGCAGGTTTTGGCCATTACCAATGGCAACCTGATCAGACCCAGGATAAGCTTCAGCAGCAGAGAGGTTTTGGTAATCAGGAGTCATATGATTTGTGGCTCCTGTATCAGATATCCAGTACTGGGGTTGAGGATACACAGGAGCATTGCTAGCAGCATAAGCAGTCAACTGAGCAGAGGGTTTTCTACCCTGGTATGAATAGTCCATTCTATGCCAACAATCTAAGGCAGTATGGTAGTCTAGACCACAGATTTGACAATTAACAGGAGCATTAGACCCAGTAGACTGACCATAGCTACGATTAGAAGTGTTTTGACCAGAGTGTCTACCCCTATAGTTGTCATTACGTCCTCCTCCACGATAATTTCCAGATCTACCCCCTCTGTTGTAGTGATTGAATTGATTGTTGTCAAAACGTCCCCCTGAATGTCTACCTCCACCCCTAAAAGAGTTGTTCTGGTTGGGGTATCGACCACCACCCCTTCCTCGATTACCACGAGTACCAGAGAAGTTGGAATAATTGGCAGAGGCAGTAGAGAGAGAGGTAAAGGCAACAGTTAAATCATTTGCAGAATTTTGTTCAAACATGGTCTCTTCAGCTTTTAACAAAACGTGTAATTCCTCGAGAGGCATAGGTGCTCCACGAGTACGAAGAGAAGATTGAAAGGGATTAAACTCAGCAGGAAGACCCTTTAGGGTATAGAGTAACATATCTTCATCATCAACAAAAACAGATGCAGCAGCAAGTTTATCACGTATTGTCTTGAGTTTAGACATGTATAAATCAATAGAGTCTGATTTTTTCTTGATATTTTGAAGCTCAGATTTGAGTTGCATGATGTTAGCCCTAGTAAGAGAGGCATACCTGCGCTCCAGAACAGACCAAATAGAAGCAGAAGAGGGCTGACCGATAATATGAACTAGGGCTTCTTGAGAAAGGGTAGCGTTGAGAAGAGTCTGAACCGCCTGATCTTGTTGAATCCACTGTGCATGCGCCGGATTTGGAGAAGAAACACCATCACCGCCGAGAAGCAGAAGTGGAGGTTCTGGAGTGGATCCATCCACAAACCCAAACACAGATTGGGTGCGAAGCACCGCAGAGATCTGGTGTTTCCATAGGAGATAGTTGGTATTATCTAGTTTAAATGGAACGAGGTGATTGATGTTTGAGAGGATAGAGAGGGGATTTGAGGAGGAAGACGCTGTGGTGGTTGTGAGAGACATTTTGGAGGAGCAAACGGAGAAGATGAAATCAGAAAGGGGTTTTTATAGCAGGGATCGAATTAATGCTCTGATACCATGATAAGATTCAAAGAACACAAGAGATAATAGAAAACTGAAACGATTCTGTATTGAATTGATCAAGAACAAGGTTCATAGAATTCTCAGAACAGAGACGGGAAAATCTAAAGGTTTTCTATGGAAACCCTAGAGCCACAATGGGCTGTAAATACACGGTGAATCCAACGGTCTCATTTGTGACCGTTGGATCAATGCACTGAACAGTCATTAGCAGAGATGCCTAGCTAGTTTGTGGAGATTGCAAAATAGTCCTTACAAATTATATTTCAGCACTTTGACTTTGCAATAGATGACTGAGACATCCCTGGGCTGGTTCATCTTTAGCAGAAATGAATTGGGCTTGATTTCTTTGGGCTGGAATCATCTGGGCTGGGCCTTTCAACATCAGTTCTTCTATTAAAGTTGTGCTCACTCCATGGTTCGTCGACTATATCTCACATGTATGCATTTTAGGTGTTCGGCATCTTAATACTCTTATCATCATTAGCTTTCTAGCAGTTATAATCTAAATCATTAGTTTACTTGGGTTGTAAGCAACTGAAGAAAATAGACATATGAAGTTGAGAAGTGAACCTGGAAGAAACCCCAGTCTCTGCATGCTGAGTCTAGCTTCTTCAACTCTGTATTATCTCCTAATATCAAATTCTTCATGTTGATGATTGGGATGTCATGAACGTCGTTAGATTTGATCGGATGGTCCTGGTCGTGCCTGATGTACCTGGTGGAACCACGTTTTGTGATTTCCTAGCTAATTCTTGAACACAGGGCACGAGAAGTGACCTTTGTGGTTTAGCCATATCTTACTCACAAGCTACCTCTTGATGTTTTAACAAAAACTATGATCTCTCTCTCTCTCTCTCTCTCTCTCTCAATATGGATGAGAGTATTGTTCAGCATTTGCTTACTATATATAGAAGGACAAACCAGCGAGCCTCCTGGTGTCAGAGTGCTATTTTTAGGAACAAAATATCAAGCACCGAGTGTCTAGTTAGTTAGCGCTGATATAGTGTCTCACACAATTTTGGTGTTCACAGTAGCACGTAAGGGTCGACATATGTTGCTCTTTGTCATTCATATTCTTCCACATCACATGAAAGTGGGTTGTGTTGGAGAGATAGAATAGTCTTGTAATGATCTGGATGCCCAATTACTGAATGGTGGTGAAACACCACATGTCGATGTTGACATGTTGCTTATTGTGCCTCGCAAAACACCTGTATAGAATAGAAATTGCAGGATTCCTAACAAAAGTTTTGGTGCTCGCATTAGCACATAGGGGTCAATACGTGCATTTCACCATTAGCATTCTTCCATATTACAGGAAAGTGGGTTGTGGGCAGGGATAAAATAGCCACTTGATGATCTAGATGTTTTTATATCCACTCAATCATAGCCTTCTGGGATACGTTCAACACTTAGGGCTCGATACAGGGCCCAAGTGGATACCTTGTATTGCGACACTTACCAGAACCTTGGAGGATCTTGGCTAAGACGACTAGAGTATGAGGTTCATTGGGGCACTGAGCCACAATCAGGTGTATGGGAGAAAGGCTCAACCGACTTATTTGGCATGCCTATTTAACATGATGCGCACTGCCCTCGACAACAGGGTTTTGAAGAGTGCCCCACATGATCAGGATCAGGATCAGGATCGTGGATCGGGTAGTGGATTGTAAGATCCTACCGAATCTGTAAACAAAATTATGTTTTAATACCAGTCTTCCATTTTCTTGGGTGTTTGACTCTTAACATTCTTTGCTCCCTTCAAGAATAAGTCAAAAGGAACTTTTTTTTTTTAAATTTAAGAAAGAATGTGAAGACATGCTCCATTATTCTCAACTAGAATTCCGTTTTTAGCATTTATTTAAAGTCGCCGACTGGCTTTTCTCACAGTCTTGATGCCGTGTCACTAATTCGCTTAACATACATAAGAGCTGTAAACGTGTATATATATGCCTCACAAGAATGTATTATTATTATTATTATTGTTGTTGTTGTTGTTGTTGTTGTTGTGTCGTTGTTGTTGTTATTATTATTATTATTATTATTATTATTATTATTATTATTATTATTATTATTATTATTATTATTATTATTATAATACATGGTTGACTTACGAAAGGGAAATTCCTTCGGTTGGGAACCATAAAGTATGGGAAAAGGGGAGAGTGCTCGGAGAGGTAACCTTTATAGTTCTTGTAGATCGAGGATCACCAGTCACTTGTTCATCGCTTTTCAGGATGTTCTACAATTGTTTCTGAAATTAGTTACACATTTTTTATTTATGTTATATTCCATCAATAATAGTATTTGAACAGAAACTAATAACATAACTTCATAAAGGAATGTTACAAGTTATTTTCCTGAAAACTCTCACCCAAGAGACCCTTGGAGTTCCAGAAGATACATAATGGTTGATTAACTAAAGGAAATGCTCAATAGAAACTCATTTCTGGAAGATTATTCACTAAATCTTCAAATTACTATCTTCAACCGTCATTCCCAATCTTTAAGGCGTCTATGTACGATTTCCCATCAAGTTGTTTAACAACTAAGCCTTTCAAATACTCTGTAACTCCAATTCTTCTGTACAACGCCGGGTTCTCTTGGGTAATCAAACTCGGTGCAGGTTGGAGTTCTCCGTCCAATCTCCCACTATAAAATGTCGCGATCGATAGCCTCTCCTTGTTGGAGTTCACCACTGCACGATGCTCGTTGCTGCGGTAAGCTCCATTGGTTACCATCTGCAAGAAATACGATCATTTTATCATTAGACAACAAAAATGTGAGAGGAACATTGGAACCGTTTGACAAAGCTAGATTATTGGATAGATTATTTATTTATCCATAATCTGGCAAAAAAATCAGATTTTTGTAGAAGAATAATCGGGTCCGGCCAGGACCCAACCCGGGCTCGATTGGGTCCGACCTGGGTTCTGTTGGGTCCGGCCCGGATCCGGTTGGGTGGTTCTCTAACGTGCTGCTCCCTGGTTGGTTAATGTGTGATCGTCCGGGTCCTACCCGGATCCGGTTAACAAAACCCGTATCCGGTTATGTGGTTGGAATGTGAAGCATGTTTTTAAAGTACCCGGATCCGGGTAATCTCAAAAAATCCTAAAATCTATCCGGCTCGTCCAAACGGTCAGATTAAAATTCAAAATTTCATCTAGCAATCACTTAATTCAGCTTTGCCAAACTAGGCCATTCACAGACTTGGGACGGAAATAAGATTGCAGGAATCTTTACCTCTAGCATATCCCCTATGTTGATCACAAACGCTCCCGGGATCGGTTTAATCGGGACCCATATCCCATCCTTCTTGACTTGTAAACCCTCCGTGTCATTTACCTGGAGGAGGATAGTCAGTGCACCTATGTCGGTATGTGGGGTGAGTCCCATGACTTGCTCCGGCCGCGGACACGGCGGGTAGTAGTTCATCCTCATCGATTGCATCCCGTCTCCGAACAAATCCATTAGCTCTTCGCTTTTTATCTCCAAATTCATCCCGAAGAGATCAATAATCTTCACGGCCACTTGCTTCAACTCAGTTGAATAAGCGTCCAGATTGCCCCTGTTTAGTGAAATATTATAATTAGTGTCAGTCTGGTAAGAAAGAATTCATTGTGGTTAGCCCCACCACTGTGCCATGCCTACGTGGCCAATCATAATTTAATAAATATGCATTTCTTAGATTGAACTAACTAAATTTTGAATGTTTGTCATAAATTAATTGACGTTCATCACAAAGTAGGCGTGCCCACTAGCCCCAATGAATACTTTTCCCTTATGAAAAGAGTCTCTGTTTTCGAGAACGATAGGACAGAGAGAGAGAGAGGGAGTACCTAAAGGGGAGTGGGAGTTGTGGCATTAGGTGGGGTTTCCTAAGATGTTTGGGGAGGGTCCTTAAGAAAAAGGCATCTCCCCAATCAAGCTTTTGCTCATCAGACAAAACATTGTGCTGACCAAACCCCTCTATGCAACTTGGGGTCATCCAAAACTTTTTCTTCTCTTCCATTGATAGATTGAAGAATTGCTGTGTCTCCACCTTTATCTTCTCCACTAATGTAGAATTCACTCCATGGTTTACCAACTGCACCACACCATGATTTCGTTATTAACTTTACTTCTGAGGTATTACACGTGTCTGATATTTCAAATACAGAACGAGAAATGAAGTTAATGAGATGGTACCTGAAAGAAACCCCATTCTTTGCATGCAGAGTCCAGTTTCGTCATCTCCGTGGGATCTCCATAGATCAAGTTCTTCATGTTGATGATGGGAACGTCATGAGTGGCGTTGGATATGATCTGACGGCTCTGATCAGGCTTGATGTATCGTGGCGGGATTGCATTTTTTGTTCTTTTAGCTACTTCTTGAACACAAGGTACAAGTATTGATCTCACAGCCTTTGCCATCTTAATACAAAGTTTCAAACCTGTTCTCTATCTCTCTGTTTTTGGTAATCTGCTTCAAGATATGGATATGTTATCTATTTCAGGACATATTTATACTGACTGTTTTGAAAGTTTAAGGCAAAAGTTGACTTTTCTTATGTATTTGAAAGTTCAACAGCCTTTTTCAAATGTCAAACGTATTATGTAAGCATAATTTACATTTCTTTGTCTAGTTTGAATTTGCATTCACGTACTGTTCTGTTCAATATGTTGACGTGGTACTCTTGGCTGTTTTTTTTTTTTTTTTTTTTTTTTTTTTTTTTTTTTTTTTTTTTTTTTCAAACTGATCAATGAGAGGCTCATAGTTGTTGCTTGGGAATTATGCTTTTGGACATGTTCAAGATGTTAGGTTGCTATTTTCAAAATAAATAAATAAATAAAATTTGATATCCACCAACATGATGCTCCGTATATTGCTGTAAATGGGGCTTGCGACAGTAGGAAACATTGACCAGATAGGCTATTTTGGGAATTGTTTTCATTTTTTATAACATTCAAGTCAAAATATGTACACATTAATTCTATATTACTTTCCTTTCTTTATATTTTGAACTCCAGAACATTTGATCATCCTTTGATACTATAATCATTGGAGATCCTAAGTTTGTGTGAAAAATTATTCCAATTATTATGTAAAACAAATGTTCAACTATGATTTTTATTCTAGGAATAATAGCCCAACAACATTCTCAGAAAGAAATGACTCCGAGGAAATTGAAGAGATCAAGCCTCAATGCAGTCTAACAAAGAAAACCGACAATTTTAGAATAATTTTGGTAATTCTACAAGAAATATGTAAATGCTTCTGCAATTTAAATACTCGCCATTACATGCTGACCCTTTCCAAATCCAAGGTATTAAACACACACACACACACACACACACACACACACACACCTCTATTCACATATTGGTCTGTTGCAATTTGTAAAAACCATGAGAATGGACCAAAACGAAGTAACTATAGGAATGATAGAAAGTATGCCTGTATGAGAGTAAATCTATCTATCGTTTTTTGACTGTATTGGTTTCAGTAGTGTGTATATATGAATGATGATACAGCTGTATGCAACTCAAGTGCAGATGTATCTTACAATCACACTAAAACTACACATCCTCCTATAATAGTCTAATAGTAACACCCATCAGCAAGGGATTGCAATTGCTTTGGCATGCCATGGTCAAATTTGTCATACTTTCTAAGATCATTTGTCTCTGTCGGTATGACTTTTTGTATCTTTTATGTACTACTGCATTCCGTGAGGTGTTCTTTATTTTTCTTCAATTTGGTTTTTACCGGGGTGGACAATGGAGGCCATATTCCTACTTGCGCCTAATGCAAAAGTATAGAGAAAATAAGAAAGACTCAATTTAACTTCTTATTGACTTGGAAAAAACATATGATAGAGTGCCTAGAGAGCTAATGTGCGAAGAGATAGCAGTTACAGTGTGGGGACAGTGTGAGGAGATACAAGAGGATGATTTCTCGTGTATCATAATTTACGACACATTCATTTAGCTTTACATCATTTACTGAATCCTTGTGCTATCTGGATATGGTTTCTCACAAAGCTCTTGAGCAAGTATGCCTTTTACGAGCTCTCTAACGCCAATTCATCTAAACAATGCAGGATTTTTTGGTGTAATCAAACCCTTGCTGAAGTTCATCATTGCACGGTGCTCACTGCTATGGTAAGCTCAGCTCGTAACCATCTGTAGTCAAAGTTTACATAAGATATCCACATATCACACACTGTAGATGTTTAAACTGCTTCTGGGAACATTATATGAACGGTGTTCGTGTTTACATACATACATTGTATTGCCAATGTTGAGAACCAATGCAACGTTTAGGGTTTGATGGGTACCCACATCCCAGTCTTTTTTGACATATAACCCCACATACATATAATATTTAGAACTTGTGACATATCACCCTCCATGCAGTATATGTTCACGAACAGTGCGATACATGCACTATGAGAGTTGACAGATACCCCCACACAGTATTGATTTTATTGTTGCACCCCGAAAAAGCTGACATCCGTTACTGTTGGTGCCCGATGTCAGTAAAATCAAAACGTTGATGCACGATGTCAGTAAAATCAGTGATGCGTGGTGGTTATGTCAATTTTTATAGAGCAGCAAACATATACTGCATGAGGGTTATATGTCAAAAGTTCTAATATATATTAGGGTCTTTTTCGTAAGTTCTTAGAAACATGGTAGCGAACAAATTATTTCTTTGGTGGGAGATATTGCTCAAACAATTCCAGCTGGGTCGCACATTGATAAGTCTTCTCCGAAATGACGACTCCAGCGAGTCGAATATTTGACCTCCTCTAGGTTACAACCCCTCTCTACCACTTAAGCCCAGTTAGGATTAAAAGTGAAAGCATCTCCAACTCTGTGAGTGGAAGAGGAAAAAGGTGATGGTCTCTAACCCCATTGAGGGTAAGAGGAAGGTAAGGAGAAGAAAAGTCCTTTGGGGAATGGGAAGGGGAATTGCCCTCTGGCTTTCCCTCGCTGAGGGGAAGTCTTTTGGGCACAATTCAGGGTATTTTCAATTATAGAAAATTGATTTTTATTAAAAGAAAAAAAAAACTCGACCACGAGATTTTTTTAAGGGAAACCATAAGTATTTGAAAGATTGTTTATAAATATTACATAGCGTTTTTTATTTATTTTTGGTTGCATAAATTTTATTATTTTTTCTTTTATGTGCATGATTTCACTAGACATTATTTATTTGAAGAAAACAAAAATCTTCAAAAACTAAAATTAAAGATTTATATTTTTGTTGTTTCTATAAGTAAGAATGAAATAATGTATAAATAGAATTTATTCGGATGAGGGGAAGGTGACCGTGACGGGTAAAGGTAGTTGAGGGGAAGGAGATGAGGAAGAGAAAATTGGTGGGCCCGTGAGAGGAAGGGGAAGTTGGTTGCAGATTTTCCGAGTGGTTGATAATGATGGACAATTAATGAGGTAAAATTACATCAATACCCTTGCAGTTCAGTGACTCTTACTCAGTCCTCCGCAATTTGTCACATTACGAAAAAATACCCCTTATATTTCCCAATTATACTAGTTACGTAAGAGTCCACCATTTGTACATAAAAGCTTGTAGCGGGGTTATTATTCGAGTACTGGTAGCCAGAGGTGAGAACGGATCATGAAAATTATGATGTTTACGTAGATGATCTTAATCCAACCCGCTTTCTGGGAATAAATAGGAATTAGAAGTACTTCTCTTCAAGCCTATAAACTTATAATGCCCTCGAGGTATTTTAAGTCAGATATGAGAATTTTGGGATATGTTATTACAAATTATGCATTGTATCCTGCCGTAACCAAACACTGAAAAATGAAATTGCATTCCCGCCTTATCCCACAACAATTATATCCCATCTATGTCATATCCTCCTCTTTATAGAAGATGTTTTTGGAGATGGCATCGCAAACTTACCTGCACAACGCTGTAACAAACACTTAATCTCCCATTCCCTGGTCTTGAAACGCATTTACATTTCCCAAATATGTTTCCTTCATCTTAAAACCGTTTATTCTAACCTGATTTTGGGGAAAGAACAGTGTATCACCCGTATCCGAGGGCACTAACAACACTAAATTATGAAATAGGTCGCTATACATGCCTAATCATCCACATCCATTAAATGTTGCTTCCTGTCCACTCAAGATTTCAACAACGAATGAATTTCTTTATCCAAGATGGTTATCCCAAATGTTGTTTTGTGGATATGTTTTGTGTTTGGATGGAGATGTCATATTTTGGGGATCGTGAAATGGAATCCCCTTAGCCATTTGTTATATAGATATTTGTTATCCGAGCCCTAACATTCCTCGCTCCCCTAAAGAATTCGCCTATGTAGTTTTATTTATTGCAGAGAGAAGAGACTACATGTTTGGTCTTTTCAATTAAACTTCCATATTCTGTATTGTTTTTGCATTTTAATTATAGTTGACGACTTTCTATCAGAGTCTTGATCTCGTGCATGTATATTAAAATGACAGCATGTCTCACAACTCAACAGAAAAATATCGTGAATGCGACATTATTATTATTATTATTATTATTATTATTATTATTATTATTATTATTATTATTATTATTATTATTATTATTTTAATTATTTTAATTATTATTATTATTATTATTTTTATTATTAAGTGAGAACACATGATTGACTTATGAAGGAGGAATTCCTTCGGTTGGAACGCTAGAGCACGAGAGAGGGGGTAGAGGGAGAGTGTTGGAAGCTTCGGATTGAAAAACCTTATAGTTCTCGTACTTTGAAGATCACCAGTCACTCAGTTAATTGCTTAGAAGGATGTCCTCCGGTTGTTTCTAAGCAATTCGTAGAACGGTTTTAATGTCTTACAGACACTAACTTGATACCGAGAAAATTGGTTGTAAATAAAAAAAAAGAAAACTTACATCATTGTTAATAATATTTTATTTTATATAAATTTACGTACAAATTATTTTCCTAAGGGCTCTCACATAAGAGACCCTGGAGTTCATCCAAATACTGAAAGATTGACTAAGTAAACAGTATCAATAACAAGTAGTTAATTTCTCAAAGATGGTTTCACTAGATCTTCAAATCAATATCTTCTTCTGTTATTCCCAATCTTCATGGTATCAGTGTACGATTTCCCATCAAGTTGTTTAACAAATAAGCGTTTCACATACTCCGTAACTCCAATTTTTCTGTACAATGCGGGGTTCTGTGGGGTAATCAAACTCGGTGCAGGTCCGAGTTCTCCGTCCAATCTCCCACTATAAAATGTCGCGATAGACAGCCTCTCCTTATTAGAGTTCACCACTGCACGATGCTCGTTGCTGCGGTAAGCTCCATTGGTTACTATCTGTGATAAATATGATAATTCAATAATTAGACAAAAGAAAGAAATGTGAATAGAACATTCACAGACTTGGGGTGAAGAAACTAAGATTGCAGGAATTGTTACCTCTAGCATGTCCCCTATGTTGATCACGAACGCGCCTGGGATCGGTTTAATAGGAACCCACACCCCTTTCATCTTGACTTGTAAACCCTCGGTGTCATTGACCTGAAGGAGGATAGTCAATGCACCGATATCGGCATGTGGAGTGAGTCCCATGACTTTCTCCGGCCGCGGACATGGCGGGTAGTAGTTCATCCTCATCGACTGCATCCCATCTCCAAACAAATCCGTCAGCTCCTCGCTCCTTATCTCCAAATTTTTCCCAAAGAGATCAATAATCTTCACGGCTAGATGCTTCAACTCGGTCGAATAAGCGTCTAGATTGTCCCTGTTTAGTGGAATATCATAGTTAGTGTCAGTCTGGTACGAACTTATATAAAAGCGAGTTTCTTTTCGCTGTCGTGGGAACCCAAAGCTACAAACCACACTAGAGAGAAAAAATTCAGACTGAATGACTTGCAGTTGAAGAGGCCAATAGGTAATGCTTAAGTTGTCCCAATGTTTTAACTAAGACCTCCCTTTTCGAGATAGATAGGAGAGAGAGAGAGGGGGAGTACCTGAAGGGGAGTGGGAGTTGTGGCATCAGGTGGGGTTTCCTAAGGTGTTTGGGGAGGGTCCTTAAGAAAAAGGCATCTCCCCAATCAAGCTTTTGGTCATCAGACAAAACATTGTGCTGACCAAACCCCTCTATGCAACTTGGGGTCATCCAAAGCTTCTTCTTTTCTTCCATTGATAGGTTGAAGAATTGCTTTGTCTCAACCTTTATCTTCTCCAGTAATGTAGAACTCACTCCATGGTTTATCAACTGCACCACACCATGATTTCGTTAGTAACGTCACTTCTGATGTATCACACGTGTCAGACATTTCAAATACAGAACAATAAATAGAGTTTATGAGATGATGATCACCTGAAAGAAACCCCATTCTTTGCATGCAGAGTCCAGCTTCTTCATCTCCATCTTATCTCCATAGATCAAGCTCTTCATATTGATGATGGGAACATCATGTGTGGCACTAGATATGATCTGAAGGCTCTGATCAGGCTTGATGTATCGTGGCGGGATTGCATTCTGTGTCCTCTTAGCTACTTCTTGAACACAAGGTACAAGGATTGATCTCACAGCCTTTGCCATCTGAATACAAAGTTTCAAGCCTCTTCTCTATCTCTTTGTTACGGTAATTTACTTGAATATATGGAAGTGTTATCTATAACTGAACATATTTATACTGGAATGTTCTGAAGGTTTAAGACAAAAGTTGACTTTTTTAAGTATCTTAAAATGCACACAACTGTATGTACATGCAATTTAGTTATGCATGGCGGCCATGACGGTCTTTTTCTAATGTCAAATGTATTATGTAAGCATAATTTGCAATTTGGTTTTGAATTAGCATCCATGTTCCTTCGGTTTAATATGTTGAGGTGGTAATCTTGGAGCAAAAAAAATAATTCCTATTAGTTATTGCATGTTCATGTATGGCATACTGGCTTGTAAATTAAAGATTCAGATGAAACAAATAGAGGTACTCTTAGTGCACATTTAGCAATCCAGTTTCTTAGTGAGCATTCAATAACTCTATTTTTAAGCAGATTTGTGTAAGAACAACGTTTTTAATTAAAACATAATTGGAAATTTTTTCTTATTGTTTTTAGGCTAGTTTTTATATTAAAAAATGTGTCTGTTTAGCTGTTTTTTCTGTCTTCAAACTGACAAGAGAGGCTCATGGTTGTTGCTTGGAATTTAATCTTTTGGACTTGTTCGGATGTTAAGCTTGCTCTTTGCAAATAGATAAATAAACAAATAAATAAAATGATACCCACCAACATGACACTCCTTGTTGGTGGGTATTGCTGTAAATATGGCTTGGTACAGTTGGAAACGTTGACCAGATAAAGGCGCTTTGGGGATTGTTATGTTTTTCTTGTACTGATAGTAGTACTTTTTTTGAGAAATTTTCTTAAAATATTCAAGTCAAAAGATGTACACATTAACAAAATAATTTCGAGCAGACCACTAATTCTCTATTACTTCCCATCCCCAATATTTTTATCTCTAGAACATTGGATCATCCATCAGATACTAATTAATCATAGGAGATCCTTAGTTTGCGTGACAATTTATGTTTTTTTATGTAAAATCTTGTTCGACTCTATATGGTTTTAACTATAGGAAGAATAGCTCGAAGAAATTATCTCAAAAATAGCTCGAAGAAATTAACTATTAATTTTTTTTTTTTTTTACATTTTGATTGCTCTCTTGAAATTTGTTACTTTAAATACCGACCTTTTCCAAGTCCAAGTACTTCTTATAATATTCAATTAAAAAAACACTCTAGAAAATACTTGCTGACATTCAATGGTTTCAAGAATTAATTTGAAATGGTGAAATTAAGCAAAAGCTTGTCAGTGACTCAGTTGTTTGAACTTCAAATCCGCATAAATTCAGATATCAGCTATGAAAAAATTACCTCTAATGATCATGTTATGACATTGACGAAGTGAAAAAGTAAATTGGTAAGTTCAAGATAAAAAAATCGAAATGACTTTTTTTATTTTTATTTTATATTGTCTGCTTGTTTACTGCGCTACATTGGTTATGCTAGTTGATTGTAAGAACTTGATGATGGCTAGCCGCTTTTGATTCTGCAACGATGCATATTATATATATAATTCTTCAGTTGCTGAAAAATAATAAGAATGCTCCGATTAGAATTGCTTACGCTAGGTATGGGATCTTGCGCAATAAAATTTATAGTAGGTAATTTACTGCAATTTGATGGTGGCTAGCAGCCTAGTCTTTGGACTGTCCAGAGCTCGCTCCATTCATGGACAGTCTTTCTCTTTCTATTTTTCATATAGTTCGGAATACATCATAAAAGAAACTTAGGCCATCATACTCATTTGACGAAGTTTAACAAGGACAGTTGCGAAACTTCCTGAAGAAATCAGGATAATATATATGTGGAGGATCTTGATCAGGATGCACTTACCTGGGAGATATGCTGCTGCTTAAATTTTTTTTGGATACGTTAGAATTTAAAACCAAACTACAGCAAAGATAAATGAAAAGTAAACTAAAAAAACCCGAAACAGATTAGAGAAACATCCGAATCCCTATCATATCTGATATCACCAAAACCTTAACAGCATAAGGTTTGTCAGTATTGAAACAGAAAGGATTAGCTAAAGAAGAAAAATGCTCCCTGTGTGAGCTTGGATAGCTTCCAAATCTTCTTAGTACTGGCACAGTTAGTATCCAAAATACCATAGAACACATAATTAATTCTTCTCAGCCAAATGCTCCACAAAGTTATCAAAAGAAAAAACATGATTGTTATTGCAGCTATTCATCAAGGATGAGTAATGCAGGTTGTCCACAAGCCAAGTATTGAAATCCTTCAGAATTCAACCATTGTACTAGTCAATACCCCATATATCAATCCGAGTTTGAGTGACTTTGGAATAGATAGGTGATCAATTTTTTCAGTGGCGGCTCCACAAAGAGATATGGTATCACTCTCCACAAGGCCTCTACTTCTTCTGTTCTCATTAGGCATAGTCTTGCCATGAGCCAGAGTCCACAAAAAGTGAATCAATTTTTTGTAAATTTTGATCCAATCGCTACTTTCTAATCTAATTGACTGAGTTGCCTCAGTGTCAATAGATTTATAACCAGCAGCAACATTGAAAGATCCTGAAGCAGAACCTTTTCAGAAGGGGGTATCAACATTTGCACCAAAATTGGGGATCACAATGCCAATAATCATGGTTTTTCTCGTCCGGAGTGACCACAGTTTCAATAATGCTAATTTTCCAAGCACCATTACCATCCAAATGTCAGAAACATTATTATAACCAGGGGTATTGGTGGTGTGGTGCTCTAAAAAGGTTTATCACCACAACCAATCTTTCCAAATAGAATTGTCTTTACCATAGACAACACTCCACTTCACATTATCCAAAAAGATATGATTTTGTGAGAGAGCAAGTGGGGGATTTAGAGGAGATGTCTTTGCTTGCATTAACACTTCCTTCTTTTCAGTACTTCTTTCTGAGGATTATACTAAAGAGTATTTTTCTCAAATTCAATACCCTATCTCTAAAAGAGCAAGATTTTGAACTTTAGCTTTTTTCAGCCCAAGTTCACCTTCCTCCTTGGGAAGGCAGAGTCTTCCAATTGACAAGATGTATTTTTTTCTATTCTGCAGTAAGATGAAATCTATGCACACTTTATCAAAATGTTGCAAGTACTTGCTGGGAATGGAAGAGTCTGCATAGCATAAGAAGGCAGAGCAGATAACACACACTTGGTGAGTGTGACTCTCCCAGCAAAGAACAGCTTGCTTTTCGAACCAGAAAGCTTGTCATGGAGCATGGTCACAATATCAACCACATTACTTTTATTGAATTTGCACAAGATTAATGCATAGAATAAGTGAAAGATAACATGGCCATCTCCAGAAGTTTTGAGGCCCTTCCAGTTTTTAGAACTAACAAGACGTTCAATCATGTGGGAAAGCCTTTCCAAACACGTCACGAACAAATAGGGCGAAAGAGGATTTCCCTGTACAAGTCCTCTACCAGTTTTAAAATCATCCATCACCTAGTTATTCCAAATAACGGCAGCATTAAGAGTGTGTATCATACCTCCAAGAAATGCTATTGTAAGCTTTCTCAAGGTCTACATTAACAATCATACCTCCAAACTTGTCTTTCGTGTGTATCGATAATTGAGTAACTATGATTTTATCTTTAGTGGATCTCCCAGGAATGAAACTACATTGGTAAGCCCCAACAAGAGAAGAAATAAGAGGTCTGATTCTATTAAAAATAACTTTAGAGAGGCTTTATAAACATTTATTCTATTGATAACCTCAAGGAAAGAACAAGACATCTAGCAATTGTTTTTATAGAACAAAGCCTGTAAGCCAATAGTATCCCAATACTACTTCTTAAGTTCTTATAGAACAAAGCCTGTAAGCCATATCTACCTGGAGCCTTGAAGGAGTTCATGCTCCAGAAAGTATCTTTAATCTCTTTATCAGTGACTTATCTACTCAAAACATTGCAATCCAAAGAGCTTAGCTTGGGGCAGATACCATCACATCCACTCATACATAGGAAAGTAGCTATCACATGTTATCAGGAGTGAACAAATCGATGAAATAATCAGACATGGTTTCTGAGGCTCAATCTCACTGTCAATCCAAATACCAGCATTGTTTTTAAGAATCAGGATCTCTTTACTCTTCTTTTTGACAATAGTAGAAACATGAAAACGTTTTCAGTTTGGATGTTATATTCTAAACATCCAAATTGTAACAGATCAAGAGAGATAGCCAGAAGATAAATGTCTAAACATGCCTAGACTCTTTGAGGTTGCTGATAGAGCATTTTATTGTAATTTACATGACATGAAACATCTGATAGAGCAATTTATTTATATGCATTGCAGGTTATATAAATAATGGTATAGGCTCAGCTAATTTGGTCCTGATGAGTTCGAATCAATCCTCATTTCCCCAAGATGTGATTTTCCTCCAAGTCGGTCAGCAAAATACGCCCGGTAGAATTCCGCAACAGCGACTGTCTTGAACAGAGGTGGAGTTTGGGGAGAGATGAGGCTGGGAGCTGGGCCGACAATTCCATTAAGGTCACCGCCAAAAAACGCTGCTACAGAAAGCCTCTCTGTGTCTGAATTCACAGTTGCTCGATGCTCAATGCTTCGGTAAATCCCATTTGTCAAAACCTATACAAACAGCAGAATGAGAAATTTCCTCATTCATTACCTTGTTATTGTTGGGGGGAAGTAAAACACTTGTAATTAATTGAATTTTTGACATATAAACCCGTGTAGTATATCTTCGCTGACAGTGCGATACATGCACCATGAGAATTGAAAGATAGCATCCACACAGTATTTATTTTACTTACACCGTGCCTTGAAAAACACACATCCATTGAAATATTGTTAGTGTGCAATGTCAGTAAAATTAATATTGCGTGGAGGTTATCTGTCAATTGTCAGTGAACATACGGGGTTGTATGTCAAAAGTTATAATTATTTAGTATCAGTCCCGTCAATTTTACCAAAAGAAAACTTAGTTGAATCACTTGAAAACATGAGAGCTAGGGACCAAGGTGTCATTGGGCCCGGCCCAGGCTTGAAACCGGCCCTGCCCGCACTAAAAAGCCAAAACTGGCCCCCGTATACTAATAATATATATTGGCCAGGACCTTCCGCCCCCTAACCCCATGGGTTTAGGGCCCAGACCGGTGGGGCTCAAGTTTCCCAACCCCTTAACCCGCCCCGGCCCCCTCTTCCCGTCAACCCGCCCCGCCCCCTCTCTCACAGGCCTCCCTCCAACCCGGCCCCCTCTTCCCGTCAACCCGCCCCGCCCCCCTCTCTCACAGGCCTCCCTCCAACCCGGCCCGCGCTGTTGACACCTTGAGCTAGGGACCTGTTGTACGTACCTCTATCATGTCTCCAACGTTGACGATAAATGCATTAGGAAGAGGCTTAATAGGAATCCAGTTCCCATCTTTCTTGATCTGCAAACCTTCGGTTTCATTGATTTGAAGGAGTATGGTGAGGCCACCGCGATCGGAGTGAGGTGACAGACCAATAGCGAGCTCTGGCTGTGGACATGGAGGATAGTAGTTCATCCTCATAGATTGCAATCCGCCCTCAAACACTTCCCTCATTTCTTCATCACTTATTCCTAGCGCTTTCGCCATAGAGCCAAGTAATTTCATCCCGATAATTTTCAGGTCCATCGAGTATGATTCTATGGTATCTCTGCAAACAAAGAAATCAGTCTCTCAGATTAGGAGTGTGAGAGAGAGAGAGAGAGAGAGAGAGAGAGAGAGAGAGAGAGAGAGAGAGCAGGGAGAGACTGTGATCAAGCTAGGAGTTGTGTTGAGGTTTTCCATGTTCAAAAGCTGGCTAAGGAGCCACTAAGCACAATACCATCAAGGTATGTCTCTCGTGAGAGAGAGAGAGAGAGAGAGAGAGAGAGAGAGAGAGAGAGAGAGAGAGAGAGAGAGAGAGAGAGAGAGAGAGAGAGAGAGAGAGACCTAAATTTAGGAGGGAGCTTAGAAAACAGATGAAGCTTTCTCATGTCATCTGGGATAGTACTGGTTATGTAAAACATATCAGCCCAATCAAGCTTCTGATCCTGTGAAACAACAAAAGCCTGCCCATAGCCATCTAACTCGCCTGGTTGTTGCGAAAACTCCCTTTTCTTCTTTACTGGCAATTTGAAGAAATCTTGGACACTTGCTTTCATTTTCTCCACTGTGGAAGGGTCTACCCCATGATTGATCAACTGCAGTGGAAAATAACAACATTTTCATAAGTTTACACTCCTTGAGAGGGAAGTAAGAAGTAAGCAATAAGAAGTAAGAACATTGCAGAGTTGAGAGTTTTGTTTGTCTATTTGTATACCTGAAAAAATCCCCAATCTCTGCATGCATGGTGAAGCTTCTGTAGCTCTAAGTTTTTGGTTCTATCGTCGCCTCCCGAGAGAAGGGCTTGCAAATCGATGACTGGAACCTTTTGAAGTGAAGAAGAAGCACACAGTAAGAATAGAGGAGAGTCTTGATCAGGATGCACATACCTTGATGGTATTGTGCTCATCAGTGGCTCCTTAGCCAGCTCTTGAACATGAGGAACCTCAAGAGAACTCCCTAGCTTCATCTCTCTCTCTCTCTCTCTCTCTCTCTCTCTCCCTTGTGAGTTGTGTGTGAAGGGGCTATTACGTCAAGTGAGGCTATTTATAAATGGCAAGACATTACTATTTCTCATTTCTTATGGAGTGATTTGGTTGCGATTCAAAACAATTACTCCATGATTGAGATGAGTTTATTGCGTTTCTTGATAGACCAGAAGCTTGATTGGGCTGATATGTTTTACCTAGGCAGTACTCTCCCAGATGTCATGAGAAAGCTTCATCTGTTTTCTAAACTCCCTCCTAAATTTAGGTCTCTATCTCTCTCTCTCGTCAAGGTGGTAAGCTAGATGGTGCCGATGCGTGTTTCTGACGTTATCTTATCTTGTTATTTTGGACTATGTTACAAATTGAATGTTTATCCGACTTCTGGAACTCAACAAATATTGCGGGCGTAGGCGGCATTATTCCTGTCATTAACGTCTGAATCCATCCTCCTCACGGCGTCATATTATGATCGAATACGTCAACAACTTATTACGTCATTGAGGAGGTCCTGTCCTCGATTGTCTTCAGTACAGAGGGATAATTGTCGAAAACCCAGACTGCAAGGTAGTTATCTGTCTTTTACCCTAAAGTAAAATATATATATGCTATAAAATATATTTTACTTTAGGTAAGTGAAGTGGAGATGAGTTGAACAAAGCCACTACCGAGTTCAACAAGCTAGCCTCAGCCTCTGTGTGTTTTGCTAAGAGGGAAGCAAACACTCTAGCTCATAATCTGGCCCAGTTTAGGAGTAGAGTCGATTCAGATGCAGAGTGGGTAGGCACTAGGCAGTTTTCCAAGTTGGATTGTTGATTCAGCTACAGCAGAGATTGATGTAATTGGCCCTCTTCCCCCTTAGGGACTTAATAAAATCTCTTTTTCTCAAAAAAATAAAAAATAAAAATCTCGTTTTGATTGGTTGCAAGGTACTAGTAGTTTTCTGTCTTTTAACCTAAAGTTAAACAGATTTACTCTTCAGAATAAATACTGCAGAAAAGTAACCAGGATACGATTTGAGTTCGCTGCTAATACAGTAGTTTATTTTCTTAACACAGCATGAACACACATAAATATGCTATAAAGTATAAACTAATAATGGCATGGCTTTGTTTATTTGTCCTGATGAGTTCGAATCAATACTCAGATCGTCAAGATGTGATTTCCCACGAAGTCGTTTGGAAAAATACGTTTGGAGAAATACGCTTGGTAGAATTCTCCAACGGTAACAGTCTTGAACAACGGCGGAGTTTGGGGAGAGACGAGGCTGGGAGCTGGGGCCAATTTTCGGTTGAGGTCACTGCCAAAAAACGCCGCTACAGAAAGCCTCTCTTTCACTGAGTTCACAGTTGCTCGATGCTCAATGATTCTATAATTTCCATTTGTCACAATCTGCCCAAACAACAGAATTGGCACCACCAACACAGCTATCAGATTTTTCTCATTTCATTACCTAGTCTTTGTTTGGAAAATAAAGTAACAAATACACAAAAAAGTTCAACGATATTGTCATAGGGTATGTTTGGAAACCAAAGATATACCTTACATTTAGGGTCTAACATGTGGTTCAAATGAAGAGACACAAAAACTAAAGGCATGTATGCCCAAAATGCTAAAGAAAAATAGTATAAACACACGAGGGAGAGGCTGTTGGTTTACGGCTTTACCTCCATCATGTCTCCAACATTGACGATAAATGCACCAGGAATAGGCTTAATAGGAATCCAGAACCCGTCTTTCTTAATATGCAAACCTTTGATTTCATTAACTTGAAGGAGTATGGTGATGTCAGTGCCATCGGAGTGAGGCGACAGACCAATAGCACGCTCTGGCTGTGGGCATGGAGGATAGTAGTTCATCCTAATAGCCATCTTTCCCTCCCCAAACACTTCAATCATTTCGCCATCCTTCATTCTTAGTGCCGCCGTCATTGAGCTGAACAATTTCATGCCTACATCTTTAAGCTCCTCTGAGTATGTTTCAATGGCTTCTCTGCAAGCCAAGAAATCACCACTCACTACAAATTAAGAAATTCTTGATTATTTTCTTTGTTAAGAATTATGGGGTCCACCTCAAAGTCAATTGGCAATGAGGGGAGTAGCCCAAATATCTTATTACGCAGAGACGAAACAGACAGAGTTCCAATGTGGGACAGACAACAACTCTCAACACATACCCCTCTCCTGTAGTGTGCGAAACAAGTAGAGAGAGCACATGTCTGACGCCATGTTGAGAATCGTTGTTTGTCCCGCACTTGAACTCTGTCTGTTTCGTCTGTGCCTAAGATACTTGGGCTACTCTCCCTCACTACCAATTGGTTTTGAGCTGGAACCCCATGATTCTTACAATATCCTAACCCCATAGGTTTGGAGATAGAGAAAGAGGACCTGAATTGATGAGGGAGTTGAGAGAACAAATGAGCCTTTCTCAAGTGCTTTGGGAGAGTGACTATGGTAAAAAGATCACTCGAATCAAGCCTTTGATCTTCACAAACAACAAAGGCCTGCCCGTAGCCATCTAATTCTCCTGGTTCTTGCGAAAACACCTTTTTCTTCTCCACTGGCAATTTGAAGAAACCTTGTACACTTGCTTTCATTTTCTCCACAGTGGAAGGGTCTACTCCATGATTGATCAACTGCAGTGGAAAATAACAATTACATAAGTTTGAACTCCTTGAGAGGGAAGTAAGGAATAAGAACATTGCAGAGTTCAGTTTGTCTATTATTTATGTACCTGAAAAAAGCCCCAATCTCTGCATCCAAGGTGGAGTTTCTGTAGCTCTAAATTTGTGGCTTTATCATCGCCTCCCAATAGAAGGGCTTGCAAGTCGATGACAGGAACCTCCTGAAGTGAAGAAGAAGAAGCAGCCCGCGGTAAGAGTAAAGGAGGATCTTGATCAGGATGCACATATCTGGTTTGTATTGTGGTCAGTGCCTCCTTAGCCAGCTCTTGAACATGGGGAACCTCAAGTGAACTCCCTAGCTTCATCACAGACTCTCCCTGCTTCATCTCTCTCTCTTTCTCTCTCTCTCTGAATCTGTTATGGAGCAATTTAGTCAGTACAAATTTTCAGACAATAATGTTTGAATGCTCAAGATAGATGATTTTTTTGGTTTGGTTACAGTCTCTAAGAGCATCTCCAAGAGAGGGAGTAAAATATTGCGTCCCTGAACTAAATTTGGTTCTGGAGCAAAATTTGCTCCTCCACTTTGTTGCTTGAGCTCCAACAGAGAGGAGCAAAACTGCTACTATTATTTAGGCAGATTCAGCTATATATAATTTTTTTTCTCTTTTTTTTTTCTGTTTGTTTAGTGATAAGAACATTGATTTTTTGTTACAGTACAGGGTTTTTAATAGTCCGTTTGAAGTGTTCGAAATTTGGGAAATTAATTCAATTTTTGAGTGAAGTGAGTTTTTAAATTTTTGCTCCTATGAACAGCGAGTCTCAAGTTTGCTCCTCCAAAAAACTGTCCTCATTATTTGCTCCAGCAGATGCTCCTTTTGTTGGAGCTCTGTTGCGGATTTGGAGCAAAATTTGGTCCAAATCCATCTTTTAGAGATGCTATAAGGTCAGTGTTAACTATCAAAGTATTGCCAATGGTTTTTACCCGAACCTAACGACATCCAAAAATTTTATCGAGAGACGAAGACATTTGCGGGTTCTTCTCTAGCTGTATGCAAGTGACTTTTCACGTTTCATTTAGTCTTTCTTTATTAAGTTTAAGGTCAGTGTCATTTTATCAAGAGATGAAGACATTTGCGGGTCCTTTTTTAGCTGTATGCAAGTGACTTTTCACGTTTCATTTAATTTTTCTTTATTAAGTTTAAGGTCAGCATCACGGGTACACTTCAATCTAGGTGCAAAAGCATTAAAATTAGATGTTAGTGTCAAGTCATGAACACTTCAAGGCACTTGAACATCGACTGTTTGAGGAAAAATTGAACATTTATCCGATTTCTGCGAATTAACAAGCATTTGGCGAATTATCTCATGAGGGCTCAGCAACGCGTTGAACATATCTGGATTATACTGCTCATCCTAACTTTGTCACGGCCATTAAGATCTCACTTGTTTAAATAGGCAAATAAAGACATTGCTGAAATTAAAAGTTGAGAATAGCGAAAAACGACCCATGAATCTGTTCAGCACACTCATTGAAAAAATACAGCAAGGCAGAGACGAACTATTCCATAGATGCTTTGTTATACCAGTGTGATGTAGCCTCAATGTCTCTTTGTGCTTTTTCCTTTTTCAGATCCAAATGTTATACTAGTAGGCTATATATAACTAAAGGCTTTCAATTACACCCTTTCTGCAAGCGCTCTTGGCATTTACTTTCGAATCATTCCTCTTTAACCTCTCGTTTTTTTAATGCCAAATATTACAAAAGAAATATTTTTTGGCTGCATCATGCTCCCCCAACTGCATCTCCGTTGTGGAAGGCCATTGTTAAATGTAAGAATCTCTTGCGGGGAGGAATCAATTGGAAGCTTTCTGATGGCAATAATATATCCGTCTCTAAGCATCCTTGGCTTGTTGATGTCCCAGGGGATTCTATACTGCAGAATTTGAATCAACACAACAATATTAAATGGGTCAAGGACCTAATTATCCCCTCTGATGGAGGAGTTGCGTGGAACTACTCTCTTAAATGGGTCAAGGACTATGGTAAAAAGATCACTCCAATCAAGCCTTTGATCTTTCGAAACAACAAAGGCCTGCCCATAGCCATCTAATTCTCCTGGTTCTTGCGAAAACACCTTTTTCTTCTCCACAGGTAATTTGAAGAAACCTTGGACACTTGCTTTCATTTTCTCCACAGTGGAAGGGTCTACTCCATGATTGATCAACTGCAGTGGAAAATAACAATTTCATAAGTTTGAACTCCTTGGGAGGGAAGTAAGGATTAAGAAAATTGCAGAGTTCAGTTTGTCTATTATTTATGTACCTGAAAAAAGCCCCAATCTCTGCATCCAAGGTGGAGTTTCTGTAGCTCTAAATTTGTGGCTTTATCGTCGCCTCCCAACAGAAGGGCTTGCAAGTCGATGACAGGAACCTCCTGAAGTGAAGAAGAAGAAGAAGCAGCCCGCGGTAAGAGTAGAGGAGGGTCTTGAACAGGATGCACATATCTGGATGGTATTGTGGTCAGTGCCTCCTTAGCCAGCTCTTGAACATGGGGAACCTCAAGTGAACTCCCTAGCTTCATCACAGACTCTCCCTGCTTCATCTCTCTCTCTTTCTCTCTCTCTCTGAATCTGTTATGGAGCAATTTAGTCAGTATAAATTTTCAGACAATAATGTTTGAATGCTCAAGATAGATGATTTTTTTGGTTTGGTTACAGTCTCTAAGAGCATCTCCAAGAGAGGGAGTAAAATATTGCGTCCCTGAACTAAATTTGGTTCTGGAGCAAAATTTGCTCCTCCACTTTGTTGCTTGAGCTCCAACAGAGAGGAGCAAAACTGCTACTATTATTTAGGCAGATTCAGCTATATATAATTTTTTTTCTCTTTTTTTTTTTCTGTTTGTTTAGTGATAAGAACATTGATTTTTTGTTACAGTACAGGGTTTTTAATAGTCCGTTTGAAGTGTTCGAAATTTGGGAAATTAATTCAATTTTTGAGTGAAGTGAGTTTTTAAATTTTTGCTCCTATGAACAGCGAGTCTCAAGTTTGCTCCTCCAAAAAACTGTCCTCATTATTTGCTCTAGCAGATGCTCCTTTTGTTGGAGCTCTGTTGCGGATTTGGAGCAAAATTTGGTCCAAATCCATCTTTTAGAGATGCTATAAGGTCAGTGTTAACTATCAAAGTATTGCCAATGGTTTTTACCCGAACCTAACGACATCCAAAAATTTTATCGAGAGACGAAGACATTTGCGGGTTCTTCTCTAGCTGTATGCAAGTGACTTTTCACGTTTCATTTAGTCTTTCTTTATTAAGTTTAAGGTCAGTGTCATTTTATCAAGAGATGAAGACATTTGCGGGTCCTTCTTTAGCTGTATGCAAGTGACTTTTCACGTTTCATTTAATTTTTCTTTATTAAGTTTAAGGTCAGCATCACGGGTACACTTCAATCTAGGTGCAAAAGCATTAAAATTAGATGTTAGTGTCAAGTCATGAACACTTCAAGGCACTTGAACACCGACTGTTTGGGGAAAAATTGAACATTTATCCGATTTCTGCGAATTAACAAGCATTTGGCGAATTATCTCATGAGGGCTCAGCAACGCGTTGAACATATCTGGATTATACTGCTCATCCTAACTTTGTCACGGCCATTAAGATCTCACTTGTTTAAATAGGCAAATAAAGACATTGCTGAAATTAAAAGTTGAGAATAGCGAAAAACGACCCATGAATCTGTTCAGCACACTCATTGAAAAAATACAGCAAGGCAGAGACGAACTATTCCATAGATGCTTTGTTATACCAGTGTGATGTAGCCTCAATGTCTCTTTGTGCTTTTTCCTTTTTCAGATCCAAATGTTATACTAGTAGGCTATATATAACTAAAGGCTTTCAATTACACCCTTTCTGCAAGCGCTCTTGGCATTTACTTTCGAATCATTCCTCTTTAACCTCTCGTTTTTTTAATGCCAAATATTGCAAAAGAAATATTTTTTGGCTGCATCATGCTCCCCCAACTGCATCTCCGTTGTGGAAGGCCATTGTTAAATGTAAGAATCTCTTGCGGGGAGGAATCAATTGGAAGCTTTCTGATGGCAATAATATATCCGTCTCTAAGCATCCTTGGCTTGTTGATGTCCCAGGGGATTCTATACTGCAGAATTTGAATCAACACAACAATATTAAATGGGTCAAGGACCTAATTATCCCCTCTGATGGAGGAGTTGCATGGAACTACTCTCTTAAATGGGTCAAGGACTATGGTAAAAAGATCACTCCAATCAAGCCTTTGATCTTTCGAAACAACAAAGGCCTGCCCATAGCCATCTAATTCTCCTGGTTCTTGCGAAAACACCTTTTTCTTCTCCACAGGTAATTTGAAGAAACCTTGGACACTTGCTTTCATTTTCTCCACAGTGGAAGGGTCTACTCCATGATTGATCAACTGCAGTGGAAAATAACAATTTCATAAGTTTGAACTCCTTGGGAGGGAAGTAAGGATTAAGAAAATTGCAGAGTTCAGTTTGTCTATTATTTATGTACCTGAAAAAAGCCCCAATCTCTGCATCCAAGGTGGAGTTTCTGTAGCTCTAAATTTGTGGCTTTATCGTCGCCTCCCAACAGAAGGGCTTGCAAGTCGATGACAGGAACCTCCTGAAGTGAAGAAGAAGAAGAAGCAGCCCGCGGTAAGAGTAGAGGAGGGTCTTGAACAGGATGCACATATCTGGATGGTATTGTGGTCAGTGCCTCCTTAGCCAGCTCTTGAACATGGGGAACCTCAAGTGAACTCCCTAGCTTCATCACAGACTCTCCCTGCTTCATCTCTCTCTCTTTCTCTCTCTCTCTGAATCTGTTATGGAGCAATTTAGTCAGTATAAATTTTCAGACAATAATGTTTGAATGCTCAAGATAGATGATTTTTTTGGTTTGGTTACAGTCTCTAAGAGCATCTCCAAGAGAGGGAGTAAAATATTGCGTCCCTGAACTAAATTTGGTTCTGGAGCAAAATTTGCTCCTCCACTTTGTTGCTTGAGCTCCAACAGAGAGGAGCAAAACTGCTACTATTATTTAGGCAGATTCAGCTATATATAATTTTTTTTCTCTTTTTTTTTTTCTGTTTGTTTAGTGATAAGAACATTGATTTTTTGTTACAGTACAGGGTTTTTAATAGTCCGTTTGAAGTGTTCGAAATTTGGGAAATTAATTCAATTTTTGAGTGAAGTGAGTTTTTAAATTTTTGCTCCTATGAACAGCGAGTCTCAAGTTTGCTCCTCCAAAAAACTGTCCTCATTATTTGCTCCAGCAGATGCTCCTTTTGTTGGAGCTCTGTTGCGGATTTGGAGCAAAATTTGGTCCAAATCCATCTTTTAGAGATGCTATAAGGTCAGTGTTAACTATCAAAGTATTGCCAATGGTTTTTACCCGAACCTAACGACATCCAAAAATTTTATCGAGAGACGAAGACATTTGCGGGTTCTTCTCTAGCTGTATGCAAGTGACTTTTCACGTTTCATTTAGTCTTTCTTTATTAAGTTTAAGGTCAGTGTCATTTTATCAAGAGATGAAGACATTTGCGGGTCCTTCTTTAGCTGTATGCAAGTGACTTTTCACGTTTCATTTAATTTTTCTTTATTAAGTTTAAGGTCAGCATCACGGGTACACTTCAATCTAGGTGCAAAAGCATTAAAATTAGATGTTAGTGTCAAGTCATGAACACTTCAAGGCACTTGAACACCGACTGTTTGGGGAAAAATTGAACATTTATCCGATTTCTGCGAATTAACAAGCATTTGGCGAATTATCTCATGAGGGCTCAGCAACGCGTTGAACATATCTGGATTATACTGCTCATCCTAACTTTGTCACGGCCATTAAGATCTCACTTGTTTAAATAGGCAAATAAAGACATTGCTGAAATTAAAAGTTGAGAATAGCGAAAAACGACCCATGAATCTGTTCAGCACACTCATTGAAAAAATACAGCAAGGCAGAGACGAACTATTCCATAGATGCTTTGTTATACCAGTGTGATGTAGCCTCAATGTCTCTTTGTGCTTTTTCCTTTTTCAGATCCAAATGTTATACTAGTAGGCTATATATAACTAAAGGCTTTCAATTACACCCTTTCTGCAAGCGCTCTTGGCATTTACTTTCGAATCATTCCTCTTTAACCTCTCGTTTTTTTAATGCCAAATATTGCAAAAGAAATATTTTTTGGCTGCATCATGCTCCCCCAACTGCATCTCCGTTGTGGAAGGCCATTGTTAAATGTAAGAATCTCTTGCGGGGAGGAATCAATTGGAAGCTTTCTGATGGCAATAATATATCCGTCTCTAAGCATCCTTGGCTTGTTGATGTCCCAGGGGATTCTATACTGCAGAATTTGAATCAACACAACAATATTAAATGGGTCAAGGACCTAATTATCCCCTCTGATGGAGGAGTTGCGTGGAACTACTCTCTTAAATGGGTCAAGGACTATGGTAAAAAGATCACTCCAATCAAGCCTTTGATCTTCAGAAACAACAAAGGCCTGCCCATAGCCATCTAATTCTCCTGGTTCTTGCGAAAACACCTTTTTCTTCTCCACAGGTAATTTGAAGAAACCTTGGACACTTGCTTTCATTTTCTCCACAGTGGAAGGGTCTACTCCATGATTGATCAACTGCAGTGGAAAATAACAATTTCATAAGTTTGAACTCCTTGGGAGGGAAGTAAGGATTAAGAAAATTGCAGAGTTCTGTTTGTCTATTATTTATGTACCTGAAAAAAGCCCCAATCTCTGCATCCAAGGTGGAGTTTCTGTAGCTCTAAATTTGTGGCTTTATCGTCGCCTCCCAACAGAAGGGCTTGCAAGTCGATGACAGGAACCTCCTGAAGTGAAGAAGAAGAAGAAGCAGCCCGCGGTAAGAGTAGAGGAGGGTCTTGAACAGGATGCACATATCTGGATGGTATTGTGGTCAGTGCCTCCTTAGCCAGCTCTTGAACATGGGGAACCTCAAGTGAACTCCCTAGCTTCATCACAGACTCTCCCTGCTTCATCTCTCTCTCTTTCTCTCTCTCTCTGAATCTGTTATGGAGCAATTTAGTCAGTATAAATTTTCAGACAATAATGTTTGAATGCTCAAGATAGATGATTTTTTTGGTTTGGTTACAGTCTCTAAGAGCATCTCCAAGAGAGGGAGTAAAATATTGCGTCCCTGAACTAAATTTGGTTCTGGAGCAAAATTTGCTCCTCCACTTTGTTGCTTGAGCTCCAACAGAGAGGAGCAAAACTGCTACTATTATTTAGGCAGATTCAGCTATATATAATTTTTTTTCTCTTTTTTTTTTTTTTCTGTTTGTTTAGTGATAAGAACATTGATTTTTTGTTACAGTACAGGGTTTTTAATAGTCCGTTTGAAGTGTTCGAAATTTGGGAAATTAATTCAATTTTTGAGTGAAGTGAGTTTTTAAATTTTTGCTCCTATGAACAGCGAGTCTCAAGTTTGCTCCTCCAAAAAACTGTCCTCATTATTTGCTCCAGCAGATGCTCCTTTTGTTGGAGCTCTGTTGCGGATTTGGAGCAAAATTTGGTCCAAATCCATCTTTTAGAGATGCTATAAGGTCAGTGTTAACTATCAAAGTATTGCCAATGGTTTTTACCCGAACCTAACGACATCCAAAAATTTTATCGAGAGACGAAGACATTTGCGGGTTCTTCTCTAGCTGTATGCAAGTGACTTTTCACGTTTCATTTAGTCTTTCTTTATTAAGTTTAAGGTCAGTGTCATTTTATCAAGAGATGAAGACATTTGCGGGTCCTTCTTTAGCTGTATGCAAGTGACTTTTCACGTTTCATTTAATTTTTCTTTATTAAGTTTAAGGTCAGCATCACGGGTACACTTCAATCTAGGTGCAAAAGCATTAAAATTAGATGTTAGTGTCAAGTCATGAACACTTCAAGGCACTTGAACACCGACTGTTTGGGGAAAAATTGAACATTTATCCGATTTCTGCGAATTAACAAGCATTTGGCGAATTATCTCATGAGGGCTCAGCAACGCGTTGAACATATCTGGATTATACTGCTCATCCTAACTTTGTCACGGCCATTAAGATCTCACTTGTTTAAATAGGCAAATAAAGACATTGCTGAAATTAAAAGTTGAGAATAGCGAAAAACGACCCATGAATCTGTTCAGCACACTCATTGAAAAAATACAGCAAGGCAGAGACGAACTATTCCATAGATGCTTTGTTATACCAGTGTGATGTAGCCTCAATGTCTCTTTGTGCTTTTTCCTTTTTCAGATCCAAATGTTATACTAGTAGGCTATATATAACTAAAGGCTTTCAATTACACCCTTTCTGCAAGCGCTCTTGGCATTTACTTTCGAATCATTCCTCTTTAACCTCTCGTTTTTTTAATGCCAAATATTGCAAAAGAAATATTTTTTGGCTGCATCATGCTCCCCCAACTGCATCTCCGTTGTGGAAGGCCATTGTTAAATGTAAGAATCTCTTGCGGGGAGGAATCAATTGGAAGCTTTCTGATGGCAATAATATATCCGTCTCTAAGCATCCTTGGCTTGTTGATGTCCCAGGGGATTCTATACTGCAGAATTTGAATCAACACAACAATATTAAATGGGTCAAGGACCTAATTATCCCCTCTGATGGAGGAGTTGCGTGGAACTACTCTCTTAAATGGGTCAAGGACTATGGTAAAAAGATCACTCCAATCAAGCCTTTGATCTTTCGAAACAACAAAGGCCTGCCCATAGCCATCTAATTCTCCTGGTTCTTGCGAAAACACCTTTTTCTTCTCCACAGGTAATTTGAAGAAACCTTGGACACTTGCTTTCATTTTCTCCACAGTGGAAGGGTCTACTCCATGATTGATCAACTGCAGTGGAAAATAACAATTTCATAAGTTTGAACTCCTTGGGAGGGAAGTAAGGATTAAGAAAATTGCAGAGTTCAGTTTGTCTATTATTTATGTACCTGAAAAAAGCCCCAATCTCTGCATCCAAGGTGGAGTTTCTGTAGCTCTAAATTTGTGGCTTTATCGTCGCCTCCCAACAGAAGGGCTTGCAAGTCGATGACAGGAACCTCCTGAAGTGAAGAAGAAGAAGAAGCAGCCCGCGGTAAGAGTAGAGGAGGGTCTTGAACAGGATGCACATATCTGGATGGTATTGTGGTCAGTGCCTCCTTAGCCAGCTCTTGAACATGGGGAACCTCAAGTGAACTCCCTAGCTTCATCACAGACTCTCCCTGCTTCATCTCTCTCTCTTTCTCTCTCTCTCTGAATCTGTTATGGAGCAATTTAGTCAGTACAATTTTTCAGACAATAATGTTTGAATGCTCAAGATAGATGAGTTTTTTGGTTTGGTTACAGGCTCTAAGAGCATCTCCAAGAGAGGGAGTAAAATATTGCGTCCCTGAACTAAATTTGGTTCTGGAGCAAAATTTGCTCCTCCACTTTGTTGCTTGAGCTCCAACAGAGAGGAGCAAAACTGCTACTATTATTTAGGCAGATTCAGCTATATATATATATTTTTTTTCTCTTTTTTTTCTGTTTGATTAGTGATAAGAACATTGATTTTTTGTTACAGTACAGGGTTTTTAATAGTCCGTTTGAAGTGTTTGAAATTTGGGAAATTAATTCAATTTTTGAGTGAAGTGAGTTTTTAAATTTTTGCTCCTATGAACAGCGAGTCTCAAGTTTGCTCCTCCAAAAAACTGTCCTCATTATTTGCTCCAGCAGATGCTCCTTTTGTTGGAGCTCTGTTGCGGATTTGGAGCAAAATTTGGTCCAAATCCATCTTTTAGAGATGCTATAAGGTCAGTGTTAACTATCAAAGTATTGCCAATGGTTTTTACCCGAACCTAACAACATCCAAAAATTTTATCGAGAGACGAAGACATTTGCGGGTTCTTCTCTAGCTGTATGCAAGTGACTTTTCGCGTTTCATTTAGTCTTTCTTTATTAAGTTTAAGGTCAGTGTCATTTTATCAAGAGATGAAGACATTTGCGGGTCCTTCTCTAGCTGTATGCAAGTGACTTTTCACGTTTCATTTAATTTTTCTTTATTAAGTTTAAGGTCAGCATCACGGGTACACTTCAATCTAGGTGCAAGAGCATTAAAATTAGATGTTAGTGTCAAGTCATGAACACTTCAAGGCACTTGAACACCGACTGTTTGGGGAAAAATTGAACATTTATCCGATTTCTGCGAATTAACAAGCATTTGGCGAATTATCTCATGAGGGCTCAGCAACGCGTTGAACATATCTGGATTATACTGCTCATCCTAACTTTGTCACGGCCATTAAGATCTCACTTGTTTAAATAGGCAAATAAAGACATTGCTGAAATTAAAAGTTGAGAATAGCGAAAAACGCCCCATGAATCTGTTCAACACACTGATTGAAAAAATACAGCAAGGCAGAGACGAACTACTCCATATATGCTTTGTTATACCAGTGTGATGTAGCCTCAATGTCTCTTTGTGCTTTTTCCTTTTTCAGATCCAAATGTTATACTAGTAGGCTATATATAACTAAAGGCTTTCAATTACGCCCTTTCTGCAAGCACTCTTGGCATTTACTTTCGAATCATTCCTCTTTAACCTCTCGTTTTTTTAATGCCAAATATTGCAAAAGAAATGTTTTTTGGCTGCATAATGCTCCCCCAACTGCATCTCCGTTGTGGAAGGCCATTGTTAAAGGTAAGAATCTCATGCGAGGAGGAATCAATTGGAAGCTTTCTGATGGAAAGAATATATCCGTCTCTAAGCATCCTTGGCTTGTTGATGTCCCAGGGGATTTTATACTGCAGAATTTGAATCAACACAACAATATTAAATGGGTCAAGGACCTAATTATCCCCTCTGATGGAGGATTTGTGTGGAACTACTCTCTTAAATGGGTCAAGGACTATGCTAAAACGATCACTCCAATCAAGCCTCTGATCTTCAGAAACAACAAAGGCCTGCCCGTAGCCATCTAATTCTCATGGTTCTTGCGAAACTCCTTTTTCTTCTCCACTGGTAATTTGAAGAAACCTTGGAAACTTGCTTTCATTTTCTCCACAATGGAAGGGTCTACTCCATGATTGATCAACTGCAGTGGAAAATAACAATTTCATAAGTTTGAACTCCTTGAGAGGGAAGTAAGGATTAAGAACATTGCAGAATTCATTTTGTCTATTATTTATGTACCTGAAAAAAGCCCCAATCTCTGCATCCAAGGTGGAGTTTCTGTAGCTCTAAATTTGTGGCTTTATCGTCGCCTCCCAATAGAAGGGCTTGCAAGTCGATGACAGGAACCTGCTGAAGTGAAGTAGAAGAAGCAGCCCGCGGTAAGAGTAGAGGAGGGTCTTGAACAGGATGCGCATATCTGGATGGTATTGTTGTCAGTGCCTCCTTAGCCAGCTCTTGAACATGGGGAACCTCAAGTGAACACCCTAGCTTCATCACAGACTCTCCCTGCTTCATCTCTCTCTCTCTCTCTCTCTCTTTGAATCTGTTCTGGAGCAATTTAGTCAGTACAATTTTTCAGACAATAATGTTTGAATGCTCAAGATAGATGTCTTTTTTGGTTTAGTTACAGGCTCTAAGAGCATCTCCAAGAGAGGGAGTAATATATTGTGTCCCTGAACTAAATTTGGTTCTGGAGCGAAATTTGCTCCTCCACTTTGTTGCTTGAGCTCCAACGGAGAGGAGCAAAACTGCTACTATTATTTAAGCAGATTCAGCTATATATAATTTTTTTCTCTCCTTTTTTTTCTGTTTGATTAGTGATAAGAACATTGATTTTTTGTTACAGTATAGGGTTTTTAATAGTCCGTTTGAAGTGTTTGAAATTTGGGAAATTAATTCAATTTTTGAGTGAAGTGAGTTTTTAAATTTTTGCTCCTATGAACAGCGAGTCTCAAGTTTGCTCCTCCCAAAAATTGTCCTCATTATTTTCTCCAGCAGATGCTCCTTTTGTTGGAGCTCTGTTGCGGATTTGGAGCAAAATTTGGTCCAAATCCATCTTTTAGAGATGCTATAAGGTCAGTGTTAACTATCAAAGTATTGCCAATGGTTTTTACCCGAACCTAACGACATCCACAAATTTTATCGAGAGACGAAGACATTTGCGGGTCCTTCTCTAGCTGTATGCAAGTGACTTTTCACGTTTCATTTAGTCTTTCTTTATTAAGTTTAAGGTCAGTGTCATTTTATCAAGAGATGAAGACATTTGCGGGTCCTTCTCTAGCTGTATGCAAGTGACTTTTCACGTTTCATTTAGTTTTTTTTATTAAGTTTAAGGTCAGCGTCACAGGTACACTTCAATCTAGGTGCAAAAGCATTAAAATTAGATGTTAGTGTCAAGTCATGAACACTTCAAGGCACTTGAACACCGACTGTTTGGGGAGAAATTGAACATTTATCCGATTTCTGCGAATTAACAAGCATTTGGCGAATTATCTCATGAGGGCTCATCAACGCGTTGAACATATCTGGATTATACTGCTCATCCTAAATTTATCACGGCCATTAAGATCTCACTTGTTTAAATAGGCAAATAAAGACATTGCTGAAATTAAAAGTTGAGAATAGCGAAAAACGCCCCATGAATCTGTTCAGCACACTGATTGAAAAAATACAGCAAGGCAGAGACGAACTACTCCATATATGCTTTGTTATACCAGTGTGATGTAGCCTCAATGTCTCTTTGTGCTTTTTCCTTTTTCAGATCCAAATGTTATACTAGTAGGCTATATATAACTAAAGGCTTTCAATTACGCCCTTTCTGCAAGCACTCTTGGCATTTACTTTCGAATCATTCCTCTTTATTTAACCTCTCGTTTTTTTAATGCCAAATATTGCAAAAGAAATGTTTTTTGGCTGCATAATGCTCCCCCAACTGCATCTCCGTTGTGGAAGGCCATTGTTAAAGGTAAGAATATCTTGCGGGGAGGAATCAATTGGAAGCTTTCTGATGGCAAGAATATATCCGTCTCTAAGCATCCTTGGCTTGTTGATGTCCCAGGGAATTTTATACTGCAGAATTTGAATCAACACAACAATATTAAATGGGTCAAGGACCTAATTATCCCCTCTGATGGAGGATTTGCGTGGAACTACTCTCTTAAATGGGTCAAGGACTATGGTAAAACGATCACTCCAATCAAGCCTCTGATCTTCAGAAACAACAAAGGTCTGCCTGTAGCCATCTAATTCTCATGGTTCTTGCGAAAACTCCTTTTTCTTCTCCACTGGCAATTTGAAGAAACCTTGGACACTTGCGTTCATTTTCTCCACAGTGGAAGGGTCTACTCCATGATTGATCAACTGCAGTGGAAAATAACAATTTCATAAGTTTGAAATCCTTGAGAGGGAAGTAAGGATTAAGAACATTGCAGAGTTCAGTTTGTCTATTATTTATGTACCTGAAAAAGGCCCCAATCTCTGCATCCAAGGTGGAGTTTCTGTAGCTCTAAATTTGTGGCTTTATCGTCGCCTCCCAATAGAAGGTCTTGCAAGTCGATGACAGGAACCTCCTGAAGTGAAGAAGAAGAAGAAGCAGCCCGCTGTAAGAGTAGAGGAGGGGCTTGAACATGATGCACATATCTGGATGGTATTGTGGTCAGTGCCTCCTTAGCCAGCTCCTGAACATGGGGAACCTCAAGTGAACTCCCTAGCTTCATCACAGACTCTCCCTGCTTCATCACCCTCTCTCTATCTCTCTCTCTCTCTCTCTGAATCTGTTATGGAGCAATTTAGTCAGTACAAGTTTTCAGACAATAATGTTTGAATGCTCAAGATAGATGACTTTTTTGGTTTGGTTACAGGCTCTAAGAGCATCTTCAAGAGAGGGAGTAAAATATTGTGTCCCTGAACTAAATTTGGTTCTGGAGCGAAATTTGCTCCTCCACTTTGTTGCTTGAGCTCCAACAAAGAGGAGCAAAACTTCTACTATAATTTAAGCAGATTCAGCTATATATAATTTTTTTTCTCTCCTTTTTTTCTGTTTGATTAGTGATAAGAATATTGATTTTTTGTTACAGTATAGGGTTTTTAATAGTCCATTTGAAGTGTTTGAAATTTGGGAAATTAATTCAATTTTTGAGTGAAGTGAGTTTTTAAATTTTTGCTCCTATGAACAGCGAGTCTCAAGTTTGCTCTTCCAAAAAAATGTCCTCATTATTTGCTCCAGCAGATGCTCCTTTTGTTGGAGCTCTGTTGCGGATTTGGAGCAAAATTTGGTCCAAATCCATCTTTTAGAGATGCTATAAGGTCAGTGTTAACTATCAAAGTATTTCCAATGGTTTTTACCCGAACCTAACGACATCCACAAATTTTATCGAGAGACGAAGACATTTGCGGGTCCTTCTCTAGCTGTATGCAAGTGACTTTTCACATTTTATTTAGTCTTTTTTTATTAAGTTTAAAGTCACTGTCATTTTATCAAGAGATGAAGACATTTGCGGGTCCTTCTCTAGCTGTATGCAAGTGACTTTTCACGTTTCATTTAGTTTTTTTTTATTAAGTTTAAGGTCAGCGTCACGGGTACACTTCAATCTAGGTGCAAAAGCATTAAAATTAGATGTTAGTGTCAAGTCATGAACACTTCAAGGCACTTGAACACCGACTGTTTGGGGAGAAATTGAACATTTATCCGATTTCTGCGAATTAATAAGCATTTGGCGAATTATCTCATGAGGGCTCAGCAACGCGTTGAACATATCTGGATTATACTGCTCATCCTAACTTTGTCACGGCCATTAAGATCTCACTTGTTTAAATAGGCAAATAAAGACATTGCTGAAATTATAAGTTGAGAATAGCGAAAAACGCCCCATGAATCTGTTCAGCACACTGATTGAAAAAATACAGCAAGGCAGAGACGAACTACTCCATATATGCTTTGTTATACCAGTGTGATGTAGCCTCAATGTCTCTTTGTGCTTTTTCCTTTTTCAGATCCAAATGTTATACTAGTAGGCTATATATAACTAAAGGCTTTCAATTACGCCCTTTCTGCAAGCACTCTTGGCATTTACTTTCGAATCATTCCTCTTTAACCTCTCGTTTTTTTAATGCCAAATATTGCAAAAGAAATGTTTTTTGGCTGCATAATGCTCCCCCAACTGCATCTCCGTTGTGGAAGGCCATTGTTAAAGGTAAGAATCTCTTGTGGGGAGGAATCAATTGGAAGCTTTCTGATGGCAATAATATATCCGTCTCTAAGCATCCTTGGCTTGTTGATGTCCCATGGGATTCTATACTGCAGAATTTGAATCAACACAACAATATTAAATGGGTCAAGGACCTAATTATCCCCTCTGATGGAGGAGTTGCGTGGAACTACTCTCTTATCTCCTCAATTTTCCCTCAATGGTTAACCAACCTCATTCTCACTACTCCTCTAAACAATCCCACAAATGAACCTCTCTGGCACATTAACCATAATAATTCCTTCTCGGTTAAGTCTCTTTACAACCAACTGTTTAACCCCCTTCCGAAACCAAATCTTAAACCAAATAAACATTCCTTCAACCCTAGTTTAACGTCTTTTAGATGGAAGCATGTCTGGAAACTAAAATTCCCTGACAAGATAATTTTTTTCATTTGGCAACTCATACATCAAATTCTCCCCACAAAAGATCTGCTAAGCTCTAGAGGGATTAACTGTGACTTACGATGTGTTTTTTGTCATAATAATGAAAGTATTAATCACCTCTTCATGCATTGTATCTTTTCCAAATCTATTTTCCACAAGCTGCAAATTCACTATACTTTTTCTGAAAACATCACTGCCTGGTTGGATTATTGGATCAAAAAAACAACCAGCTCTCCTCACCATCACATTACTTGGATCATAGCCTGTTGGATCATTTGGAAGCAGAGAAATGAAACCATTTTCAAAGGGAATCCTCCAAGTACTGATAACTGTTACTTTCATATATCCACTCTAGCATCGCAAATCTCAAATGTTTTCATGTCCACACACACACAGCTTTAGCATTGGTTGCAGAAGAGAAGGCAAAGCCAAAACCATCCTCTGAGGTGACTGCTAGGAAACAGAAGACTGAAGCAAAAAGGGTAGTTAAGGGAAAGGTTCCAATGTCTGCTGCTGACTCCATGGTTCCCAAGAAGCCAAGAGGTATAGAAGCAGCTTTAGAACGCTTCATGAAAGACTATCCATCAGAGGAACAACTGAAGTTGAAAGTCTTGGAGGAGGAAAGAAGAATGGAGGAAATTGCTGCCATGTACAAGGCTAAGTCTCAAGGTTTCATCTTGGTTGATGGGAAGCTAGTGGATCAAAATGAAGAAGCCCTCTTTCAATTTCTCAGGGAGAAGTCAGGATCAAAAGTGAAGGACAATGCAGTCTCTAATGCAGTCTCTAAAGATTAGTTCGTTTTGTGAGTTTGATCAGTCTCAAAACTTTGTTTCATCTTTGGTTATGTTTATTGTGTTGGTTCAGTCTTGTTACGTTGGATGTTTGGTAGTCATGTTTAGGGGTGGATGATCTGGTTTTCTTTCGGTGTCCTGTGTTGTTACTTCGATGTATTTTCTTTCTATTTGGCTCTTTTCTAATGAAGTTCTCCAATTTCCCAAATAAAAAGAAAACACACCCACAAAACAATGACAATATCTGACTACTGCTTGATAAATTCTGATTGCAGAATAAGTTGACTTTCTTAAAGGTGAATAGATAGATAGAAAAGGATCACGTGTACTTAAATACCTGGTACCTGAAAAAAGCCCCAAAACGTATGGTGAAGCTTCTCGAGTTCCGAGTTCATGAGCCCATCATCATCATCATCATCATCATCGTCATCTCCATGGATTGAAGTCTTAACAAGAACCTTAAATGAATCAGCAGGTGACAGTAGCAGTAAAAAATCTTGATCACGATGCACATACCTGGAACCAGTAAACAAAGAGAGCCTCAAGGGATAGCATTTCATAACTTATCCTTGCTCCTTCACCAACTCCTGAACATATGAAACCTGTAATTATCCCCCTTGTTTCATCTCTCCCTCTCTCTGTCCGACAAATACAAATACATTAGCAATACCACAAAAATAAAAATATTTAGGCTATCAACTGCAATCGAGGTCGTTGCTCTCACTCCCTCTCAGACAAATACAAATACATTAACCTATACATTATGACTAGGATACAGTTAAGAAGAAAGAAACAACTACACTTTGCAATACCATTAAATATATTTAGCAACGTGGATCGGCTTTATAGAGTAAATTATTGGTACTTGTGAGGTCAACGATACTTATCAGCTCTCTCTCTCTCACACACACGTATGCACACACGACGACTGCCAACAGTCACTAAAGAGGTGACGCTATACAATGGCAGCAAAACATCATTGATTTCTCTCCTTTTCACCAGGCAGTTAGGTAAGCTTTCAGACAATAAAAATGAATACGTGTGAAGTGTATGCTACCAAAGTACAGATGTTTGTTTAAGGAGTTTCCTTATACCATCCTTGAGATTATTGTCAAAGTATCAATATCATTACTGATGTTTTAACCAATCATAATGCCATCTAATTTTCAGGTTCGCCAAGACTGTTGATGTGTCATTTCTTAATCTACAGTATCATTCATGCAGCCTGGCCAAAGAATCTAACTTCATCCCACAGTTGAGACTGTTATGTGGTTCACCTCTGTGAAGTTAATCTTTTCTTAATTAATATATTAACATTCCAGGATACTTTGCTTGGAATTGAAGCGTAATATTCAATTTATTTTCAGGTGATCCTGCTTAGATGGTGATCAGGTTAAAAATAAATAAATAAATAAATAAATAAATAAATAAATAAATAAATAAATAAATAAATAAATAAATAAATAAATAAATAAATAAGCTGCTCATATATAACTTCACCAGTCAGCATGAATAAGAAATATACAAAAGTAAAGACCAACAGAAATCAGGACAACATTGAACACACATACATACATAGTTTTAAGGTTGGGGTGTGGCTCAGCTATATTGGTCCTGGAGATTCAGAACAAATCCTCATAGCGTCTAGGTGCGATTTTCCACGAAGTTCACGAGAAAAGTTTGCCCTAAAGAAGTCGGTAACAGTGACTGTTCTGAACAATGGTGGAGTTTGAGGAGAGATAAGGCTGGGAGCTGGACCCAAGTCTCCATGGAGATTCGGACTGAGAAATGTCGCTATGGAGAGTCTTTCTTTCTCTGAGTTGACAGTTGCTCGATGCTCAATACTAGGATAATTTCCATTTGTCACAATCTGTCCAAGCAATGAAAATGTAACCAATATAGTTTTCAGTACGACCCTTTTACATTTGGAAATCGCAAGTTAAGAAGACGAAAACGACATGAACACAACCACTTTTCTACCGTTACATGGACTTTGCCTACAGGCATAAATATATCCACTCTGCAAACAAAACCATCTTGAGAATCCATGAAAATTACAGCCAGATTGGGCCATTGCATGAGAATCCTAAAACTAATCATTAAATTATAAGGTAAAAGACACTTTCACCCCCTTGGATTCGACATAAAGACACTGTTTGGAAAAAAACACCTTCACCCCTTCTGTGTGCCAAAATTCATGACACTTACACCCCCTAATTGTGTCATTCCATACACTATGAGGACAAATTTGTCTCAAAACTACTACCAGTGACATCCCCACCTCCAAACTAAAGAGGTTGCAATCAGGGACTGTAGATGTCCCGCAATTCGGGACACTGAAGGAGTGAAAGTGTCATTTCCCAAACTGGAAGGGGTTAAAGTGTCTTTGTGTCAAACCTGAGGGGGTGAAAGTGTCTTTTACCCTAAATTATACGGAGCAATAGTAAAGGCCTCGTTTTACTTATTTTAAATCCCATTTTATGCATCCTCTCTTCATATCGGTGTGGTTAGTAAAAACAATATGTAATAACTTTTAATTGACATTGTACCATCACATTTCAATAAGTCAAAACGCGCTTTTCCTTTTTTTCCAAATTCACAAATCACAAGCCGGCCAGGAACGATAGTGATGATTATCATGACAAGTACTGAATATATATATATATATATATATATATATATATATATATATATATATATATATATATATATATATTCACACAACATAACATAAACCGACCCATAAAAAGACAGCGACTAAATGAAATCTCGAACATTGAAAACGTGACCACTGTAAAATGTGTGGTATTTAAGGACGGAAAGCTTGATGAAAAGGGATATTTATCAAATAAAAGATATTCATGGAGACCAAAATTGGGATTTTTTTAAGAAGAAAGAGACACCAGATGCTGTTGAGAGCTTAGCCAGAGATAGCAGAGACAGTTAGAGCTGATAAGTGGGTCGGTTAACTGCCTAACTGGACCACATCAGCCCGTGTAGACCCGTGTGGTCCAAAACGGGCCTAGGACCGAGTATGTAGTGGTCCACGCCGGTTTGAGCTTTAGTGGACCATGTAAACCATTATGACGAGTAAATAAATATAAACATGAGAGTGACAAATTTACCTCTAACATGTCCCCAATGTTGATAATGAAAGCATCAGGAAGAGGCTTAATAGGAACCCACATTCCATCTTTCCTTATCTGCAGACCTTCCATTTCATTCACTTGAAGGAGGATGGTGAGGCCAATGCCATCAGAGTGAGGTGACAGGCCGACGGCAAGCTCTGGCTGTGGACACGGAGGATAGTAGTTCATCCTCATGGATTGCATTCCTTCGTCAAAAAACTTCCTCATCTCTTCATCCTTCATGCCTAGTGCCTTCGCCATTTGAAAAAGAATCTTCATGGCAAGATGTTTCAGCTCTCTCGAGTATTCTTCTAGGGTTTCTCTGGAAGGAAAAAAAATCACTTAGAAATTGGGGCTCGATCTAGTAGTTTCTAAACCCGATAAGTCATTGTGCATTTTGATCAATCCTCGCGGTTGAGGCTTGACAATATACAGTCTAGTACACTAACTAGCATATTAAGAGCCAAGAAAAGTAAAGATTTTTTCTTGATCATCAGATTGGCTGATGCTAAACTCATTCAAACTTGGCCTCACTCCATTTCAAGAGTTTTAAGTCTATATTATCAGTTTTTCACCTTTTCTCTAGTAAAAATAAATTATGTTATACGAGACAAATCAAAACATTTTTGTTGCTACAAATTCGCCATTTGTATGTGTGTTCAATGAGAGGTGTGTAATTCTTTTCACATAGAAAGGCAAAAGGGTTTCTGCTCATGTACCTGCTATTTATTTTTTTCACATAGCCAAAAGGTTTTAACAAAATTTAAGCTACTGTGTTTCGGGTTCAAATGCATCAATTTAGGATGACATCAGTTCAAGCTTTTGGAAGTAAGTTTATTGGCTATAGTCAACAAATGAATTTCACACTGGTCCTGAAAGCTCAGACATATAACGTGACCAGTCTATTCGTTCTGATATTAAGTCGGCGTGGGTCACAAAATTGAAATTTAGGGGTTAATTTCGGACCAATTAAGAGCACAAACCTCAACCATAGATAAAATAAAGAAAGAGAAATTCCACCGGACTGCACAGAAATTCGCTGACGTGGGAACCCACAACTGCTACCCTTGAGATGCGCACTGGGTAAACCTCCGCTCTAGTGCGATAGCCAGCAAACGACACTAGAGAGAGAAATCGAAGGCTCGCAGTTGAGGAGACCAATAGGTAACACCTGGGATGCCCCAATGCTTGAATTAAGATCTCACTTTGAGATAGATAGGAGAGAGGGAGTACCTGAAGGGGAGTGGGAGTTGTGGCATTAGGTGGGGTTTTCTAAGATGTTTGGGGAGGGTCCTTAAGAAAAAGGCATCTCCCCAATCAAGCTTTTGCTCATCAGACAAAACATTGTGCTGACCAAACCCCTCTATGCAACTTGGGGTCATCCAAAGCTTCTTCTTCTCTTCCATTGATATGTTGAAGAATTGCTGTGTCTCCACCTTTATCTTCTCCACTAATGTAGAACTCACTCCATGGTTTATCAACTGCACCACACCATGATTTCGTTAGTAACGTCGCTTCTGAAGTATCACACGTGTCAGACATTTCAAATACAGAACGATATAAATAGATTTTTATGAGATGATCACCTGAAAGAAACCCCATTCTTTGCATGCAGAGTCCAGCTTCTTCATCTCCATGCCATCTCCATGGATCAAGCTCTGCATGTTGATGATGGGAACATCATGAGTGGCATTAGATATGATCTGACGACGGCTCTGATCAGGCTTGATGTATCGTGGCGGGATTGCATTCTGTGTCCTCTTAGCTACTTCTTGAACACAAGGTACAAGGATTGATCTCACAGCCTCTGCCATCTGAAAACAGAGTATCAAGCCTCTCTCTTTCTCTTTGTTTATGGTAATTTACTTGAATATATGGATGTGTTATCTATTCCAGGACATATTTATACTGGAATCTTCTGAAGGTTTAAGGCAAAAGTTAACTTTTTTATGTATTTAAAAATGCACACAACTGTTTTTTTTTGTTTTTTGTTTTGTTTTTTTTTTTTTTTTTTTTTTGAGAAATTAAATGCACACAACTGTATGTACATGCAATTTAGTTATGGCGGCCGTGACGGTCTTTTTCTAATGCCAAATGCATTATGTAAGCATAATTTGCATTTTGGTTTTGAATTAGCATCCACGTTACTTCGGTTTAATATGTTGAGGTGGTCATTTTGGAGCAGCAAAAAAATATTCCTATTAGTTATTGCAAGTTCATGTAAGTATGGCATACTGGCTTGTAAATTAAAGATTCAGATCAAATAAATAGAGGTCTTAGTGCACATTGAGCAATCCAGTTTTTTAGTGAGCATTGAATAACTCTATTTTTAAGCAGATTTGTTTAAGAACAATGTTTTTAATCAAAATATAATGGCAATTTTTTCTTATTATTTTTTGGTTATTATTTATATTAAAATATGTGTCTGTTTAGCTGTTTTTCCTGTCTTGAAATTGACAAGAGAGACTCATAGTTGTTGCTTGGAAATTAATCTTTTGGACTTGTTCAAGATGTTAGCTTGCTCTTAGCAGATTGATAAATTAACAAATAAGTAATATGATATCCACCAAGATGACACTCCATATAACGCATACTCGAGGGCAGTGGCGGAGCCACATAGAGGCACGGGGGTGCAAGTGCACCCCTGAACTTTTGAATAACTACTACTATACCTCCATAATGCTTTAATAATTTCAGTTGGACCCTTATTAAATAGCAGTAGTGCACCCCAAAATATTTATATTCTGCAGTTGTGCCCCTCCTCTTACGGATTTGTGTCTCCCCTCTTACAGATTTCTGGCTCCGCCACTGCTCGAGGGGTGGTTTCTTTTTCCCATTGCTGTAAATATTGCATGGTACAGTAGGAAATGTTGACCAGATAAGGTGCTTTGGGGATTGTTGTTTTTTCTTGTACTGATAGTAGTACTTTTTTGAGAAATTTCCTTAAAATATTCAAGTCAAAAGATGTACACATTAACAAAATAATTTCGAGCAGACCACTAATTCTATATTACTTCCCATCCCCAATATTTTTATCTCTAGAACATTGGATCATCCATTAGATACTAATTAATCATAGGAGATCCTTAGTTTGCGGCTTTACCCCCATCATGTCTCCAACATTGACGATAAATGCACCAGGAATAGGCTTAATAGGAATCCAGAACCCGTCTTTCTTAATCTGCAAACCTTCGATTTCATTAACTTGACGGAGTATGGTGATGCCAGTGCCATCGGAGTGAGGCGACAGACCAATAGCACGCTCTGGCTGTGGGCATGGAGGATAGTAGTTCATCCTCATAGATTGCAATCCGTTCTCAAACACTTTCCTCATTTCTTCATCACTTATTCCTAGCGCCTTCGCCATAGAGCCAAGTAATTTCATCCCGATAATTTTCAGGTCCATCGAGTATGATTCTATGGTATCTCTGCAAACAAAGAAATCAGTCTCTCAGATTAGGAGAGAGAGAGAGAGAGAGAGCAGGGAGAGACTGTGATCAAGCTAGGAGTTGTGTTGAGGTTTTCCATGTTCAAGAGCTGGCTAAGGAGCCACTAAGCACAATACCATCAAGGTATGTCTCTCGTGAGAGAGAGAGAGAGAGAGAGAGAGAGAGAGAGAGAGAGACCTAAATTTAGGAGGGAGTTTAGAAAACAGGTGATGCTTTCTCATGTCATCTGGGATAGTACTGCTTATGTAAAACATATCAGCCCAATCAAGCTTCTGATCCTGTGAAACAACAAAAGCCTGCCCATAGCCATCTAATTCGCCTGGTTGTTGCGAAAACTCCCTTTTCTTCTCCACTGGCAATTTGAAGAAATCCTGGACACTTGTTTTCATTTTCTCCACTGTGGAAGGGTCTACTCCATGATTGATCAACTGCAGTGGAAAATAACAACATTTTCATAAGTTTACACTCCTTGAGAGGGAAGTAAGCAGTACCACTCCGTCTCTGCTCTTTGTTCCCATTCTGAATTTTATCACTCTTCACTGTGTCACTTTGACCCGATAATTCAAATAGCAAAATAACGCATGTTTTTGATAATCTTTTCATGGTGTTGTAGAATAAAAGGTTCTCCATAATACGGTGAAAAAAATATAAAAAATCGCTTCGTTTTGCTATCCAAATCACCCAGTCAAAGTGATTCAGATACGAGTTAAAAAAGTCAAATGGGAACAAAGAGCAGAGACGGAGTGATAAGCAATAAGAACATTGCAGAGTTCTGCTTGTCTATTTGTATACCTGAAAAAATCCCCAATCTCTGCATGCATGGTGAAGCTTCTGTAGCTCTAAATTTGTGGTTCTATCGTCGCCTCCCGATAAAAGGGCTTGCAAGTCGATGACTGGAACCTCCTGAAGTGAAGAAGAAGAAGAAGCACGCGGTAAGAGTAGAGGAGAGTCTTGACCAGGATGCACATACCTGGATGGTATTGTGCTCATCTGTGGCTCCTTAGCCAGCTCTTGAACATGAGGAACCTCAAGAGAACTCCCTAGCTTCATCTCTCTCTCTCTCTCTCTCTCTCTCTCTCCCTTGTGAGTTGTGTGTGAAGGGGCTATTACGTCATGAGGCTATTTATAAATGGCAAGACATTACTATTTCTCATTTCTTATGGAGTGATTTGGTTACGATTCAAAACAAATACTCCATGATAGAGATGAGTTGATTGCGTTTCTTGATAGACCAGAAGCTTGATTTCGCCATCCTTCATCCTAATAGCCATCCTCCCCTCCCCAAACACTTCCATCATTTCGCCATCCTTCATTCTTAGTGCCGCCGTCATTGAGCTGAACAATTTCATGCCTACATCTTTAAGCGCCTCTGAGTATATTTTAATGGCTTCTCTGCAAGCCAAGAAATCACCACTCATTACAAATTAAGAAATTCTTGATTATTTTATTTGTTAAGAATTATGGATTCCACCTCAAAGTCAATTGGCAATGAGGGGAGTAGCCCAAGTATCTTATTACGCAGAGACGAAACAGACAGAGTTCCAATGTGGGACAGACAACAACTCTCAACACATACCCCTCTCCTGTAGTGTGCGAAACAAGTAGAGAGAGCACATGTCTGACGCCATGTTGAGAATCGTTGTTTGTCCCGCACTTGAACTCTGGCTGTTTCATCTGTGCCTAAGATACTTGGGCTACTCTCCCTCACTACCAATTGGTTTTGAGCTGGAACCCCATGATTCTTACAATATCCTAACCCCATAGGTTTGGAGATAGAGAAAGAGGACCTGAATTGACGAGGGAGTTGAGAGAACAAATGAGCCTTTCTCAAGTGCTTTGGGAGAGTGACTATGGTAAAAAGATCACTCCAATCAAGCCTCTGATCTTCAGAAACAACAAAGGCCTGCCCGTAGCCATCTAATTCTCCTGGTTCTTGCGAAAACTCCTTTTTCTTCTCCACTGGCAATTTGAAGAAACCTTGGACACTTTCTTTCATTTTCTCCACAGTGGAAGGGTCTACTCCATGATTGATCAACTGCAGTGGAAAATAACAATTTCATAAGTTTGAACTCCTTCAGAGGGAAGTAAGGAATAAGAACATTGCAGAGTTCAGTTTGTCTATTATTTATGTACCTGAAAAAAGCCCCAATCTCTGCATCCAAGGTGGAGTTTCTGTAGCTCTAAATTTGTGGCGTTATCTTCGCCTCCCAATAGAAGGGCTTGCAAGTCGATGACAGGAACCTCCTGAAGTGAAGAAGAAGAAGCAGCCCGCGGTAAGAGTAGAGGAGGGTCTTGATCAGGATGCACATATCTGGATGGTATTGTGGTCAGTGCCTCCTTAGCCAACTCTTGAACATGGGGAACCTCAAGTGAACTCCCTAGCTTCATCAGACTCTCCCTGCTTCATCACTCTCTCTCTCTCCCTCTCTCTGAATCTGTTATGGAGCAATTTAGTCAGTACAATTTTTCAGACAATAATGTTTGAATGCTCAAGATAGATGACTTTTTGTTTTTGGTTACAGTCTCTAAGAGCATCTCCAAGAGAGGGAGTAAAATATTGTGTCCCCGAACTAAATTTGGTTCTGGAGCGAAATTTGCTCCTCCACTTTGTTGCTTGAGCTCCAACAGAGAGGAGCAAAACTGCTACTATTATTTAAGCAGATTCAGCTATATATAATTTTTTTTCTCTTTTTTTTTATGTTTGATTAGTGATAAGAACATTGAGTTTTTGTTACAGTATAGGGTTTTTAATAGTCCGGCGCCTGGTATTATTGAACGTAAATCGGTGCACGAGCCAATGGAAACCGGCTTAAAATCAGTAAATAGCCTGGTTCCTATAGGTCGTGGTCAACGAGAACTTATAATTGGTGACCGACAAACGGGTAAAACAGCCATAGCTATCGATACCATATTAAACCAAAAGCAAATCAACTCCAAAGGAAAGGTACCTGACCGATTGTATTGTGTATGAGCAAGGCCAGGGGCAGTATCAAAAAATAGAGATACCAGAAAGAGAGAGCCTAATTAGCCAACCAGTGGAAGGGCCTTTCATCCGTCAGGTAGGGTAGTTGGAACATTTATTGGCATTAGTAAACCGGGATCCTCCTCGTATTTATCTTTCTTTGAAGTGTTTGAAATTTGGGAAATTAATTCAAGTTTTGAGTGAAATCAGTTTTTAAATTTTTGCTCCTATGAACAGCGAGTCTCAAGTTTGCTCCTCCAAAAAACTGTCCTCATTATTTGCTCCAGCAGATGCTCCTTTGTTGGAGCTCTGTTGCGGATTTGGAGCAAAATTTGGTCCAAATCCATCTTTTAGAGATGCTATAAGGTCATTGTTAACTATCGAAGTATTGCCAATGGTTTTTACCCGAACCTAACGACATCCACAAACTTTATCGAGAGACGAAGACTTTTGCGGGTCCTTCTCTAGCTGTATGCAAGTGACTTTTCACGTTTCATTTAGTCTTTCTTTATTAAGTTTAAGGTCAGTGTCATTTTATCAAGAGATGAAGACATTTGCGGGTCCTTCTCTAGCTGTATGCAAGTGACTTTTCACGTTTCATTTAGTTTTTCTTTATTAAGTTTAAGGTCAGCGTCACGGGTACACTTCAATCTAGGTGCAAAAGCATTAAAATTAGATGTTAGTGTCAAGTCATGAACACTTCAAGGCACTTGAACACCGACTATTTGGGGAAAAATTGAACATTTATCCTATTTCTGCGAATTAACAAGCATTTGGCGAATTATCTCATGAGGGCTCAGCAACGCGTTGAACATATCTGGATTATACTGCTCATCCTAACTTTGTCACGGCCATTAATATCTCACTTGTTTAAATAGGCAAATAAAGACATTGCTGAAATTAAAAGTTGAGAATAGCGAAAAACGCCCCATGAATCTGTTCAGCACACTGATTGTAAAAATACAGCAAGGCAGAGACGAACTATTCCATATATGCTTTGTTATACCAGTGTGATGTAGCCTCAATGTCTCTTTGTGCTTTTTCCTTTTTCAGATCCAAATGTTATACTAGTAGGCTATATATAACTAAAGGCTTTCAATTACGCCTTTTCTGCAAGCACTCTTGGCATTTACTTTCGAATCATTCCTCTTTAACCTCTCGTTTTTCTAATGCCAAATATTGCAAAAGAAATGTTTTTTGGCTGCATAATGCTCCCCCAACTGCATCTCCGTTGTGGAAGGCCATTGTTAAAGGTAAGAATCTCTTGCGGGGAGGAATCAATTGGAATCTTTCTGATGGCAATAATATATCCGTCTCTAAGCATCCTTGGCTTGTTGATGTCCCAGGGGATTCTATACTGCAGAATTTGAATCAACACAACAATATTAAATGGGTCAAGGACCTAATTATCCCCTCTGATGGAGGAGTTGCGTGGAACTACTCTCTTAAATGGGTCAAGGACTATGGTAAAACGATCACTCCAATCAAGCCTCTGATCTTCAGAAACAACAAAGGCCTGCCCGTAGCCATCTAACTGGTTCTTGCGAAAACTCCTTTTTCTTCTCCACTGGCAATTTGAAGAAACCTTGGACACTTGCGTTCATTTTCTCCACAGTGGAAGGGTCTACTCCATGATTGATCAACTGCAGTGGAAAATAACAATTTCATAAGTTTGAACTCCTTGAGAGGGAAGTAAGGATTAAGAACATTGCAGAGTTCAGTTTGTCTATTATTTATGTACCTGAAAAAGGCCCCAATCTCTGCATCCAAGGTGGAGTTTCTGTAGCTCTAAATTTGTGGCTTTATCGTCGCCTCCCAATAGAAGGGCTTGCAAGTCGATGACAGGAACCTCCTGAAGTGAAGAAGAAGAAGCAGCCCGCGGTAAGAGTAGAGGAGGGGCTTCAACAGGATGCACATATCTGGATGGTATTGTGGTCAGTGCCTCCTTAGCCAGCTCTTTAACATGGGGAACCTCAAGTGAACTCCCTAGCTTCATCACAGACTCTCCCTGCTTCATCACTCTCTATCTCTCTCTCTCTCTGAATCTGTTATGGAGCAATTTAGTCAGTACAATTTTTCAGACAATAATGTTTGAATGCTCAAGATAGACGACTTTTTTGGTTTGGTTACAGGCTCTAAGAGCATCTCCAAGAGAGGGAGTAAAATATTGTGTCCCTGAACTAAATTTGGTTCTGGAGCGAAATTTGCTCCTCCACTTTGTTGCTTCAGCTCCAGCAGAGAGGAGCAAAACTGCTACTATTATTTAAGCAGATTCAGCTATATATAATTTTTTTTTCTCTCTTTTTTTCTGTTTAATTAGTGATAAGAACATTGATTTTTTTTTTTACAGTATAGGGTTTTTAATAGTCCATTTGAAGTGTTTGAAATTTGGGAAATTAATTCAATTTTTGAGTGAAGTGAGTTTTTAAATTTTTGCTCCTATGAACAGCGAGTCTCAAGTTTGCTCTTCCAAAAAACTGTCCTCATTATTTGCTCCAGCAGATGCTCCTTTTGTTGGAGCTCTGTTGCGGATTTGGAGCAAAATTTGGTCCAAATCCATCTTTTAGAGATGCTATAAGGTCAGTGTTAACTATCAAGTATTGCCAATGGTTTTTACCCGAACCTAACGACATCCACAAATTTTATCGAGAGACGAAGACATTTGCGGGTCCTTCTCTAGCTGTATGCAAGTGACTTTTCACGTTTCATTTAGTCTTTCTTTATTAAGTTTAAGGTCAGTGTCATTTTATCAAGAGATGAAGACATTTGCGGGTCCTTCTCTAGCTGTATGCAAGTGACTTTTCACGTTTCATTTAGTTTTTTTTATTAAGTTTAAGGTCAGCGGCACGGGTACACTTCAATCTAGGTGCAAAAGCATTAACATTAGATGTTAGTGTCAAGTCATGAACACTTCAAGGCACTTGAACACCGACTGTTTGGGGAGAAATTGAACATTTATCCGATTTCTGCGAATTAACAAGCATTTGGCGAATTATCTCATGAGGGCTCAGCAACGCGTTGAACATATCTGGATTATACTGCTCATCCTAACTTTGTCACGGCCATTAAGATCTTACTTGTTTAAATAGGCAAATAAAGACATTGCTGAAATTAAAAGTTGAGAATAGCGAAAAACGCCCCATGAATCTGTTCAGCACACTAATTGAAAAAATACAGCAAGGCAGAGACGAACTACTCCATATATGCTTTGTTATACCAGTGTGATGTAGCCTCAATGTCTCTTTGTGCTTTTTCCTTTTTCAGATCCAAATGTTATACTAGTAGGCTATATATAACTAAAGGCTTTCAATTACGCCCTTTTTGCAAGCACTCTTGGCATTTACTTTCGAATCATTCCTCTTTAACCTCTCCTTTTTTTAATGCCAAATATTGCAAAAGAAATGTTTTTTGGCTGCATAATGCTCCCCCAACTGCATCTCCGTTGTGGAAGGCCATTGTTAAAGGTAAGAATCTCTTGCGGGGAGGAATCAATTGGAAGCTTTCTGATGGCAATAATATATCCGTTCCTAAGCATCTTTGGCTTGTTGATGTCCCATGGGATTCTATACTGCAGAATTTGAATCAACACAACAATATTAAATGGGTCAAGGACCTAATTATCCCCTCTGATGGAGGAGTTGCGTGGAACTACTCTCTTATCTCCTCAATTTTCCCTCAATGGTTAACCAACCTCATTCTCACTACTCCTCTAAACAATCCCACAAATGAACCTCTCTGGCAAATTAACCATAATAATTCCTTCTCGGTTAAGTCTCTTTACAACCAACTGTTTAACCCCCTTCCGAAACCAAATCTTAAACCAAATAAACATTCCTTCAACCCTAGTTTAACGTCTTTTAGATGGAAGTATCTCTGGAAACTAAAATTCTCTAACAAGATAATTTTTTTCATTTGGCAACTCATACATCAAATTCTCCCCACAAAAGATCTGCTAAGCTCTAGAGGGATTAACTGTGACTTACGATGTGTTTTTTGTCATAATAATGAAATTATTAATCACCCCTTCATGCATTGTATCTTTTCCAAATCTATTTTCCACAAGCTGCAAATTCACTATACTTTTTCGAAAAACATCACTGTCTGGTTGGATTATTGGATCAAAAAAACAACCAGCTCTCCTCACCATCACATTACTTGGATCATAGCCTGTTGGATCATTTGGAAGCAGAGAAATGAAACCATTTTCAAATGGAATCCTCCAAGTATTGATAACTGTTACTTTCATATATCCACTCTAGCATCGCAAATCTGAAATGTTTTCATGTCCACACACACACAGCTTTAGCATTGGTTGCAGAAGAGAAGGCAAAGCCAAAACCATCCTCTGAGGTGACTGCTAGGAAACAGAAGACTGAAGCAAAAAGGGTAGTTAAGGGAAAGGTTCCAATGTCTGCTGCTGACTCCAAGGTTCCCAAGAAGCCAAGAGGTATAGAAGCAGCTTTAGAACGCTTCATGAAAGACTATCCATCAGAGGAACAACTGAAGTTGAAAGTCTTGGAGGAGGAAAGAAGAATGGAGGAAATTGCTGCCATGTACAAGGCTAAGTCTCAAGGTTTCATCTTGGTTGATGGGAAGCTAGTGGATCCAAATGAAGAAGCCCTCTTTCAATTTCTCAGGGAGAAGTCAGGATCAAAAGTGAAGGACAATGCAGTCTCTAATGCAGTCTCTAAAGATTAGTTCGTTTTGTGAGTTTGATCAGTCTCAAAACTTTGTTTCAGCTTTGGTTATGTTTATTGTGTTGGTTCAGTCTTGTTACGTTGGATGTTTGGTAGTCATGTTTAGGGGTGGATGATCTGGTTTTCTTTCGGTGTCCTGTGTTGTTACTTCAATGTATTTTCTTTCTATTTGGCTCTTTTCTAATGAAGTTCTCGAATTTCCCCCAAAAAAAAAGAAAACACACCCACAAAACAATGACAATATCTGAATACTGCTTGATAAATTTTGATTGCAGAATAAGTTGACTTTCTTAAAGGTGAATAGATAGATAGAAAAGGATCACGTGTACTTAAATACCTGGTACCTGAAAAAAGCCCCAAAACGTATGGTGAAGCTTCTCGAGTTCCGAGTTCATGAGCCCATCATCATCATCATCGTCATCTCCATGGATTGAAGTCTTAACAAGAACCTTAATTGAATCAGCAGGTGACAGTAGCAGTAAAAAATCTTGATCAGGATTCACATACCTGGAACCAGTAAACAAAGAGAACCTCAAGGGATAGCATTTCATAACTTATCCTTGCTCCTTCACGAGCTCCTGAACATATGAAACCTGTAATTATCCCCCTTGTTTCATCCCTCTCTCTGTCCGACAAATACAAATACATTACCAATACCACAAAAATAAAAATATTTAGGCTATCAACTGCAATCGAGGTCGTTGCTCTCACTCCCTCTCAGACAATACAAATACATTAATCTATACATTATGACTAGGATACAGTTAAGAAGAAAGAAACAACTACACTTCGCAATACCATTTAATATATTTAGGCAACGTGGATCGGGTTTATAGAGTAAATTATTGGTACTTGTCAGGTCAACGATACTTATCAGCTTGCTCTCTCTCTCTCTCTCTCTCTCTCTCACACACACACACGTATACACACGCGACGACTGCCAACAGTCACTAAAGAGGTGACCCTATAAAATGGCAGCAAAACATCATTGATTTCTCACCTTTTCACCAGGCAGTTAGGTAAGCTTTCAGACAATAAAAATGAATACGTGTGAAGTGTATGCTACCAAAGTACACATGTTTGTTTAAGGAGAGTTTCCTTATACCATCCTTAAGCTTATTGTCAAAGTATCAATATCATTACTGATGTTTTAACCAATCATAATGCCATCTAATTTTCAGGTTTGCCAAGACTGTTGATGTGTCATTTCTTAATCTACAGTATCATTCATGCAGCCTGGCCAAAGAATCTAACTTCATCCCACAGTTGAAACTGTTATGTGGTTCACCTATGTGAAGTTAATCTTTTCTTAATTAATATATTAACATTCCAGGATACTTTTCTTGGAATTGAAGCGTAATATCCAATTTATTTTCAGGTGATCCTGCTTAGATGGTAATCAGGTTCAAAAAAAAACAAAAAAACAAACAAAAAACAAATAAATAAGTAAATAAATAAATAAATAAATAAATAAATAAATAAATAAATAAATAAATAAATAAATAAATAAGCTGCTCATACGGTATATAACTTCACCAGTGAGCATGAATGTGAAATTTACAAAAGTAAAGACCAACAGAAATCAGGACAACATTGAACATACATACATACATACATACATACATACATACATACATACATACATACATACATACATAGTTTTAAGGTGGGGGTGTGGCTCAGCTATTCCGGTCCTGGAGATTCAGAACAAATCCTCATAGCGTCTAGGTGCGATTTTCCACGAAGTTCACGAGAAAAGTATGCCCTAAAGAAGTCGGTAACAGTGACTGTTCTGAACAATGGTGGAGTTTGAGGCGAGATAAGACTGGGAGCTGGACCCAAGTCTCCATGGAGATTCGGACTGAGAAATGTCGCTATGGAGAGTCTCTCTTTCTCTGAATTGACAGTAGCTCGATGCTCAATGCTAGGATAATTTCCATTTGTCACAATCTGTCCAAACAATGAAATGTTACAAAAGATAGTTTTCAGTACAGCCTTTTAGATTCGGGAAATCGCAAGTTAAAAGAAGGAGAAGGAGAAGGAGGAGCAGAAGGAGAAGGAGCAGAAGGAGCAGCAGCAGCAGAAGCAGCAGAAGAAGAAGCAGCAGAACTTTTCAACCGTTACACTTTTTTTTCTTCTTATTTTTGTTCTTTTTTTTTTTTTTTTTTTTTTTTTTTTTTTTTTTTTTTGCGTACAGGCATAAAAATGTTCTCTCCGCAAACAAAGCCATCTTGAGAATCCATGAAAGTTATACACTATTCATTCTTTTCTAATTATCATCGATAGGTCGAAACACAATTTTCCTTTTACTCAAATTCACATATCAGTATGGCCCTGTTTGGATAACAAGGTTGGACTTGTTTGGTTAACCAAACTAGGTGGATGTTTGGATTTAGTGATTTTGGTTTAGAGGTTTTGACTTTTAGGTGAGTAGAAAAATGAGCGGAATGTGGGTCCTACACATTTTGGGTTGAAGTTTTAGTTAACTTTTTATAGAGTTTAACAAAACCGGAATATCCAAACAGGGCCTATATGATCAAAAACTGGCCAAGAACGATAGTGATGATTATCATGACAAGTACTGAATACATATACCACAACTCAACCTATAAAAAGAAAGTGACTAAATGATATCTCGAACATTGAGAGCGTGTCTGGACACCAACCAGTGGAAGATTTGTGGTACTTAAGGACGGAAAGCTTGATGACAAGGAACATTTACAAATAACACATGTTGATGGAGCCCTGAATTCGGATTTTTTTTAAGAAGAAAGGCCCACCAGATGCTCTTCCAGAACAGGACAGAGCGTATATTAGATATGGCCAAAAGTTATCTTTACACGATCGTATGTCTCACGTTTTTTTATTATTGGAAACTGACAAGAAACACAAGGAAATGCTAATTCTGACATTGGAAACCATCAGGGTTCTAAACGTCAGTCATCAGCATTTATATGATTCATATAAATACAAAATTGGTAAGTGAACCTGATACTCCCCAGAAGTTAAAATTTGAAAAAAAAAAAAAAAAAAAAAAGATAAGTGCTAACATGAAAGGGGAAAACACCACACGAAAAAATAAATCGACAACAATGGACATCTGCAATTAGCCAACACAATTCCCCACAAGATGCATAACACAGAATACTTGTGCCCCTAGACACAACTCTAAAGAAAAGTTGCCGTAAACCATTATGAAGCGTAAATAAATATAAACATAAGAGTGGGTTATTTACCTCTAACATGTCTCCGATGTTGATAATGAAAGCATCGGGAAGAGGCTTAATAGGAACCCACATTCCATCTTTCCTTATCTGCAAACCTTCCATTTCATTCACTTGAAGGAGGATGGTGAGGCCAATGCCATCAGAGTGAGGTGACAGGCCGATGGCAAGCTCTGGCTGTCGACACGGCGGATAGTAGTTCATCCTCATGGATTGCATTCCTTCCTCAAAAAACTTCCTCATCTCTTCATCCTTCATGCCTAGTGCCTTTATCGTCGCCTCCCGATAGAAGGGCTTGCAAGTTGATGACAGGAACCTCCTGAAGTGAAGAAGAAGCAGCCCGCGGCAAGAGTAGAGGAGGGTCTTGATCAGGATGCACATATCTGGATGGTATTGTGGTCAGTGCCTCCTTAGCCAGCTCTTGAACATGGGGAACCTCAAGTGAACTCCCTAGCTTCATCACAGACTCTCCCTGCTTCATCTCTCTCTCTCTCTCTCTCTGAATCTGTTATGGAGCAATTTAGTCAGTACAGTAATTCAGACAACAAAGTTTGAATGCTCAAGATAGATGACTTTTTCGGTTTGGTTACAGTCTCTAAGAGCATCTCCAAGAGAGGGAGTAAAATATTGTGTCCCTGAACTAAATTTGGTTCTGGAGCGAAATTTGCTCCTCCACTTTGTTGCTTGAGCTCCAACTGTGAGGAGCAAAACTGCTACTATTATTTAAGCAGATTCAGCTACATGTAATTTTTTTCTCTTTTTTTTTTTTTTTTTTTTTTTTTTTCTGTTTGATTAGTGATAAGAACATTGATTTTTTGTTACAGTATAGGGTTTTTAATAGTCCGTTTGAAGTGTTTGAAATTTGGGAAATTATGTCAATTTTTGAGTGAAGCGAGTTTTTAAATTTTTGCTCCTATGAACAGTGAGTCTCAAGTTTGCTCCTCCAAAAAACTGTCCTCATTCATTTGCTCCAGCAGATGCTCCTTTTATTGGAGCTCTGTTGCGGATTTGGAGCAAAATTTGGTCCAAATCCATCTTTTAGAGATGCTATAAGGTCAGTGTTAACTATCAAAGTATTGCCAATGGTTTTTACCCGAACCTAACGCCATCCACAAATTTTATCAAGAGACGAAGACATTTGCGGGTCCGTCTCTAGCTGTATGCAAGTGACTTTTCACGTTTCATTTAGTCTTTCTTTATTAAGTTTAAGGGCAGTGTCATTTTATCAAGAGATGAAGACATTTGCGGGTCCTTCTCTAGCTGTATGCAAGTGACTTTTCACGTTTCATTTAGTTTTTCTTTATTAAGTTTAAGGTCAGTGTCACGGGTACACTTCAATCTAGGTGCAAAAGCATTAAAATTAGACGTTAGTGTCAAGTCATGAACACTTCAAGGCACTTGAACACCGACTGTTTGGGGAAAAATTGAACATTTATCCGATTTCTGCGAATTAACAAGCATTTGGCGAATTATCTCATGAGGGCTCAGCAACGCGTTGAACATATCTGGATTATAATGCTCATCCTAACTTTGTCACATCCATTAAGATCTCACTTGTTTAAATAGGCAAATAAAGACATTGCTGAAATTAAAAGTTGAGAATAGCGAAAAACGCCCCATGAATCTGTTCAGCACACTGATTGTAAAAATACAGCAAGGCAGAGACGAACTATTCCATATATGCTTTGTTATACCAGTGTGATGTAGCCTCAATGTCTCTTTGTGCTTTTTCCTTTTTCAGATCCAAATGTTATACTAGTAGGCTATATATAACTAAAGGCTTTCAATTACGCCTTTTCTGCAAGCACTCTTGGCATTTACTTTCGAATCATTCCTCTTTAACCTCTCGTTTTTCTAATGCCAAATATTGCAAAAGAAATGTTTTTTGGCTGCATAATGCTCCCCCAACTGCATCTCCGTTGTGGAAGGCCATTGTTAAAGGTAAGAATCTCTTGCGGGGAGGAATCAATTGGAATCTTTCTGATGGCAATAATATATCCGTCTCTAAGCATCCTTGGCTTGTTGATGTCCCAGGGGATTCTATACTGCAGAATTTGAATCAACACAACAATATTAAATGGGTCAAGGACCTAATTATCCCCTCTGATGGAGGAGTTGCGTGGAACTACTCTCTTAAATGGGTCAAGGACTATGGTAAAACGATCACTCCAATCAAGCCTCTGATCTTCAGAAACAACAAAGGCCTGCCCGTAGCCATCTAACTGGTTCTTGCGAAAACTCCTTTTTCTTCTCCACTGGCAATTTGAAGAAACCTTGGACACTTGCGTTCATTTTCTCCACAGTGGAAGGGTCTACTCCATGATTGATCAACTGCAGTGGAAAATAACAATTTCATAAGTTTGAACTCCTTGAGAGGGAAGTAAGGATTAAGAACATTGCAGAGTTCAGTTTGTCTATTATTTATGTACCTGAAAAAGGCCCCAATCTCTGCATCCAAGGTGGAGTTTCTGTAGCTCTAAATTTGTGGCTTTATCGTCGCCTCCCAATAGAAGGGCTTGCAAGTCGATGACAGGAACCTCCTGAAGTGAAGAAGAAGAAGCAGCCCGCGGTAAGAGTAGAGGAGGGGCTTCAACAGGATGCACATATCTGGATGGTATTGTGGTCAGTGCCTCCTTAGCCAGCTCTTGAACATGGGGAACCTCAAGTGAACTCCCTAGCTTCATCACAGACTCTCCCTGCTTCATCACTCTCTATCTCTCTCTCTCTCTGAATCTGTTATGGAGCAATTTAGTCAGTACAATTTTTCAGACAATAATGTTTGAATGCTCAAGATAGACGACTTTTTTGGTTTGGTTACAGGCTCTAAGAGCATCTCCAAGAGAGGGAGTAAAATATTGTGTCCCTGAACTAAATTTGGTTCTGGAGCGAAATTTGCTCCTCCACTTTGTTGCTTGAGCTCCAGCAGAGAGGAGCAAAACTGCTACTATTATTTAAGCAGATTCAGCTATATATAATTTTTTTTTCTCTCTTTTTTTCTGTTTAATTAGTGATAAGAACATTGATTTTTTTTTACAGTATAGGGTTTTTAATAGTCCATTTGAAGTGTTTGAAATTTGGGAAATTAATTCAATTTTTGAGTGAAGTGAGTTTTTAAATTTTTGCTCCTATGAACAGCGAGTCTCAAGTTTGCTCTTCCAAAAAACTGTCCTCATTATTTGCTCCAGCAGATGCTCCTTTTGTTGGAGCTCTGTTGCGGATTTGGAGCAAAATTTGGTCCAAATCCATCTTTTAGAGATGCTATAAGGTCAGTGTTAACTATCAAGTATTGCCAATGGTTTTTACCCGAACCTAACGACATCCACAAATTTTATCGAGAGACGAAGACATTTGCGGGTCCTTCTCTAGCTGTATGCAAGTGACTTTTCACGTTTCATTTAGTCTTTCTTTATTAAGTTTAAGGTCAGTGTCATTTTATCAAGAGATGAAGACATTTGCGGGTCCTTCTCTAGCTGTATGCAAGTGACTTTTCACGTTTCATTTAGTTTTTTTTTATTAAGTTTAAGGTCAGCGGCACGGGTACACTTCAATCTAGGTGCAAAAGCATTAACATTAGATGTTAGTGTCAAGTCATGAACACTTCAAGGCACTTGAACACCGACTGTTTGGGGAGAAATTGAACATTTATCCGATTTCTGCGAATTAACAAGCATTTGGCGAATTATCTCATGAGGGCTCAGCAACGCGTTGAACATATCTGGATTATACTGCTCATCCTAACTTTGTCACGGCCATTAAGATCTTACTTGTTTAAATAGGCAAATAAAGACATTGCTGAAATTAAAAGTTGAGAATAGCGAAAAACGCCCCATGAATCTGTTCAGCACACTGATTGAAAAAATACAGCAAGGCAGAGACGAACTACTCCATATATGCTTTGTTATACCAGTGTGATGTAGCCTCAATGTCTCTTTGTGCTTTTTCCTTTTTCAGATCCAAATGTTATACTAGTAGGCTATATATAACTAAAGGCTTTCAATTACGCCCTTTTTGCAAGCACTCTTGGCATTTACTTTCGAATCATTCCTCTTTAACCTCTCCTTTTTTTAATGCCAAATATTGCAAAAGAAATGTTTTTTGGCTGCATAATGCTCCCCCAACTGCATCTCCGTTGTGGAAGGCCATTGTTAAAGGTAAGAATCTCTTGCGGGGAGGAATCAATTGGAAGCTTTCTGATGGCAATAATATATCCGTTCCTAAGCATCTTTGGCTTGTTGATGTCCCATGGGATTCTATACTGCAGAATTTGAATCAACACAACAATATTAAATGGGTCAAGGACCTAATTATCCCCTCTGATGGAGGAGTTGCGTGGAACTACTCTCTTATCTCCTCAATTTTCCCTCAATGGTTAACCAACCTCATTCTCACTACTCCTCTAAACAATCCCACAAATGAACCTCTCTGGCACATTAACCATAATAATTCCTTCTCGGTTAAGTCTCTTTACAACCAACTGTTTAACCCCCTTCCGAAACCAAATCTTAAACCAAATAAACATTCCTTCAACCCTAGTTTAACGTCTTTTAGATGGAAGTATCTCTGGAAACTAAAATTCTCTAACAAGATAATTTTTTTCATTTGGCAACTCATACATCAAATTCTCCCCACAAAAGATCTGCTAAGCTCTAGAGGGATTAACTGTGACTTACGATGTGTTTTTTGTCATAATAATGAAATTATTAATCACCCCTTCATGCATTGTATCTTTTCCAAATCTATTTTCCACAAGCTGCAAATTCACTATACTTTTTCGAAAAACATCACTGTCTGGTTGGATTATTGGATCAAAAAAACAACCAGCTCTCCTCACCATCACATTACTTGGATCATAGCCTGTTGGATCATTTGGAAGCAGAGAAATGAAACCATTTTCAAATGGAATCCTCCAAGTATTGATAACTGTTACTTTCATATATCCACTCTAGCATCGCAAATCTGAAATGTTTTCATGTCCACACACACACAGCTTTAGCATTGGTTGCAGAAGAGAAGGCAAAGCCAAAACCATCCTCTGAGGTGACTGCTAGGAAACAGAAGACTGAAGCAAAAAGGGTAGTTAAGGGAAAGGTTCCAATGTCTGCTGCTGACTCCAAGGTTCCCAAGAAGCCAAGAGGTATAGAAGCAGCTTTAGAACGCTTCATGAAAGACTATCCATCAGAGGAACAACTGAAGTTGAAAGTCTTGGAGGAGGAAAGAAGAATGGAGGAAATTGCTGCCATGTACAAGGCTAAGTCTCAAGGTTTCATCTTGGTTGATGGGAAGCTAGTGGATCCAAATGAAGAAGCCCTCTTTCAATTTCTCAGGGAGAAGTCAGGATCAAAAGTGAAGGACAATGCAGTCTCTAATGCAGTCTCTAAAGATTAGTTCGTTTTGTGAGTTTGATCAGTCTCAAAACTTTGTTTCAGCTTTGGTTATGTTTATTGTGTTGGTTCAGTCTTGTTACGTTGGATGTTTGGTAGTCATGTTTAGGGGTGGATGATCTGGTTTTCTTTCGGTGTCCTGTGTTGTTACTTCAATGTATTTTCTTTCTATTTGGCTCTTTTCTAATGAAGTTCTCGAATTTCCCCCAAAAAAAAAGAAAACACACCCACAAAACAATGACAATATCTGAATACTGCTTGATAAATTTTGATTGCAGAATAAGTTGACTTTCTTAAAGGTGAATAGATAGATAGAAAAGGATCACGTGTACTTAAATACCTGGTACCTGAAAAAAGCCCCAAAACGTATGGTGAAGCTTCTCGAGTTCCGAGTTCATGAGCCCATCATCATCATCATCGTCATCTCCATGGATTGAAGTCTTAACAAGAACCTTAATTGAATCAGCAGGTGACAGTAGCAGTAAAAAATCTTGATCAGGATTCACATACCTGGAACCAGTAAACAAAGAGAACCTCAAGGGATAGCATTTCATAACTTATCCTTGCTCCTTCACGAGCTCCTGAACATATGAAACCTGTAATTATCCCCCTTGTTTCATCCCTCTCTCTGTCCGACAAATACAAATACATTACCAATACCACAAAAATAAAAATATTTAGGCTATCAACTGCAATCGAGGTCGTTGCTCTCACTCCCTCTCAGACAATACAAATACATTAATCTATACATTATGACTAGGATACAGTTAAGAAGAAAGAAACAACTACACTTCGCAATACCATTTAATATATTTAGGCAACGTGGATCGGGTTTATAGAGTAAATTATTGGTACTTGTCAGGTCAACGATACTTATCAGCTTGCTCTCTCTCTCTCTCTCTCTCTCTCTCACACACACACGTATACACACGCGACGACTGCCAACAGTCACTAAAGAGGTGACCCTATAAAATGGCAGCAAAACATCATTGATTTCTCACCTTTTCACCAGGCAGTTAGGTAAGCTTTCAGACAATAAAAATGAATACGTGTGAAGTGTATGCTACCAAAGTACACATGTTTGTTTAAGGAGAGTTTCCTTATACCATCCTTAAGCTTATTGTCAAAGTATCAATATCATTACTGATGTTTTAACCAATCATAATGCCATCTAATTTTCAGGTTTGCCAAGACTGTTGATGTGTCATTTCTTAATCTACAGTATCATTCATGCAGCCTGGCCAAAGAATCTAACTTCATCCCACAGTTGAAACTGTTATGTGGTTCACCTATGTGAAGTTAATCTTTTCTTAATTAATATATTAACATTCCAGGATACTTTTCTTGGAATTGAAGCGTAATATCCAATTTATTTTCAGGTGATCCTGCTTAGATGGTAATCAGGTTCAAAAAAAAACAAAAAAACAAACAAAAAACAAATAAATAAGTAAATAAATAAATAAATAAATAAATAAATAAATAAATAAATAAATAAATAAATAAATAAATAAATAAATAAATAAATAAATAAATAAGCTGCTCATACGGTATATAACTTCACCAGTGAGCATGAATGTGAAATTTACAAAAGTAAAGACCAACAGAAATCAGGACAACATTGAACATACATACATACATACATACATACATACATACATACATACATACATACATACATACATACATACATAGTTTTAAGGTGGGGGTGTGGCTCAGCTATTCCGGTCCTGGAGATTCAGAACAAATCCTCATAGCGTCTAGGTGCGATTTTCCACGAAGTTCACGAGAAAAGTATGCCCTAAAGAAGTCGGTAACAGTGACTGTTCTGAACAATGGTGGAGTTTGAGGCGAGATAAGACTGGGAGCTGGACCCAAGTCTCCATGGAGATTCGGACTGAGAAATGTCGCTATGGAGAGTCTCTCTTTCTCTGAATTGACAGTAGCTCGATGCTCAATGCTAGGATAATTTCCATTTGTCACAATCTGTCCAAACAATGAAATGTTACAAAAGATAGTTTTCAGTACAGCCTTTTAGATTCGGGAAATCGCAAGTTAAAAGAAGGAGAAGGAGAAGGAGGAGCAGAAGGAGAAGGAGAAGGAGAAGGAGCAGAAGGAGCAGCAGGAGCAGAAGCAGCAGAAGAAGAAGCAGCAGAACTTTTCAACCGTTACACTTTTTTTTCTTCTTATTTTTGTTCTTTTTTTTTTTTTTTTTTTTTTTTTTTTTTGCGTACAGGCATAAAAATGTTCTCTCCGCAAACAAAGCCATCTTGAGAATCCATGAAAGTTATACACTATTCATTCTTTTCTAATTATCATCGATAGGTCGAAACACAATTTTCCTTTTACTCAAATTCACATATCAGTATGGCCCTGTTTGGATAACAAGGTTGGACTTGTTTGGTTAACCAAACTAGGTGGATGTTTGGATTTAGTGATTTTGGTTTAGAGGTTTTGACTTTTAGGTGAGTAGAAAAATGAGCGGAATGTGGGTCCTACACATTTTGGGTTGAAGTTTTAGTTAACTTTTTATAGAGTTTAACAAAACCGGAATATCCAAACAGGGCCTATATGATCAAAAACTGGCCAAGAACGATAGTGATGATTATCATGACAAGTACTGAATACATATACCACAACTCAACCTATAAAAAGAAAGTGACTAAATGATATCTCGAACATTGAGAGCGTGTCTGGACACCAACCAGTGGAAGATTTGTGGTACTTGAGGACGGAAAGCTTGATGACAAGGAACATTTACAAATAACACATGTTGATGGAGCCCTGAATTCGGATTTTTTTTAAGAAGAAAGGCCCACCAGATGCTCTTCCAGAACAGGACAGAGCGTATATTAGATATGGCCAAAAGTTATCTTTACACGATCGTATGTCTCACGTTTTTTTATTATTGGAAACTGACAAGAAACACAAGGAAATGCTAATTCTGACATTGGAAACCATCAGGGTTCTAAACGTCAGTCATCAGCATTTATATGATTCATATAAATACAAAATTGGTAAGTGAACCTGATACTCCCCAGAAATTAAAATTTGAAAAAAAAAAAAAAAAAGATAAGTGCTAACATGAAAGGGGAAAACACCACACGAAAAAATAAATCGACAACAATGGACATCTGCAATTAGCCAACACAATTCCCCACAAGATGCATAACACAGAATACTTGTGCCCCTAGACACAACTCTAAAGAAAAGTTGCCGTAAACCATTATGAAGCGTAAATAAATATAAACATAAGAGTGGGTTATTTACCTCTAACATGTCTCCGATGTTGATAATGAAAGCATCGGGAAGAGGCTTAATAGGAACCCACATTCCATCTTTCCTTATCTGCAAACCTTCCATTTCATTCACTTGAAGGAGGATGGTGAGGCCAATGCCATCAGAGTGAGGTGACAGGCCGATGGCAAGCTCTGGCTGTCGACACGGCGGATAGTAGTTCATCCTCATGGATTGCATTCCTTCCTCAAAAAACTTCCTCATCTCTTCATCCTTCATGCCTAGTGCCTTTATCGTCGCCTCCCGATAGAAGGGCTTGCAAGTTGATGACAGGAACCTCCTGAAGTGAAGAAGAAGCAGCCCGCGGCAAGAGTAGAGGAGGGTCTTGATCAGGATGCACATATCTGGATGGTATTGTGGTCAGTGCCTCCTTAGCCAGCTCTTGAACATGGGGAACCTCAAGTGAACTCCCTAGCTTCATCACAGACTCTCCCTGCTTCATCTCTCTCTCTCTCTCTCTGAATCTGTTATGGAGCAATTTAGTCAGTACAGTAATTCAGACAACAAAGTTTGAATGCTCAAGATAGATGACTTTTTCGGTTTGGTTACAGTCTCTAAGAGCATCTCCAAGAGAGGGAGTAAAATATTGTGTCCCTGAACTAAATTTGGTTCTGGAGCGAAATTTGCTCCTCCACTTTGTTGCTTGAGCTCCAACTGTGAGGAGCAAAACTGCTACTATTATTTAAGCAGATTCAGCTACATGTAATTTTTTTCTCTTTTTTTTTTTTTTTTTTTTTTTTCTGTTTGATTAGTGATAAGAACATTGATTTTTTGTTACAGTATAGGGTTTTTAATAGTCCGTTTGAAGTGTTTGAAATTTGGGAAATTATGTCAATTTTTGAGTGAAGCGAGTTTTTAAATTTTTGCTCCTATGAACAGTGAGTCTCAAGTTTGCTCCTCCAAAAAACTGTCCTCATTCATTTGCTCCAGCAGATGCTCCTTTTATTGGAGCTCTGTTGCGGATTTGGAGCAAAATTTGGTCCAAATCCATCTTTTAGAGATGCTATAAGGTCAGTGTTAACTATCAAAGTATTGCCAATGGTTTTTACCCGAACCTAACGCCATCCACAAATTTTATCAAGAGACGAAGACATTTGCGGGTCCGTCTCTAGCTGTATGCAAGTGACTTTTCACGTTTCATTTAGTCTTTCTTTATTAAGTTTAAGGGCAGTGTCATTTTATCAAGAGATGAAGACATTTGCGGGTCCTTCTCTAGCTGTATGCAAGTGACTTTTCACGTTTCATTTAGTTTTTCTTTATTAAGTTTAAGGTCAGTGTCACGGGTACACTTCAATCTAGGTGCAAAAGCATTAAAATTAGACGTTAGTGTCAAGTCATGAACACTTCAAGGCACTTGAACACCGACTGTTTGGGGAAAAATTGAACATTTATCCGATTTCTGCGAATTAACAAGCATTTGGCGAATTATCTCATGAGGGCTCAGCAACGCGTTGAACATATCTGGATTATAATGCTCATCCTAACTTTGTCACATCCATTAAGATCTCACTTGTTTAAATAGGCAAATAAAGACATTGCTGAAATTAAAAGTTGAGAATAGCGAAAAACGCCCCATGAATCTGTTCAGCACACTGATTAAAAAAATACAGCAAGGCAGAGACGAACTACTCCATATATGCTTTGTTATACCAGTGTGATGAAGCCTCAATGTCTCTTTGTGCTTTTTCCTTTTCAGATCCAAATGTTATACTAGTAGGCTATATATAACTAAAAATCACTCAAAAACCCATCACTAAGAAAACACACCAACAGAAAAATGAATTATAAATCCCAATATCTGAATACTGCTTGATAAATTCTGATTGCAGAATAAGTTGACTTTCTTAAAGGTGAATAGATAGATATAAAAGGATCACGTGTACTTAAATACTTTGTACCTGACAAAAGCCCCAGACGTATGGTGAAGCTTCTCGAGTTCCGAGTTCATGAGCCCATCATCATCATCATCATCATCATCATCTCCATGGATTCAAGTCTTAACAAGAACCTTAATTGAATCAGCAGGTGACAGTAGCAGTAAAAAATCTTGATCAGGATTCACATACCTGAACCAGTAAACAACGAGAACCTCAAGGGATAGCATTTCATAACTTATCCTTGCTCCTTCACGAGCTCCTGAACATATGAAACCTGTAATTATCCCCCTTTTTCATCTCTCCCTCTCTCTGTCCGACAAATACAAATACATTACCAATACCACAAAAATAAAAATATTTAGGCTATCAACTGCAATCGAGGTCGTTGCTCTCACTCCCTCTCAGACAATACAAATACATTAATCTATACATTATGAGTAGGATACAGTTAAGAAGAAAGAAACAACTACACTTCGCAATACCATTTAATATATTTGGGCAACGTGGATCGGGTTTATAGAGTAAATTATTGGTACTTGTCAGGTGAACGATACTTATCAGCTTGCTCTCTCTCTCTCTCTCTCTCACACGTATACACACGCGACGACTGCCAACAGTCACTAAAGAGGTGACGCTATACAATGGCAGCAAAACATCATTGATTTCTCACCTTTTCACCAGGCAGTTAGGTAAGCTTTCAGACAATAAAAATGAATACGTGTGTGAAGTGTATGCTACCAAAGTACAGATGTTTTTTTAAGGAGAGTTTCCTTATACCATCCTTAAGCTTATTGTCAAAGTATCAATATCATTCCTGATGTTTTAACCAATCATAATGCCATCTAATTTTCAGGTTTGCCAAGACTGTTGATGTGTCATTTCTTAAGCTACAGTATCATTCATGCAGCCTGGCCAAAGAATCTAACTTCATCCCACAGTTGAGACTGTTATGTGGTTCACCTCTGTGAAGTTAATCTTTTCTTAATTAATATATTAACATTCCAGGATACTTTGCTTGGAATTGAAGCGTAATATTCAATTTATTTTCAGGTGATCCTGCTTAGATGGTGATCAGGTTAAATAAATAAATAAATAAATAAATAAATAAATAAATAAATAAATAAATAAATAAATAAATAAATAAATAAATAAGCTGCTCATATATAACTTCACCAGTCAGCATGAATGTGAAATATACAAAAGTAAAGACCAACAGAAATCAGGACAACATTGAACACACATACATACATAGTTTTAAGGTGGGGGTGTGGCTCAGCTATATTGGTCCTGGAGATTCAGAACAAATCCTCATAGCGTCTAGGTGCGATTTTCCACGAAGTTCACGAGAAAAGTATGCCCTAAAGAAGTCGATAACAGTGACTGTTCTGAACAATGGTGGAGTTAGAGGAGAGATAAGGCTGGGAGCTGGACCCAAGTCTCCATGGAGATTCGGACTGAGAAATGTCGCTATGGAGAGTCTTTCTTTCTCTGAGTTGACAGTTGCTCGATGCTCAATACTAGGATAATTTCCATTTGTCACAATCTGTCCAAGCAATGAAAATGTAACCAATATAGTTTTCAATACGACCCTTTTACATTTGGAAATCGCAAGTTAAGAAGACGAAAACGACATGAACACAACCACTTTTCTACCGTTACATGGACTTTGCCTACAGGCATAAATATATCCTCTCTGCAAACAAAACCATCTTGAGAATCCATGAAAGTTACAGCCAGATTGGGCCATTGCATGAGAATCCTAAAACTAATCATTAAATTATAAGGTAAAAGACTTTCACCCCCTTAGATTCGACATAAAGACACTGTTTGGAAAAAAACACCTTCACCCCCCAATTGCGTCATTCCATACACTATGAGGACAAATTTGTCTCAAAACTACTACCAGTGACATCCCCACCTCCAAACTAAAGAGGTTGCAATCAGGGACTGTAGATGTCCCGCAATTCAGGACACTGAAGGAGTGAAAGTGTCATTTCCCAAACTGGAAGGGGTTAAAGTGTCTTTGTGTCAAACCTGAGGGGGTGAAAGTGTCTTTTACCCTAAATTATACGGAGCAATAGTAAAGGCCTCGTTTTACTTATTTTAAATCCCATTTTATGCATCCTCTCTTCATACCGGTGTGGTTGGTAAAAACAATATGTAATAACTTTTAAGTGGCATTGTACCATCAAATTTCAATAAGTCGCGCTTTTCCTTTTTTTCCAAATTCACAAATCACAAGCCGGCCAAGAACGATAGTGATGATTATCATGACAAGTACTGAATATATATATTCACACACCATAACATAAACCGACCCATAAAAAGACAGCGACTAAATGAAATCTCGAACATTGAAAGCGTGACCACTGTAACAAGTGTGGTATTTAAGGACGGAAAGCTTGATGAAAAGGGATATTTACCAAATAAAAGATATTCATGGAGACCAAAATTAGAATTTTTTTAAGAAGAAAGAGACACCAGATGCTGTTGAGAGCTTATCCAGAGATAGCAGAGACAGTTAGAGCTGACAAGTGGGTCGGTTAACTGCCTAACTGGACCACATCAGCCCGTGTAGACCCGTGTGGTCCAAAACGGGCCTAGGACCGATTATGTAGTGGTCCACGCCGGTTTGAGCTTTAGTGGACCATGTAAACCATTATGACGAGTAAATAAATATAAACATGAGAGTGACAAATTTACCTCTAACATGTCCCCAATGTTGATAATGAAAGCATCAGGAAGAGGCTTAATAGGAACCCACATTCCATCTTTCCTTATCTGCAGACCTTCCATTTCATTCACTTGAAGGAGGATGGTGAGGCCAATGCCATCAGAGTGAGGTGACAGGCCGACGGCAAGCTCTGGCTGTGGACACGGAGGGTAGTGGTTCATCCTCATGGATTGCATTCCATCGTCAAAAAACTTCCTCATCTCTTCATCCTTCATGCCTAGTGCCTTCGCCATTTGAAAAAGAATCTTCATGGCAAGATGTTTCAGCTCTCTCGAGTATTCTTCTAGGGTTTCTCTGGAAGGAAACAAAATCACTTAGAAATTGGGGCTCGATCTAGTAGTTTCTAAACCCGATAAGTCATTGTGCATTTTGATCAATCCTCGCGGTTGAGGCTTGACAATACACAGTCTAGTACACTAAATAGCATATTAAGAGCCAAGAAAAGTAAAGATTTTCTCTTGATCATCAGATTGGCTGATGCTAAACTCATTCAAACTTGGCCTCACTCCATTTCAAGAGTTTTAAGTCTATATTATCAGTTTTTCACCTTTTCTCTAGTAAAAATAAATTATGTTATACAAGACAAATCAAAACATTTCTGTTTCTACAAATTCGCCATTTGTATGTGTGTTCAATGAGAGGTGTGTAATTCTTTTCACATAGAAAGGCAAAAGGGTTTCTGCTCATGTACCTGCTATTTATTTTTTTCACATAGCCAAAAGGTTTTAACAAAATTTAAGCTACTGTGTTTCGGGTTCAAATGCATCAATTTAGGATGACATCAGTTCAAGCTTTTGGAAGTAAGTTTATTGGCTATAGTCAACAAATGAATTTCACACTGGTCCTGAAAGCTCAGACATATAACGTGACCAGTCTATTCGTTCTGATATTAAGTCGGCGTGGGTCACAAAATTGAAATTTAGGGGTTAATTTCGGACCAATTAAGAGCACAAACCTCAACCATAGATAAAATCAAGAAAGAGATATTCCACCGGACTGCACAGAAATTCGCTGACGTGGGAACCCACAACTGCTACCCTTAAGATGCGCACTGGGTAAACCTCCGCTCTAGTGCGATAGCCAGCAAACCACACTAGAGAGAGAAATCGAAGGCTCGCAGTTGAGGAGACCAATAGGTAACACCTAGGATGCCCCAATGCTTGAATTAAGATCTCACTTTGAGATAGATAGGAGAGAGGGAGTACCTGAAGGGGAGTGGGAGTTGTGGCATTAGGTGGGGTTTTCTAAGATGTTTTTTTTTGATGAAAACGTCAACATTCCATAGATAAGATTCGAAATAGAACAACCTTCCCCTAGCTGGGAGAAACCAAACGATCAGAGACCGAAGACAAGGATACCAAAAGAAAACACTACAACTCACTACCAAGTACATAGAGAGACCTACTAACAGACTACGACTCAAATAAACTACTACAACGCACATAAACTACTACAAGGGATGATTTTTCCACATAGAAGCTTTGGCCGCCCGGTGAGCTGTTGCAACCAAACTTCGATTGACCTTGTTGATACGACAGAATAAAAAAGACTTTGAGATGTCCCGAATCCTGCCAATGATGGGCTCATCCTGAGAGGGTGGTCCTGGGGAGCCCTGAAGAAAGTAAATAACAGCCGCGCAATCAGTATTAACACTAACATGCAAAATATTGTGGTGTAAAGCAAATTTTAGAGCATGTTCCACAGCAAGAAGTTCTGTTTGCTGAGCACTAGACGCGAAACAGTCAACACCAATAATCCAAGGAGTTCCGTCATTGCCAGTGGTGTGAAGACCAAAGCTAGATGAGTAGGAATTAGGCCTCCAGGCCCCGTCAACAAAGATTTCCTTTGGGGTTGGGCCTCCCGTGTCCCTTGTGAGATCCAATATGATAATCGAAAGGGGTTCCTGTAAGGAAGCCTTTTTGGGAGCCGCTTGCAAGGGATCAGGAGAGTGAAGCAGGAAGCGTTCATTTTCCATAACCGCGCGAGTCGCGTTGATGGTGAAATTAGCATTGCTGAAAACCACTTCACAACGAGCTCTCCAAATACACCAGAGGGTGTGGATTGCAGGGATATTCCTGGAGAGAATGATTCCCCAAAGCTTTTCTTCGAAAGCATTACCCGCAATTTCCCGGAGTAAGTCCTCTTCCCAAAGTGGATTAATAACTGGGCATTCGAAAAAGAGGTGATCCAGGGATTCTTCTGCATTATTGCAAAGAGGGCAGTAGCATGAGTCCGTTTGGAGACGCTGACTGAGGATTTTCCGAGTGGGGAGTTTCAGGTGGGCGCATTTCCAGAGGAAAGACTTCCATTTTTCTGGGATATTCAGACCCCATATTTTCCCCCAGTTGCCCTTTTGTATCAGCGGCCAGGGATTAGAGACAAAATAACCGCCTGGGAGAAATTCATGATGTTTGTCGTCGGCAAGGAAATTGTAGCCCGACTTTGTGGTGTAGCTGCCAAACTTTGTAAAAGGCCAGATGATCTTGTCCTTCCTTGGAGAAGTTGGGAGTTGAATAGCTAGGATTTTGAAGGCAATGAAATCTGGCATCTGCGATTTAATAACATCCGTTTTCCATCTTTGTTGATTGTCCCGGCTATCGATCCAATCCTTGACTTTGAGGTCAGAATTGAAAAAATCATTCCCGAACATGATAGCAAGAGGTTCCTTTAGATCCGGAATCCATTTATCGTGCAGAATGCTGACGCTATCTCCACTTCCAATTTGCCATCTGTACCCTTTTTTGATAAGGTCACGCCCATGCATGACGCTTTTCCAGGCCCAGGAGGCGTTACTGGGGCTACTTGCATCCATGAAGGATTTTGTCCTGCAATACTTATGAAGAAGAAACTTTGACACAAACAAGTTAGGCGAGTTAAGAATTCTCCAAGCCTTATTTGCCAGCAAGGCCTGGTTCATCCAATTAATGTTCCTAAGACCCAGACCACCTCTAGCTTTCGAGAGATTAAGTGTTTCGTCTGGGATAAGTCTCATGGGAGCTCTTTTATTTGGGTTCCACCAAAATCTTATAATCAGGTTGGAGATTTCATCATTAAGGGTTTTAGGGAGCTTAAAAGAGGAGCAAACATAGGTAGGTAAGGCTGACAGAACGGCTTTAGCCAGTGTGAGCCTTCCTGCATCATTAAGGTATTTCCCTTTCCAACCTTCCAGTTTAGTAAAGATAGCTTCCCTAGAGAAGCCGAAGATGTCTTTTCTCTTTCTTCCTATAGCAATAGGAAGCCCCAAGTAGGACGACTTTGAGTTTTCAATTTTAACTTCAAGGAAATTCCCAAAGATGTCACCAAGATCCTTAGGGACGTTTGGACTCAGAGTGAGGGAAGATTTAAGCTTGTTGATATCTTGTCCCCAGGCCCTACAGAAGGACTCCAGGGCTGTGCTAAGACTAGCGCAACTAGACAGGGATGGCTGAAAAAAGATGAGGCAATCATCAGCAAAGAAGAGATGAGATAGTCTCGGACCTCCCCTGCTAAGGCAAATTCCTGGGCACTTTCCAGAGTTATTTAAGTGGGTCAGATAAATAGATAGAGCTTCCAGGAAGATAATGAAGAGATAGGGGGAGAGCGGGTCCCCCTGTCTAAGCCCTGCTTTGGGAAAAATCCGCTTCCCTGGACGGCCATTCACGATGACAGAAAAGGTGACTGTGGTAACACATTGAAGGATAAGGTTAGTCCAATTACTCGGGAAGCCCATCTTGCGCAGGACTTTTTCCAGGAAGTACCAGTTAACTCTATCAAAGGCTTTACTCATATCTAGTTTAAGAGCTCCAAGATGATTAGAGCCAGAGTTGGAGTTGTTAATTTTGGTAAAGAATTCATTAGCCAAAAGGGTACTATCCGAAATAAGCCTACCCGGGACAAAAGCATTCTGTTGCTCCGAAATGATGTTCGGTAAAATTCGTTTGATCCGATTAGCCAGAGTTTTAGAGATCACTTTATAAATGAAAGAGCAAAGGCTAATCGGGCGAAGGTCACTGGGAGACTCCTGATTGCAAGTCTTGGGAATAAGGGCAAGGAAAGAGTAGTTAAGCTCCTTAAGCATGAAGCCACTGAAAAAGAAGGAGTTAACTACGTCCATGATAGAGGGTCCTACAATATCCCAGTTTTTGTGGAAGAAAATTCCCGGAAGCCCATCAGGGCCCGGAGATTTGTAGGCCCCAATGGAAAAGACGGCATTTTTGACTTCCTCAATAGAGATTGGGACATTAAGGGTTTCAAGATCACTGGCCTTGAGGGAGGGAAACTCAAGGTTCCAGCCATCCCAGTTATCGACTGTCTCTTTGGCGACTGACGAGGCTTTGGAATAAATGGAGTCAAAATGGTCAGAAATAAGATCAGAGAGCTTAGCTGGATCATTGATCCAATTCCCTGACTCATCCCTAAGCCCATCAATCCTATTTCTAGCGAGTCTTTTTTTGCAAGCTTTGTGGAAGAAACGGGTGTTCTTGTCACCCTCTTTAAGCCATTTGATCTTAGCTCTTTGGGCCCATAAAGTTTCTTCCTGAGAAAGGAGCTCATTGAGTTCTGCTCTAATGGCAATCTCTGCAGGAACGGAGTTGGGATCATCAAGGGAGGAGTGAATATCCACTAGCTTATTTTGAGCCGTGGCTATTCTTTGGTTGAGAGAACCAACCCCTTTCCGTTTCCAGACAAGCAAATTTGCCTTTAGAGTCTTGCATCTAGCAGCAAATTGGAAAGCCGAGGAGCCATGGAAGGTCCTTTGCCAGGTTTCTTTGACAATATTGTGGCACTCGGGGTATCGAAGCCAGAAAGCTTCGAAGTGGAAGCGTCTGTGGAAGGGTCTAGAAGAGTTGAGAATGTGAAAGATGCATGGCCCATGATCTGATCCCATAATAGGGAGGTTAAGAAGGAAAGACCCTTGGAATTTCAGAGCCCACTCTGGGTTATGAAACCCCCTGTCCAGTCTTTCGAAGGTGGTAAAAGGCGGAGGCCTGTTGTTAGTCCAAGTGAAACGGGGACCTTTAGATCGAATTTCCACCAGGTTAAGGTTGTCAAGGAAAAGACGAAAATCCTTAATCCCGGGTATCCATCTAGAGTTCCTACTCCACTTATCATTCGGGTGGAGAACTTGATTAAAGTCCCCGATACACAGAATAGGGCCATCCAACGGCGCCAGGTGAGTCTCAAGATTGTTCCATGTAGTTTTCCTGAATTCCTGATAGGGGGATCCATAAATACATGCAAGAAAGAAGCTACCTAGATCACTGTCAACAGAGCAAAGGATGAGGTTTTGAGTGGCAATAAGAGGAGTGACGCTGACATGATTTTTCCATCCCAGACAAAGTCCCCCTGCAATACCCATGGAGTTGATCCCACAGGTGGAATCGAACCCCCAGGATTTAAAAAGAACGCTACTTTCTAGAAGCGAGCATTTAGTTTCAGAAATGAAAAGAATCGATAATTTATGGTCAATGGTCAATTTATGAGCTGAATGAACTGCCAGAGGATGACCCAAACCCCTGCAGTTCCAGCTACCTATGATCATGGCGACCGCCGTGGTTGTTTAAGGACAACCACGGAAACCTTAAAAGGGGAAAGGCTATTACCTTCGTCATAGATGTAGCTGGCCAAAGTGGTCTTAGCTTTTTTCTTAGAATTCCAGACATTGGGGATAGAATCCACAAGATCGTAGCGCCTTTTGTTGACAGGGGGGACGAACAGTTGGGGGAGGGGGAATCGTGGTGAGGAGAGGATGGTGGCGTATCCAGATCCTCCTGAGCAAGAAGAGGTCGAAATTCATCATCAAACCCGTAGCGATTACCCGGGCCTCTACCTTTAGAAGGCAATGACGCTTTTGAGGCCGAAGGGTAACAACCGAGAGTAGATTTCACAAATTTTGCCTTTTTGTCATCTTTGTTGAGGGGGTGAAGGCAATGGGTCATCTTCCTCTTAAGCCCACTAAGCGGTTGACGAGAAGGGACTTCCTCTTGGACAGTTAGCATACAAGTGTTATTTTTGGGCTTCAAGGTGGAGTACAGCAAGCCCATACTAGGGGGTGAGCTCAAGCACCACAAGGGGTAAGAGGGGGCGGAAAGAGCTGGGAATGGGCTTCTATCCGGGCTAGTGGATTTAACTGACTTAGCCCAACCCTCCTCTGGCCGAAATAAAAAGAACAGGGAGTGGAGAAATGGGCTACACCCTAGGCCCGTCATAGCCCAAGGAACAGCCCAGCATAGGTGGGTAAGTCTAATTCTAGCACCGTAGGTCTGAGTCCGTGTGAGGGATGAACACGGCAGGGGGTTAAAGCAAAAAACTGGGTTAGGGGTTAGGGGGTAGCAATCCGCAGAAAAAATAGGGCTAAGACATAGGGAAAAACCACATTTGATTAGAAAAATAATTAATTGTTTGACAGGAAATAGTAATTTTTTAGAGGGTAAGTGTAAAAAGTTAATCAAATCAGGGGGGGAAGATTCTATACGCAAAGGTGATTTACTTTTAATATGAGACCAATCACCTAAAAAGTAGGGAAGCAAATCATAATAAAATAAGTTAAGCAATTTGTTAGAGAAATAAGGGCCCCACCTATATCTAATCAAATCAGCAAGATAATGGTAAAGATTAACAAGATCCACTTTTTTACTGAAACACGATAAAGAGAGAGGGTTGAAATTACCTTTCACCATGGTGTCAGGCATGTTTCGGCTTGTCAGGGGATTAACCATTTTTGCACGCTTCAATTGTGCCTCACCTTCCGAGGCGCTGCTTTCCCACGCGCCACGTTTGCGCACGCCCCGAGGCTCACCACCGCTTGGCCCGGCGTCACCATCCTCAGCCCCGTCGCCCGCCGTGAACACCATAGTCGCCGGTGTAGAAACAGAGCGACCCTTTTTCTTCTTTTTTTCAGCGATTTTTCCTCTGATTAATTTGATTGCCTCCTTCTGGAAGTCGTAACCTTGGCCTTCACCTTTGTTTGCTTCAGTTTGGTCCATTGAAAGAGAAGGAGAATGGGAGATCCATCCGCCTTTCCCGTTGTGGACGCAATCACAAACCACCGGCATCCACAAGTTCCCTTGGCTGTCTTTGGCGAAATCTTGAGTACCCGACTCCGTCTCCGAGTCAGAAATGACAATGAGTCTGGACTTGCTCGTTGCTTCTTCACCATTCTCCACGTTCTGGCAAACCCATCCATATTTCATTTTTGCAAACCCGTATTTCGTCTCGATCACATTTTCACCCGTGAAGAAGTGCCTGGATTCCTTTTCCGACGATGGCGACGAGGACGAAGGCGAGGAAGAGTCCTCAAACAGTTTGTCCACCATTTTTTTCTTCTTTGCTGCTCTTTCTTTACCATTGTCCTGAGCTTTTTCTTGTTGACCCATGATTTGTGCTGCTGGGGCAGCCTCCATTCTAGTTGATGGTCCTCTCGCAAGATTGCCATTTTGTGGAACATTTTCGGCATTAACTCCATCCACAATAGCGGTTTCAAAGCCATTTCTTTCCACAGCTCTCCTAGTACCTTCGCTTAAATTAAGAGCCCGAGGCCTCTGCTGCACCGTTATGTTCGATCTGTGGCTGACTCTCTCAAAATAGGTGAACCAGGCACCATGATCACCCTTCCTCTCCGTGATTCGGCGAACCGGGCGATTCCATGCAACTCGAATCCTTGAAGTTCTGTTAACGTTTGAGTTCGTCATCCCACGGAGCGCACGTGTAAAGAGTGGTTGATCGATATGGACCACTGTATCATAACCAAGCTCCTGTTGGATTCTCCCAATTCTTTCCTTGTATCTGTTGAAAGCACTATTGAAAGAGTGACGACATTTACGTTCGGAATGACCTATACTTCCACATCGAAAGCACACCCGGAAGATCTTCGCGTAACTGAAGAAAGCCGTGACTCTCTCTCCATCATCCATGACAAAACTGCACCCTGGAATGAGAGCATCAAAAACGTTGATCCGAACTTTAACCCTCATTTTATCTAAGTGTTTTTCATCAATAAAGCCCTGAGCCACATGCACGGTGGCAGTTTCTGTGTTGATATCTTCTTCCTCCATAAGTGGCCATACCACCTCGTCGTCTGCTCCAACATAATCGACGACTTCTCCAATCACTTTTCCCAGCTTTTGGATTAAGGAGTTGTTAATATACTCCATAGGTATTCCCTTAATATCCACCCAAATGTCCGCAAGGGCAAAATGATCGTCGTTAAAGACCGTGTTGGGTGTCCATTTTTTGACTACCACCAGTGAACCCAGGATATTCCATGGACTTCCTTCGACGAGGTCTTCATAGTCCTCTGCATTCTCCGGCTCGAGCAAGAACATGTGGTCATTCATAAGCTTAACTCTCACCTTTCCTGCGAGTTTCCAGAACTTGTTAATATCGATATAGATAGTTTTACTATCCCACACTATGTAGTCCACAAAGAAAGCGACAAGGCATTTTTCCAACTTCATCCTTTTGGGGACGAAAGAATGAAGATCCGTGGTTGGGAGCTCCAACAGCTCCCTGTGAGGAATGAAGTTTGGATGGTGAGATGAAGGTTGGTATGAGGTTTGGATGGAGTAATAATCAGACGGATTGTTTGGGAGTGCCATGTGAAGGCAGTGAGAGAAGAGAGAAGAGGGGGGGGGGGGAGAGAAGATGGGGCGGAGGGAGGGAGAGGGTTTCAGAGTTGTCGGGAAGTGGGGGGTTGTTTTGGAACTACCAGCCGGCGTTTTTCTAAGATGTTTGGGGAGGGTCCTTAAGAAAAAGGCATCTCCCCAATCAAGCTTTTGCTCATCAGACAAAACATTGTGCTGACCAAACCCCTCTATGCAACTTGGGGTCATCCAAAGCTTCTTCTTCTCTTCCATTGATATGTTGAAGAATTGCTGTGTCTCCACCTTTATCTTCTCGACTAATGTAGAACTCACTCCATGGTTTATCAACTGCACCACACCATGATTTCGTTAGTAACGTCTCTTCTGAAGTATCACACGTGTCAGACATTTTAAATACAGAACGATATAAATAGATTTTTAAGAGATGATCACCTGAAAGAAACCCCATTCTTTGCATGCAGAGTCCAGCTTCTTCATCTCCATGCCATCTCCATAGATCAAGCTCTGCATGTTGATGATGGGAACATCATGAGTGGCATTAGATATGATCTGACGACGGCTCTGATCAGGCTTGATGTATCGTGGCGGGATTGCATTCTGTGTCCTCTTAGCTACTTCTTGAACACAAGGTACAAGGATTGATCTCACAGCCTCTGCCATCTGAATTAACAGAGTATCAAGCCTCTCTCTTTGTCTTTGTTTATGGTAATTTACTTGAATATATGGATGTGTTATCTATTCCAGGACATATTTATACTGGAATGTTCTGAAGGTTTAAGGCAAAAGTTAACTTTTTTATGTATTTAAAAATGCACACAACTGTTTTATTTTTATTTTATTTTTTTTTTTTTTTGAGAAATTAAATGCACACAACTGTATGTACATGCAATTTAGTTATGGCGGCCGTGACGGTCTTTTTCTAATGCCAAATGCATTATGTAAGCATAATTTGCATTTTGGTTTTGAATTAGCATCCACGTTACTTCGGTTTAGTATGTTGAGGTGGTCATTTTGGAGCAGCAAAAAAAATATTCCTATTAGTTATTGCAAGTTCATGCAAGTATGGCATACTGGCTTGTAAATTAAAGATTCAGATCAAATAAATAGAGGTCTTAGTGCACATTGAGCAATCCAGTATTTTAGTGAGCATTGAATAACTCTATTTTTAAGCAGATTTGTTTAAGAACAATGTTTTTAATCAAAATATAATTGGCATTTTTTTTCTTATTATTTTTAAGTTATTTTTTATATTAAAATATGTGTCTGTTTAGCTGTTTTTCCTGTCTTCAAATTGACAAGAGAGACTCATATATAGTTGTTGCTTGGAAATTAATCTTTTGGACTTGTTCAAGATGTTAGCTTGCTCTGTGCAGATTGATAAATTAACCAATAAGTAATATGATATCCACCAACATGACACTCCATATAACGCATACTCGAGGGGTGGTTTTTGTCTTTTTCCCATTGCTGTAAATATTGCATGGTACAGTAGGAAATGTTGACCAGATAAGGTGCTTTGGGGATTGTTGTTTTTTCTTGTACTGATAGTAGTACTTTTTTTGAGAAATTTCCTTAAAATATTCAAGTCAAAAGATGTACACATTAACAAAATAATTTCGAGCAGACCACTAATTCTATATTACTTCCCATCCCCAATATTTTTATCTCTAGAACATTGGATCATCCATTAGATACTAATTAATCATAGGAGATCCTTCGTTTGCGGCTTTACCTCCATCATGTCTCCAACATTGACGATAAATGCACCAGGAATAGGCTTAATAGGAATCCAGAACCCGTCTTTCTTAATCTGCAAACCTTCGATTTCATTAACTTGAAGGAGTATGGTGATGCCAGTGCCATCAGAGTGAGGCGACAGACCAATAGCACGCTCTGGCTGTGGGCATGGAGGATAGTAGTTCATCCTAATAGCCATCCTTCCCTCCCCAAACACTTCCATCATTTCGCCATCCTTCATTCTTAGTGCCGCCGTCATTGAGCTGAACAATTTCATGCCTACATATTTAAGCTCCTCTGAGTATATTTCAATGGCTTCTCTGCAAGCCAAGAAATCACCACTCATTACAAATTAAGAAATTCTTGATTATTTTCTTTGTTAAGAATTATGGGGTCCACCTCAAAGTCAATTGACAATGAAAGGAGTAGCCCAAGTATCTTATTACGCAGAGACGAAACAGACAGAGTTCTAATGTGGGACAGACAACAACTCTCAACACATACCCCTCTCCTGTAGTGTGCGAAACAAGTAGAGAGAGCACATGTCTGACGCCATGTTGAGAATCGTTGTTTGTCCCGCACTTGAACTCTGTCTGTTTCGTCTGTGCCTAAGATACTTGGGCTACTCTCCCTCACTACCAATTGGTTTTGAGCTGAAACCCCATGATTCTTACAATATCCTAACCCCATAGGTTTGGAGATAGAGAAAGAGGACCTGAATTGACGAGGGAGTTGAGAGAACAAATGAGCCTTTCTCAAGTGCTTTGGGAGAGTGACTATGGTAAAAAGATCACTCCAATCAAGCCTATGATCTTCAGAAACAACAAAGGCCTGCCCGTAGCCATCTAATTCTCCTGGTTCTTGCGAAAACTCCTTTTTCTTCTCCACTGGCAATTTGAAGAAACCTTGGACACTTGCTTTCATTTTCTCCACAGTGGAAGGGTCTACTCCATGATTGATCAACTGCAGTGGAAAATAAAAATTTCATAAGTTTGAACTCCTTGAGAGGGAAGTAAGAAATAAGAACATTGCAGTGTTCAGTTTGTCTATTATTTATGTACCTGAAAAAAGCCCCAATCTCTGCATCCAAGGTGGAGTTTCTGTAGCTCTAAATTTGTGGCTTTATCGTCGCCTCCCAATAGAAGGGCTTGCAAGTCGATGACTGGAACCTCCTGAAGTGAAGAAGAAGAAGCAGCCCGCGGTAAGAGTAGAGGAGGGTCTTGATCAGGATGCACATATCTGGATGGTATTGTGGTCAGTGCCTCCTTAGCCAGCTCTTGAACATGGGGAACCTCAACTGAACTCCCTAGCTTCATCACAGACTCTCCCTGCTTCATCACCCTCTCTCTATCTCTCTCTCTCTCTCTCTCTCTGAATCTGTTATGGAGCAATTTAGTCAGTACAATTTTTCAGACAATAATGTTTGAATGCTCAAGATAGATGACTCTTTTGTTTTGGTTACAGTCTCTAATAGCATCTCCAAGAGAGGGAGTAAAATATTGTGTCCCTGAACTAAATTTGGTTCTGGAGCGAAATTTGCTCCTCCACTTTGTTGCTTGAGCTCCAACAGAGAGGAGCAAAACTGCTACTATTATTTAAGCAGATTCAGCTATATATAATTTTTTTTCTCTGTTTTTTTTTTCTTTTTTTTTTCTTTTTTTTTTCTGTTTGATTAGTGATAAGAACATTGATTTTTTGTTACAGTATAGGGTTTTTAATAGTCCGTTTGAAGTGTTTGAAATTTGGGAAATTAATTCAATTTTGAGTGAAGTGAGTTTTTAAATTTTTGCTCCTATGAACAGCGAGTCTCAAGTTTGCTCCTCCAAAAAACTGTCCTCATTATTTGCTCCAGCAGATGCTCCTTTTGTTGGAGCTCTGTTGCGGATTTGGAGCAAAATTTGGTCCAAATCCATCTTTTAGAGATGCTATAAGGTCAGTGTTAACTATCAAAGTATTGCCAACGGTTTTTACCCGAACCTAACGACATCCACAAATTTTATCGAGAGACGAAGACATTTGCGGGTCCTTCTCTAGCTGTATGCAAGTGACTTTTCACGTTTCATTTAGTCTTTATTTATTAAGTTTAAGGTCAGTGTCATTTTATCAAGAGATGAAGACATTTGCGGGTCCTTCTCTAGCTGTATGCAAGTGACTTTTCACGTTTCATTTAGTTTTTCTTTATTAAGTTTAAGGTCAGCGTCACGGGTACACTTCAATCTAGGTGCAAAAGCATTAAAATTAGATGTTAGTGTCAAGTCATGAACACTTCAAGGCACTTGAACACCGACTGTTTGGGGGAAAAATTGAACATTTATCCGATTTCTGCGAATTAACAAGCATTTGGCGAATTATCTCATGAGGGCTCAGCAACGCGTTCAACATATCTGATTACACTGCTCATCCTAACTTTGTCACGGCCATTAAGATCTCACTTGTTTAAATAGGCAAATAAAGACATTGCTGAAATTAAAAGTTGAGAATAGCAAAAAACGCCCCATGAATCTGTTCAGCACATTGATTGAAAAAATACAGCAAGGCAGAGACGAACTACTCCATATATGCTTTGTTATACCAGTGTGATGTAGCCTCAATGTCTCTTTGTGCTTTTTCCTTTTTCAGATCCAAATGTTATACGAGTAGGCTATATATAACTAAAGGCTTTCAATTACGCCCTTTCTGCAAGCACTCTTGGCATTTACTTTCGAATCATTCCTCTTTAAGCTCTCGTTTTTTTAATGCCAAATATCGCAAAAGAAATGTTTTTTGGCTGCATAATGCTCCCCCAACTGCATCTCCGTTGTGGAGGGCCATTGTTAAAGGTAAGAATCTATTGCGGGGAGGAATCAATTGGAAGCTTTCTGATGGAAATAATATATCCGTCTCTAAGCATCCTTGGCTTGTTGATGTTCCAGGGGATTCTATACTGCAGAATTTGAATCAACACAACAATATTTAATGGGTCAAGGACCTAATTATCCCCTCTGATGGAGGAGTTGCGTGGAACTACTCTCTTAAATGGGTCAAGAATTATGGTAAAAAGATCACTCCAATCAAGCCTCTGATCTTCGGAAACAACAAAGGCCTACCCGTAGCCATCTAATTCTCATGGTTCTTGCGAAACTCCTTTTTCTTCTCCACTGGGAATTTGAAGAAACCTTGGAAACTTGCTTTCATTTTCTCCACAGTGGAAGGGTCTACTCCATGATTGATCAACTGCAGTGGAAAATAACAATTTCATAAGTTTGAACTCCTTGAGAGGGAAGTAAGGATTAAGAACATTGCAGAGTTCAGTTTGTCTATTATTTATGTACCTGAAAAAAGCCCCAATCTCTGCATCCAAGGTGGAGTTTCTGTAGCTCTAAATTTGTGGCTTTATCGTTGCCTCCCAATAGAAGGGCTTGCAAGTCGATGACAGGAACCTGCTGAAGTGAAGAAGAAGAAGCAGCCCGCGGTAAGAGTAGAGGAGGGTCTTGAACAGGATGCACATATCTGGATGGTATTGTTGTCAGTGCCTCCTTAGCCAGCTCTTGAACATGGGGAACCTCAAGTGAACTCCCTAGCTTCATCACAGACTCTCCCTGCTTCATCTCTCTCTCTCTCTCTCTCTCTCTGAATCTGTTATGGAGCAATTTAGTCAGTACAATTTTTCAGACAATAATGTTTGAATGCTCAAGATAGATGACTTTTTTGGTTTGGTTACAGGCTCTAAGAGCATCTCCAAGAGAGGGAGTAATATATTGTGTCCCTGAACTAAATTTGGTTCTGGAGCGAAATTTGCTCCTCCACTTTGTTGCTTGAGCTCCAACGGAGAGGAGCAAAACTGCTACTATTATTTAAGCAGATTCAGCTATATATAATTTTTTTTTCTGTTTGATTAGTGATAAGAACATTGATTTTTTGTTACAGTATAGGGTTTTTAATAGTCCGTTTGAAGTGTTTGAAATTTGGGAAATTAATTCAATTTTTGAGTGAAGTGAGTTTTTAAATTTTTGCTCCTATGAACAGCGAGTCTCAAGTTTGCTCTTCCAAAAAACTGTCCTCATTATTTGCTCCAGAAGATGCTCCTTTTGTTGGAGCTCTGTTGCGGATTTGGAGCAAAATTTGGTCCAAATCCATCTTTTAGAGATGCTATAAGGTCAGTGTTAACTATGAAAGTATTGCCAATGGTTTTTACCCGAACCTAACGACATTCACAAATTTTATCGAGAGACGAAGACATTTGCGTGTCCTTCTCTAGCTGTATGCAAGTGACTTTTCACGTTTCATTTAGTCTTTCTTTATTAAGTTTAAGGTCAGTGTCATTTTATCAAGAGATGAAGACATTTGCGGGTCCTTCTCTAGCTGTATGCAAGTGACTTTTCACGTTTCATTTAGTTTTTTTTTTATTAAGTTTAAGGTCAGCGTCACGGGTACACTTCAATCTAGGTGCAAAAGCATTAAAATTAGATGTTAGTGTCAAGTCATGAACACTTCAAGGCACTTGAACACCGACTGTTTGGGGAAAAATTGAACATTTATCCGATTTCTGCGAATTAACAAGCATTTGGCGAATTATCTCATGAGGGCTCAGCAACGCGTTCAACATATATGGATTATACTGCTCATCCTAACTTTGTCACGGCCATTAAGATCTCACTTGTTTAAATAAGCAAATAAAGACATTGCTGAAATTAAAAGTTGAGAATAGCGAAAAACGCCCCATGAATCTGTTCAGCACACTGATTGAAAAGATACAGCAAGGCAGAGACGAACTACTCCATATATGCTTTGTTATACCAGTGTGATGTAGCCTCAATGTCTCTTTGTGCTTTTTCCTTTTTCAGATCCAAATGTTATACTAGTAGGCTATATATAACTAAAGGCTTTCAATTACGCCCTTTCTGCAAGCACTCTTGGCATTTACTTTCGAATCATTCCTCTTTAACCTCTCGTTTTTTTAATGCCAAATATTGCAAAGAGATGTTTTTTGGCTGCATAATGCTCCCCCAACTGCATCTCCGTTGTGGAAGGCCATTGTTAAAGGTAAGAATCTCTTGCGGGGAGGAATCAATTGCAAGCTTTCTGATGGCAATAATATATCCGTCTCTAAGCATCCTTGGCTTGTTGATGTCCCATGGGATTCTATACTGCAGAATTTGAATCAACACAACAATATTAAATGGGTCAAGGACCTAATTATCCCCTCTGATGGAGGAGTTGCGTGGAACTACTCTCTTATCTCCTCAATTTTCTCTCAATGGTTAACCAACCTCATTCTCACTACTCCTCTAAACAATCCCACAAATGAACCTCTCTGGCACATTAACCATAATAATTCCTTCTCGGTTAAATCTCTTTACAACCAACTGTTTAACCCCCTTCCGAAACCAAATCTTAAACCAAATAAACATTCCTTCAACCCTAGTTTAACGTCTTTTAGATGGAAGCATCTCTGGAAAGTAAAATTCCCTAACAAGATATTTTTTTCATTTGGCAACTCATACATCAAATTCTCCCCACAAAAGATCTGCTAAGCTCTAGAGGGATTAACTGTGACTTACGATGTGTTTTTTGTCATAATAATGAAAGTATTAATCACCTCTTCATGTATTGTATCTTTTCCAAATCTATTTTCCACAAGCTGCAAATTCACTATACTTTTTCGGAAAACATCACTGCCTGGTTGGATTATTGGATCAAAAAAACAACCAGCTCTCCTCACCATCACACTACTTGGATCATAGCCTGTTGGATCATTTGGAAGCAGAGAAATGAAACCATTTTCAAAGAGAATCCTCCAAGTATTGATGACTGTTACTTTCATATATCCACTCTAGCATCGCAAATCTCAAATGTTTTCATGTCCACACACACACAGCTTTAGCATTGGTTGCAGAAGAGAAGGCAAAGCCAAAACTATCCTCTGAGGTGACTGCTAGGAAACAGAAGACTGGAGCAAAAAGGGTAGTTAAGGGAAAGACTCCAATGTCTGCTGCTGACTTCAAGGTTCCCAAGAAGCCAAGAGGTATAGAAGCAGCTTTAGAACGCTTCATGAAAGACTATCCATCAGAGGAACAACTGAAGTTGAAAGTCTTGGAGGAGGAAAGAAGAATGGAGGAAATTGCTGCCATGTACAAGGCTAAGTCTCAAGGTTTCATCTTGGTTGATGGAAAGCTAGTGGATCCAAATGAAGAAGCCCTCTTTCAATTTCTCAGGGAGAACTCAGGATCAAAAGTGAAGGACAATGCAGTCTCTAATGCAGTCTCTAAAGATTAGTTCGTTTTGTGAGTTTGATCAGTCTCAAAACTTTGTTTCAGCTTTGGTTATGTTTATTGTGTTGGTTCAGTCTTGTTACGTTGGATGTTTGGTAGTCATGTTTAGGGGTGGATGATCTGGTTTTCTTTCGGTGTCCTGTGTTGTTACTTCGAAGTATTTTCTTTCTATTTGGCTCTTTTCTAATGAAGTTCTCAAATTTCCCAAAAAAAAAAAATACACCCACAAAACAATGACAATATCTGAATACTGCTTGATAAATTCTGATTGCAGAATAAGTTGACTTTCTTAAAGGTGAATAGATAGATAGAAAAGGATCACGTGTACTTAAATACCTGGTACCTGAAAAAAGCCCCAAAACGTATGGTGAAGCTTCTCGAGTTCCGAGTTCATGAGCCCATCATCATCATCATCATCATCATCATCATCATCGTCATCATCATCATCGTCATCTCCATGGATTGAAGTCTTAACAAGAACCTTAATTGAATCAGCAGGTGACAGTAGCAGTAAAAAATCTTGATCAGGATTCACATACCTGGAACCAGTAAACAAAGAGAACCTCAAGGGATAGCATTTCATAACTTATCCTTGCTCCTTCACCAACTCCTGAACATATGAAACCTGTAATTATCCCCCTTGTTTCATCTCTCCCTCTCTCTGTCCGACAAATACAAATACATTACCAATACCACAAAAATAAAAATATTTAGGCTATCAACTGCAATCGAGGTCGTTGCTCTCACTCCCTCTCAGACAATACAAATACATTAATCTATACATTATGACTAGGATACAGTTAAGAAGAAAGAAACAACTACACTTCGCAATACCATTTAATATATTTGGGCAACGTGGATCGGGTTTATAGAGTAAATTATTGGTACTTGTCAGGTCAACGATACTTATCAGCTTGCTCTCTCTCTCTCTCACACACGTATACACACGCGACGACTGCCAACAGTCACTAAAGAGGTGACGCTATACAATGGCAGCAAAACATCATTGATTTCTCACCTTTTCACCAGGCAGTTAGGTAAGCTTTCAGACAATAAAAATGAATACGTGTGTGAAGTGTATGCTACCAAAGTACAGATGTTTGTTCAAGGAGAGTTTCCTTATACCATCCTTAAGCTTATTGTCAAAGTATCAATATCATTCCTGATGTTTTAACCAATCATAATGCCATCTAATTTTCAGGTTTGCCAAGACTGTTGATGTGTCATTTCTTAAGCTACAGTATCATTCATGCAGCCTGGCCAAAGAATCTAACTTCATCCCACAGTTGAGACTGTATTGTGGTTCACCTCTGCAAAGTTAATCTTTTCTTAATTAATATATTAACATTCCAGGATACTTTGCTTGGAATTGAAGCATAATATCCAATTTATTTTCAGGTGATCCTGCTTAGATGGTGATCAGGTTCAAATAAATAAATAAATAAATAAATAAATAAATAAATAAATAAATAAATAAATAAATAAATAAATAAATAAGCTGCTCATATATTACTTCACCAGTCAGCATGAATGTGAAATTTACAAAAGTAAAGACCAACAGAAATCAGGACAACATTGAACATACATACATACATACATACATACATACATACATACATAGTTTTAAGGTGGGGGTGTGGCTCAGCTATTCGGGTCCTGGAGATTCAGAACAAATCCTCATAGCGTCTAGGTGCGATTTTCCACGAAGTTCACGAGAAAAGTATGCCCTAAAGAAGTCGGTAACAGTGACTGTTCTGAACAATGGTGGAGTTTGAGGCGAGATAAGACTGGGAGCTGGACCCAAGTCTCCATGGAGATTCGGACTGAGAAATGTCGCTATGGAGAGTCTCTCTTTCTCTGAATTGACAGTAGCTCGATGCTCAATGCTAGGATAATTTCCATTTGTCACAATCTGTCCAAACAATGAAATGTTACAAAAGATAGTTTTCAGTACAGCCTTTTAGATTCGGGAAATCGCAAGTTAAAAGAAGAAGAAGGAGAAGGAGAAGGAGAAGGAGGAGGAGGAGCAGAAGGAGAAGGAGAAGGAGAAGGAGCAGAAGGAGCAGCAGGAGCAGAAGCAGCAGAAGAAGAAGCAGCAGAACTTTTCAACCGTTACAATTTTTTTTTCTTCTTTTTTTTGTTCTTTTTTTGTTCTTTTTTTTTTTTTTTTTTTTTGCGTACAGGCATAAAAATGTTCTCTCCGCAAACAAAGCCATCTTGAGAATCCATGAAAGTTATACACTATTCATTCTTTTCTAATTATCATCAATAGGTCGAAACACACTTTTCCTTTTATTCAAATTCACATATCAGTATATGATCAAAAACTGGCCAAGAACGATAGTGATGATTATCATGACAAGTACTGAATACATATACCACAACTCAACCTATAAAAAGAAAGTGACTAAATGATATCTCAAACATTGAGAGCGTGTCTGGACACCAACCAGTGGAAGATTTGTGGTACTTAAGGACGGAAAGCTTGATGACAAGGAACATTTACAAATAACACATGTTCATGGAGCCCTGAATTGGGATTTTTTTTTAAGAAGAAAGGCCCACCAGATGCTCTTCCAGAACAGGACAGAGCGAAGATTAGATATGCCAAAAGTTATCTTTACACGATCGTATGTCTCACGTTTTTTTATTATTGGAAACTGACAAGAAACACAAGGAAATGCTAATTCTGACATTGGAAACCATCAGGATTCTAAATGTCAGTCATCAGGATTTATGTTGATACATATACATACAAAATTGGTAAGTGAACCTGATACTCCCCAAAATGAAGATTAAAATAAAAAGAAAAAGAAAAAGACAAGTGGTAACATGAAAGGGGAAAGCACCACACGAAAAAATAAATCGACAACAATGAACATCTGCACTTAGCCAACACAGCTCTAAAGGAAAGTTGTGCCCCTAGACACAGCTCTAAAGGAAAGTTGCCGTAAACCATTATGAAGCGTAAATAAACATAAACATTAGAGTGGGTTATTTACCTCTAACATGTCTCCGATGTTGATAATGAAAGCATCGGGAAGAGGCTTAATAGGAACCCACATTCCATCTTTCCTTATCTGCAGACCTTCCATTTCATTCACTTGAAGGAGGATGGTAAGGCCAATGCCATCAGAGTGAGGTGACAGGCCGATGGCAAGCTCTGGCTGTGGACACGGCGGATAGTAGTTCATCCTCATGGATTGCATTCCTTCGTCAAAAAACTTCCTCATCTCTTCATCCTTCATGCCTAGTGCCTTCGCCATTTGAAAAAGAATCTTCATGGCAAGATGTTTCAGCTCTCTTGAGTATTCTTCTAGGGTTTCTCTGGAAGGAAACAAATCACTAAGAAATTGGCGCTCGATCTAGTAGTTTCTAGATCCGGTAAGTCATTATGCATTTTGATCAATCCTCGCGGTTGAGGCTTGTCAATATTCAGTCTAGTACACTAACATATTAGAGCCAAGAAAAGTAAAGATTTTCACTTGATTATCAGATTGGCTGATGCTAAACTCATTCAAACTTGGCCTCACTCCATTTCAAGAATTTTAAGTCTATATTATCAGCTTTTCACCTTTTCTCTAGTAAAAATAAAGGGACATGCTAAACGTCACCCTTTTTCTTCACCCTTTAATTTCACCGCCTATGTGGATGGCTTTGATTGGTGATATGATTATAGAAAGATCTTAAAATAAATAGCTACCAACAATCATATATTGACACATAGAAGGTGAAATTAAAGGGTGAAGAAAAAAGGGTGAAGCATAGCGGCCCTCAAAATAAATTATGTTATACAAGACTAGACAAATCAAAGCATTTCTGTTTCTACAAATCGTCATTTGTATATGCGTTCAATGAGAGGTGTGTAATTCTTTTCACATAGAAAGGCAAAAGGATTTCTGGTCAATTACCTGCTATTTTTTTCACATAGCCAAAAGGTTTTAACCAAATTTATAAGCTACTCTGTTTGGGGTGCAAATGCGTCAATTTAGGATGACATCAGTTGTCAACAAATGAATTTTCACACTGGTCCTGAAAGCTCAGACATATAAGGTGACCAGTCTATTCGTACATTAAGTCAGCGTGGGTCACAAAATTGAAATTTAGGGGTTCGGACCAATTAAGAGCATAAACCTCAACCATAGATAAAATCAAGACCTGAGAAATTCCACTGGACTGCACAGGATCTAAGCTACTGTAGCAGAGAGAGAGAGAGGACCTGAACTGAAGAGGAAGTTTGGGGAACAGATGAGGCTTCCTCAAATTAGTTGGGAGGGTGACCATGTAAAAAAGGTCAGCCCAATCAAGCTTTTGCTCTTCAGAAACAACAAAGGCTTGGCCATATCCTTCCAAATCTCCCGGTTCCTGCCAAAACTTTTTCTTCTCTTCCATTGGCAACTTGAAGAAATCTTCAACACCTAACTTCACTTTCTCCACCAGTGAACGATCCACTTCATGATTGATCAACTGCACCGTAAGATAACAATCACCTTTTTATGATCAACTACAATTTCCAAGCCAGGGTTTGACGATCTTTTACCATAACAGTGTTTCGGAGCAAGTACCTGAAAAAATCCCCACTCTTTGCAGGCAAGGTGCAGTTTCTGGAGCTCTGAATTCATGATGCAATCATCATCTCCAGACACAAGTGCTTGCAAGTTGATGATAGGAATCTGAAGTGAAGAAGAAGTATGATATAATAGTGAAGGAGGGTCTTGATCAGGATGCACATACCGAGATGGCAATTCATTCAAAGACTCCTCCTTAGCCAACTCTTGAACATACGGAACCTTAAGGGAACCCCCTAGCTTCCTCTTCTCTCCCTCCATTGCTCTTCCTCACTCTTGTCTCCTCTCACACACAAGGGGTGCATTAATAGCAATGCCCTCAAAGGGAGGGAGGGAGAGAGGGGCCTCCCTCATATGGACATAAGCAACAATGACATAAGGGTACGTTTGATTTTTTGGGATTAGCATTATTAGCTGGGATTAGACTAACCATGTATTAGTTATTACTGTGTTTGGTTGTTCTGGACTAGTTTTAATACCAGTGCTAAATAGTAACAAGATGGTGTTTAATGCCCCAATTAGTCCCCTTTTACATGAGGGTACTAGTTGGATTTGACTATTTATACCTAAATATTGAATTAATACTCGAGAAAAACAAAAAAACATGTTATTAATTATAATTCAGCTAATCCAGAAAATATAATCTAGTCCAATTCGGCTAGTCCGGAAAACCAAGCGTGCCATAAAAGAATAATCACGGGATATATTATCTAATAGAGGAGAAGCTGTAACATAAATTACCACAGAGCTGAGCAACAATTACGTAAAAGATATTAAATAGGAGAGAAAATCTATGCATACCTAACACAATCTTTATAGCATGAGTGTCAAAATGTGATTATGGAAGTAGTCAGTTTCACAAGTGACAATTAATCTTACTGGATAAATTATATAATCTTTCTGAACCCAGGCACATTGACATTTTAAGGCACTTCTTTAGCACCTCAAGTAAGATATGTCAAACATGTGCAATTGCTTCCTAACTTCTTTGACAAACTGATTGCACGTAACTAACTTCTGCAACATAAAGCCTAGCACATGTGATAAGATCTTCGCGAAGTGACATGAGGTTCTGTTAACTGGCGTAAAGTTCAGGACTCTCAATAATTCTGTATTACTTCCTCTGTTTCCTTTCTTTCTTTTTGGTCCCACTTCTATCACAATTCACTGGGTCACATTGACTCAGTGAATTGATAGGCAAGACGATGCAAGAGGTTGGTAATCTTTTCATGGTGTTGTAGAGTACACTTTAGTCTACAACACCATGAAAAAATTACCAAAAAATTGCATCATTTTGCTATTCAAATCACCGGGTCAAAGTGATCCAGTTACGATGAACACCTTGATTGTGACTCTTCTACACAATACATTTTTGGCCAATGTGCAGTGATCTTATGTATTTGTTATATTTCTGGAAGCATTACGAACCAAACGGAGAAAGCCAGAAAACCACGAACACAGAACCAAAGATTACCTACCAGAACTTTTAGATCGGGAAAAAAGAGCGCTATCTTCTAAAAACAATGTAAAGTCACGAAGAAACACTACTTAATGCTCCAATACAACCAACGTGTAAGGAGCACGGACATAAAAAAATAGGGTTCACAGTTCACACTCATGATAATGTTGCACAAGAAGACAGACTCACAACAAAGAGATTCTTAGTAAGTAGAGGTGGTATTAAGTGTTGAAGGAAAGCCAAAACAACATAACCCATAACATATTTAAACAGCGTACTTGTCTAAGCTATAAGTGAGTCTGTTGCTTCTTCAATAAGAGGAACTACCTGCTTTCTCAATTTCTTGGTATTTTCATGAAATCAAGGTAGGACTTGCCATTGAGCTTTCTGGCAAAGAACTCCTTAAAATATTTTTCAATGGGAACTCTTTGATAGACTGCAGGCTTCTCTGGTCCAAGAAGGCTAAGCGCAGGACCCAACTCTGAATCCAGATTGGAGCTATAAAATGTAGCAACAGAGAGTCTCTCCTTGGTTGAGTTCACTGTCGCCCTATGCTCAATGCTTCGATATACACCGTTGCTCACAATCTGTGTCATCCAAAGGAGAAAAAGATTGATCAGAGAGAGAAAAAAAAATAAAAAAAAAATAAGCTCCTTTTCAAGAAAATCACATGGGACTTGAAGTTTCATGCATCAAATTCTTTGAATTATCAGAGAAAAACTTCTCGAAAAACTAGCCGCAGTCATGTGCCGAAAGTATGTTTGTACAGAGAGAAAAACCACTTCCTCGTAACCCAAACAAAAAAAATCATCGCTAAAATTCTGGAAAAAGTAGAGTACACATGTTAAGCTGTGAATGACCGAGCCGCATAATTAGGGTATCTCCAACCTCATGGGGGGAGGGGGAGAGTGATGGGGAGAACCATATAAAAATACGGTTCAAGCCCAAGCCCGTGGGGGGAGGGGGAGGGGGTGGGGGGTGCTGGGGGACAATATTTGCATTGGGTCTGGGATGGTTAGGGGGGATTACCCCATAAACAAGCCCTTCCCCCTCCATGGGGCGGTTAATTCGTTCATTTTTGGCTTTATTAATCAATTTTGTTGAGTGGGGGGAGGGGATGGGTTGGAGATGAGTAGTTTGGGGGAGGGGGAGGGGAAGGGGAAGGGCGAGAGGGAAGGGGAAAATGGTGGATCCGTGGGGGGAGGGGGAGGAGGAAAACCTAATCGGGTTGGAGATGCCTTTACGGAACTGGTCAATCTCAGAAACCAATATTAGTCTTTCCGCCCACATTTTGTGACTAGGTCTTAAACATAACTTCCTAAAGGACCTAAACGGTTTGATAAACCATATATCCAATCCTATATTGTAGTAGGATGTGACAGTCCACCTTCAAAATGACGAATAAACAGACAAAACTTGGAACCCTTTAGTTGCATGCTATGCTGTGAGTTCGAAAACAAAAGGTTGAAAGTACCTACCTCCAAAATGTCACCAATATTGACTACGAAGGCATTTGGCAATGGTTTAACTGATATCCATTTGCCTTCTTTCCGTATCTGAAGCCCTTCGGTGTCATTAAGCTGGTAAAGGATAGTTAATGCATCTGCATCAGAATGAGGTGTGAAGCCAATAGCTCTGTTCGGCTCAGGACAAGGAGGATAATAATTCATCCTCATTGACTGCACCCCGTCACTGAATAGCTCTCTCATCTCATCACTATCCATCTTTAGAGCTTTAGCCATTTGAAGTAGGATAGCGTTAGCTAACTGTTTCACCTCTACAGAGTAAGCCTCCATTGCGTCCCTGCAATAACACGGCCATTAGTCCTGTGCATAATCGAGAGAGGAGAGAGAGAGAGAGAGAGAGAGAGAGAGAGAGAGAGACCTGAGTTTCAGAGGAAGAAGTTCAAAGAGCCGAGACAACCTTAGACTAGTTGGAAGAGTGGTAATGTAGAACATATCAGACCAGTCGAGCTTCTGTTCCTCCGATACGACAAAGAGTTGCCCAAAACCTTCATGGTTGTCTGGCTGTTGCCATAACTTCTTCCTCTCTTCCAAGGGAAGTCCGAAAAAATCTAAAATCTCCTTCCTAAATTGCTCTAGCAAGGGGATGCTCACTCCATGATTAATAACCTGCTTTTACAAAGTTACATCATCGATGTCTACGCAGAAAAGAAAGAAAACGGAAATGTAATTATTCCTACTCCAATAGGATTACCATTGTCACGATAAGTCAGTTCATTGAGGTTAGCAGTGAATCTACACGTTACTCAGCTGGCAAGGAAATCTTTGGTTTTGGAAGAAAAAGGAGTTATCCTTCTCACTAGAGCTAACTTGGTTCGTTCCACTGTTTACTATTACTGCCTGAAACTATACTATGCAAAACTATGATTCTCCTGCGAGTCTCTACTGATCAATTCAATAAGAGCTTTATGGGCACGAAAATAGCGCTAAAATCACCATGCTCTTCGAATCTGATCAGAACATGGCTGCGGGGAATGGTTGTGGAGGTGAAAGACTTTCATTTTTCATTTCTTTTTTAGGTTACAGGAGGTGGGGTGGGGAGATTTATGGAAACCTCTAGGTAGCTTGCTCCCACGAGATGTTTTTAGTAGGCCTGGCTGCGGGGTTGGGTCAAACCGTGCCGGGTCAGAAACTGGTCGACCCAAACTCCCCCCGTTTATTTCATCTCTTTCGGGAGGACCCATTTCTGACCCGTTGCGGGTCCGTGTCGATCCAAATCCGCTAACTTTGTGTCCAGTTCGTGTCGACCCATATATCTTTTTGGATTATGCCTATGTGTTATTCTGAGAGAAATGGGTAACGGTTAAAAAGAGGGTTACTGTTGTGTTAGGCGGGTTGAAACGAGTCATTGTCGGCTTGTGTAGGGCTGAAACTAACCCGATCCGTTTATTCCCGTGCCACTTTCGGGTCGACCCACCTGTTGCGGTTTCATGACAATCCGAACCTGCTAACTTCGTGCCGGGTGATCGGGTCAGATATTGCCAGGCCTAGTTTTTAAGCTAACAGTTTGAGCTCCGCAAACCTCAAGCTCCTAGTTACTTCCCATCTCTCCCTATAACTCCCCAAGAAACAGGAGTGGATTGTTTGTAGTACTCTACTATCAGAAGAATAAGTACCACAGCATACTCTCAAATCTCAATTGTTCTCGCTTATGCAACATGGTAACTATAACAAGCAACTGACAGATTCAACCCTCTTAACCACATTGATCCCAATGCCTTACAGAAGACACATTTTCGCCATCTTATTGTGTTCTACACAACAGATTTCTTAATACCAAACAAGAGAGTGAACTCTAAACTGTTGTTACAGCCTATACTATATGCAATGTAGTAATAACCATCCAAATCATTCATTTCCAAAAGTTACCTGTCAAAAACAAAGATCATAGGAATAGCCCCTCAATCTTGCAAAGTCATACTTCCTCTGAGAATCTTCGCATTTTGACTTTTTTTCCCGAGTAACCAGATCACTTTGACCCGGTAATTTGGATAGCAAAACGATGCAATTTTTTTGTAATTTTTCATGGCGTTGTAGAGTAAATGCAAAGATAGTCAAATTTTTGGATGGTTTTACTAATCAAATCACTGAATCTAAGTGACCCAACGAATAGTGGTAAAAGTAAAAACTGTGAAGATTCAGAGACAACATAGGAAGTACTACCTTCATTTCTTCAGTAATAACTAATACATAGGAAGAAATCTTCAACACCTGACTTCACTTTCTCCACCAGTGAACGATCCACTTCATGATTGATCAACTGCACCGTAAGACAACAATCACCTTTTTTATAATCAACTACAATTTCCAAACCAGGGATTGACGATCTTTTACCATACCAGTGTTTCATAGCAAGTACCTGAAAAAATCCCCACTCTTTGCAGGCAAGGTGCAGCTTCTGGAGCTCTAAACTCATGACGCAATCATCATCTCCGGATAGAAGTGCCCGCAAGTTGATGATAGGAATCTGAAGTGAAGAAGAAGAAGTATGACATAACAGTGAAGGAGGGTCTTGATCAGGATGCACATACCGAGATGGCAATTCATTCAAAGACTCCTCCTTAGCCAACTCTTGAACATACGGAACCTTAAGGGAACCCCCTAGCTTCCTCTTCTCTCCCTCCATTGCTCTTCCTCACTCTTGTCTCCTCTCACACACAAGGGGTGCATTAATAGCAATGCCCTCAAAGGGAGGGAGGGAGAGGGGGGCCTCCCTCATATGGACATAAGCAACAATGACATAAGGGTACGTTTGATTTTTTGGGATTAGCAGTATTAGCTGGGATTAGACTAACCATGTATTAGTTATTACTGTGTTTGGTTGTTCTGGACTAGTTTTAATACCAGTGCTAAATAGTAACAAGATGGTGTTTAATGCCCCAATTAGTCCCCTTTTACATGAGGGTACTAGTTGGATTTGACTATTTATACCTAAATATTGAATTAATACTCGAGAAAAACAAAAAAACATGTTATTAATTATAATTCAGCTAATCCAGAAAATATAATCTAGTCCAATTCGGCTAGTCCGGAAAACCAAGCGTGCCATAAAAGAATAATCACGGGATATATTATCTAATAGAGGAGAAGCTGTAACATAAATTACCACAGAGCTGAGCAACAATTACGTAAAAGATATTAAATAGGAGAGAAAATCTATGCATACCTAACACAATCTTTATAGCATGAGTGTCAAAATGTGATTATGGAAGTAGTCAGTTTCACAAGTGACAATTAATCTTACTGGATAAATTATTTAATCTTTCTGAACCCAGGCACATTGACATTTTAAGGCACTTCTTTAGCACCTCAAGTAAGATATGTCAAACATGTGCAATTGCTTCCTAACTTCTTTGACAAACTGATTGCAAGTACTGGTAACTAACTTGTGGCAACATAAGGCCTAGCACATGTGATAAGATCTTCGCGAAGTGACATGAGTTTCTGTTAACTGGCGTAAAGTTCAGGACTCCCAAGAATTCTGTATTACTTCCTCTATTTCCTTTCTTCTTTTTTGTCCCACTTCTATCACAATTCACTGTGTCACATTGACCCAGTGAATTGATAGGCAAAACGATGCAAGAGTTTGGTAATCTTTTCATGGTGTTGTAGAGTATACTTTAGTCTACAACACCATGAAAAAATTACCAAAAAACTGCATCGTTTCGCTATCCAAATCACCTGGTCAAAGTGATCCAGTTACGGATGAAAAAGTCAAATCAGGAAGAAAGAGAGGGAACAGAGGTAAAATTACAATATTCTTTGATGTTGCACCTTGATTGTGTCTCTTCTACACAATACATTTTTTGTCAATGTGCAGTGATCTTATGTATTTGTTATATTTCTGGAAGCATTAAGAACCCAATGGAGAAGTCAGAAAACCTGGAACACAGAACCAAAGTACTAGAAGAAGTTTAGATCGGAAAAAAGTGTGCTATCTTCTAAAATCAGTGTAAAGTCACGACGAAACACTACTTCGATAATCCAAAAGGAGCAAGAACATCAAAATTAGGACTCACAGTTCACGCTCGTGAGAATGTTGCACAAGAAGACAGAATCACAACATAGAGATTCTTAGTAAGTAGAGGTGGTATTAAGTGTTGAAGGAAAGCCAAAATGAAATAACCCAGAACATATTTAAACAGCATACTTGTCTAGGCTATAAGTAAGTCTGTGGCTTCTTCAATACGAGGAACTACCTGCTTTCTCAATTTCTTGGTATTTTCATGAAATCAAGGTACGACTTGCCGTTGAGCTTTCTTGCAAAGAACTCCTTAAAATATTTTTCAATGGGAACTCTTTGATAAATTGCAGGCTTCTCTGGTCCAAGAAGGCTAAGCGCAGGACCCAACTCTGAATCCAAATTGGAGCTGTAAAATGTAGCAACAGAGAGCCTCTCCTTGGTTGAGTTCACTGTCGCCCTATGCTCAATGCTTCGATATACACCGTTGCTCACAATCTGTGTCATCCAAAGGGAAAAAGATTGATCAGAGAGAAAGAAGAATGAGCTCATATTCAAGAAAATCACTTGGGATTTGTATGTTTCATGCATCAAATTCTTTGAATTATCAGAGAACTCCAGAAACTTCGCGAAAAACTAATCGCAGTAATGTGCCGAAAGTATGTTTGTACAGTGAGAAAAACCACTTCCTCGTAACCCTAAACAAAAAAAATGATGGCTAAAATTTCCGGAAAAAGTGAAGTGCATATGTTCAGCAGTGAAAAAGATGCAAGCTGTGTGTCAAAGGGCCGGTCCGGACTGCCATGGGGGGCGTGCTAGTGGGGGGGGGGGGGGGGGGGGCTGCTTGGAGGAGGGCCGGGAGGGGAGGAGGCCGGGCTGTGCCGGGCTCGGGGGAGGAAAGTGATCCGGACCTGTTAGGGGCCAAAGGCCCGTGGTTTGGGGCCGGGCCGGATTTAAATGGTCTGTTGGAGGGTGTTTATTTGGGCAAAAGTGCAAAAGCGACGCCTAAACTATGTGGTGATAGTCAAAATAGTACCCAAACTATCATTTCAATCAATTTACATGCATATGTTATCAAACTAAATCCTCCATCTAAATTTCCATTAAATTTCAAAATTTATAGCTTCAAATTTATTAAAAACAAGCAATAAATTGTATTTTGGTTTCACAAAACTTTAAAGAATTCCAGCTTACCCTCCTCACTTCATCCCATACAAGCCTAGCACAAACAAGGAGTTATGAACATGACCAACTGAACGTCCAAATGTTAATGCACCGACCCTAACTAACAGTCTGAAAATATAACCCCAAACCAATTAATCTCGACGGGAATTGCAAGAGACCCAAAAACTACAAATCGTTTTTGAATTCTGATTTGTACATAAACTTCAGACCGTATTCGAGGAGTCATTCCCGTCATTAGTATGACATGTGAATAGTGGTGATGGATCATTGACATTGGGGTAGTGATGGGATTTAAGGGTTGATTGATGAAGGCGCGCTACTCTGGTAGACTTGTGGTTGGTGAGAGGAGGTTGATGTGGGTGTTGGATTTGGGGTTAATGGATTTCATCAAATAAAAAGATTTGGAGTTGGTGGAGATGGAGTGAGTATGGTATAGTTGCAATTTGACTATAATTTTAAATCAAAATACATTTTATTACTAATTTATAGAAGTTTGAAGTTATTATAATGTTTAACATATTTTTTTTAAATAACGGAAATTTGGATGGAGGACTTAGTTTGATAACATATGCATAGTTTAGGATGTAAATTGACTGCGATGATAGTTTGGGCACCATTTTGATTATCATCGCATAGCTTAGGGTAGGGGTAAGCTTGGCACTTTTGCCTTTTAGTTTTTAGTTTTTGTTCTTTTCTTTTCTTCTTTTTTTTTTTTTTTTTTTTTTTTTTGAGGGGGGGGGGGGGGGGGGGGGGGGGGGGGTGCTGGGAGCTACATGCAACCCGGACCAGTTTCGGGGCCGGGCTGGGGCCGAGGGTGGTAGGGGGGCGGTCTGGAGCCGGGTTAGTGGTCTGGGGACCGGGCTGGGCCGGTTTTGATCATACTGTATAAATATAAAACTGGCCAATCTCAGAAACCAACATTAGTCTTTCCGCCCACATTTTGCGACTAGGTCTTAAAAATAACTTCCTAACCGGTCTGATAAACCATATATCCAATCCTATAATGTAGTTGGATACGATACTCCACCTTCCAAATGACAAAGAAGTTGAAAATACCTACCTCCAAAGTGTCACCAATATTGACTACGAAGGCATTTTGCAATGGTTTAACAGATATCCATTTGCCTTCTTTTCGTATCTGGAGGCCTTCGGTGTCATTAAGCTGGTAAAGGATAGTTAATGCATCTGCATCAGAATGAGGTGTGAAGCCAATAGCTCTGTTCGGCTCAGGACAAGGAGGATAATAATTCATCCTCATTGACTGCACCCCATCACTGAATAGCTCTCTCATCTCATCACTATCCATCTTTAGAGCTTTAGCCATTTGAAGTAGGATAGCGTTAGCTAACTGTTTCACCTCTACAGAGTAAGCCTCCATTGCGTCCCTGCAATAACACGGCCATTAGTCCTGCGAACAATTGAGAGAGGAGAGGGAGAGAGAAGGGAGAGAGAGACCTGAGTTTCAGAGGAAGAAGTTCGAAGAGCCGAGACTGCCTTAGACTAGTTGGAAGAGTGGTAATGTAGAACATATCAGACCAGTCAAGCTTCTGTTCCTCTGATACGACAAAGAGTTGCCCAAAACCTTCGTGGTTGTCTGGCTGTTGCCATAACTTCTTCCTCTCTTCCAAGGGAAGCCCGAAAAAATCTAAAATCTCCTTCCTAAATTGCTCTAGCAAGGGGATGCTCACTCCATGATTAATAACCTGCTTTTAGAAAGTTACATCATCAATGTCTACGCAGAAAAGAAAGAAAACGAAAACATGATTATTCCCACTCAAACAGGATTACAATTGTCATGATAAGTCAGTTTATTGAGGTTAGCAGTGAATCTTCACATTACTCAGCTGGCAAGGAAATCTTTGGTTTTGGAAGAAAAAGGAGTTATCCATCTCACTAGAGCTAACTTAGTTCCAATGTTTACTATTACTGTCTGAAACTACATTATGCAAACTATGATTCTCCTGCGAGTCTCTACTGATAAATTCAATAAGAACTTCATGGCACGAAAATAGCGCCAAAATGGCCATGCTCTTCGAATCTGACCAGAACATGGCTGCGGGGAATGATTCTACATAGTGGAGACGAAAGACTTTCATTTTTCGTTCTTTTTAGGATACAGAGGTGAATGACATTTCTGGGATGGGGAGATTTATGGAAACCTCTAGGTAACTTGCTCCCTCGAGATGATTTTGGTAGGCCTGGTTGCGGGGTTGGGTCAAACCGTGCTGGGTCAGAAACGGTTCGACCCGAGCTCGCCCCGTTTATTTCGTCGCTTCGGGCGGACCCCTTTCTGACCCGTTGAGGGTTCGTGTCGACCCAAACCCGCTAACTTCATGCCAGTTTCGTGTTGTCGTTTCGACCCATATTTTTTTGGATTATGCCTGTGTTATTCTGAGAGAATGGCTAACGGTGAATAATAAGGTGGTGTTAGGCGGGGTTGGAACAGGTCATTTTCGAGTTTTGCAGGGCTGAAACTAACCCGACCCGTTTATTCCCGTGCCACTTTCGGGTCGACCCGCTCTGACCTGTTGCGGGTTCGTACCGATCCGAACCCGATAACTTCATGTCGGGTTCCTGTTATGTCGTCGTGTCGGGTCGGATATTTCCAGGCCTAGTTTCTAGTCTAACAGTATGAGCTCCGCAAGCCTCAAGCTCCTAGTTACTTCCCCATCCCTCCCTATGAACTCCCCAAGAAAAAGGAGTGGATCATTTGTACTACTCTACTATCAGAAGAATTAAGTACCACAGCATACTCTCAAATCTCAATTGTTCTCTCTAATGCAACATGGTAACTATAACAAGCAGCTGACAGATCCAACCCTCTTAACCGCATTGATCCAAATGCCTTACAGAAGACACATTTTCGCTATCTGATTATGTTCTACACAACAGATTTCTTAATACCAAACAAGAGAGTGAACTCTAAACAGTTGTAATAGCCTATACTATATGCAATGTAATAATCATCCACATAGTTCATTTCCAAAAGTTACCTGTCAAAAACAAAGATCATAGGAATAGCCCTCAATCTTGCAAAGTCATACTACCTTTGTTCTCTATGAATCTTCACAGTTTGACTTTTTTTCCAGTAACTAGATCACTTTGACCTGGTGATTTGGATAGCAAAACGATGCAATTTTTTCGTAATTTTTTCATGGTTTACTCTACAACACGATGCAAAGATAGTCAAATTTTTGGATCGTTTTACTAATCAAATCACTGAAGCTAAGTGACCCAGTGAATAATGGTAAAAGTCAAAACTGTGAAGATTCAAACAAAAAATATGAAGTACTACCTCTGTTTCTTCTCTATCACACCGGTTTGACTTTTGTCACTATTCACTGAGTCACTTTGACCCGGTAATTTGGATAGCAAAATAATGCAATTTTTTGATAATTTTTTCATGGCGTTGTAGAGTAAAAGTTGCTCTATAGCACGGCGAAAAAATTATCAAAAAATCGCTTCGTTTTACTATCCAAATCACTCGGTCAAAGTGACCCAGATACGAGTAAAAATTCAAACCAGTTCGATGGAGAAGAAACGGAGGTAGTACTTTGTTAAAGCCATCACTCATCAACTCCCAAAACCCTCAATCTTGCAACTTATACTACCACTCCGTCCCACCTAAAATGCACAATTTGACTTTTTCACCCGTAATTAAGTCACTTTGGCTTGATGATTTGGATTGTAAAATGATGGAATTTTTCGATAATTTTTTTATGCTATTGTAAAATAAGAGTTACTCTCCAAAACTATAATAAATATATTCAAAAACTGAACAAATTTGTTGTCCAAATCATTGGTCAAAGTGACCCAGTAAATAGTGGTAAAAATCTAAATAGTGCAAAAGATGTGGGACGGAGTGGTAACTCCATTCAATCAAGTCTAAGTTCAACATTGTGTTGAGATCAGTTATTTTTTTATTTTTATTTTTTTTGAGAAATAGATGAGTTAATTCTTAGTGACTGCAAACAACTACAACAACTGACCTGGAAAAAGCCCCAATCTCTGGAAGCAGAGTGAAGCTTCTCCAATTCAGCTTCAGACCCAGAAAACAATCTCTGCAGATCAATCACCGGCACCGAAGGAGCGTCGGAGGAGTTGACCGGAGGAGGGTCCTGGTCGTCACGCGAGTACCGCGGTGGGATTTGGCTGATGGGTTGTTTAGCCAGCTCTTGAACGCTCGGGACCAGAAGGGACCTTCCGAAGTTGACTGATTCTTCCGGCGAAGACTCGGCTTCCATTTGGGTTTCTTCGCCGGCGACGGGCAAGTTCACATGTACAGTCGCCGGAGGATATCTGATTGAAAGGTGAGCCAGGCCCAATGTGGTAGCTCATGGGCTAAAGTATTAGACTTTCTATTGGGGATGCAAGTTAGAACCGTCCAAACTGCAAACCGGACCGAACCGTGCTAATCAGTTTGGTTTATGTTCATAAAATTCTGAACCGAAATTAAATGGTTCGGTTTAGGTTCGTAAAATTCAAAACAGAAATTAAATGGTTCGGTTTAAGTTTCAGTTTTATTACAAACCGGCTAAATTGTATAAATTGTTTATATTGATAAATCTTATGGGTAAAAGACAAAAACCATCCCTTGAGTATGGGGTATATACAAAAAAACCCCTCGTGTTCGGGGATATACAAAAACCGCCCCTGTCGAGACAAGAACCACCCCTGTCAGTGGATGGACGTTAGACGAAAAACACCCTCCTATTACAATCAAGTAGTATAGGGGTGCAATCTGTCTTTTTTGTGACAATTTTGCCCCTACTTGCATTTTTTTTCATGTTCTTGGTGTTCTTGACCACCACCACCACCACCACCACCACCACAAACAACAACAATAATGAGGCAAATTCACCTATGCCAAGTCCAAAATCAACAGATCAATTCACCAGAACCATCTTCCCATAAACCACCACAATTCACACACCTACTTTTAGCAAACTAAAATTTGACAAATTTGTAACACCACCTGAAACTTACAACAATTTTGGTCCAAACAAGTTTTTTTAACCAATGATCCGCAAAGAGATTAAAGAGCACAAAATAGGTATCATGCCAGACCAAAAAAACACGACTGATGCAGTAAGAAATACCAATTCAAAACACACCGCACCCAGTATAATACAGCAGATAGAAGCATATTTGAAAGATTAGAGTATATAGCACCAATTCAGAACATACTTCAAACCCAGAAATGCCATCGCCAAGACAACAGTATAGACACGGCCACCAGAGAGCCAATTGCAAGAGAGAAGGAGAGAGAGAGAGCAGATCGGAGCCTTCACATCCAGATCGGAGCCTCGCGTCCAAGGGAGTTCGCGTGTCGTCTTCCACCGCCAGATCGGACATCTCCGGCGCCCGGTGGCTGTTGAAGAGGTTCAGGCGGGGGCCGACGAGGGCGGAGGTGGTGTAGGAAGCCTCGAGCGTTCGGATCGGGCGGCGGGCGAGGGATATCGTGAAGGAGAGGGGCTCGGCTGCGGCTTCCAGTGCCGGCGCTCGGCTGCACCTTCCTCGGCAGAAGAGAGGCCCACTCAGGCTCGGCTGCAGCTTCCGGTGCCGGCGGTCGGCTGCAGCTTCTGGTGCCAGCGCTCCTGTTCGTGGATCGGTGAAGGAGTGGGGCTGAGAGAAGGACGGGGATGGAGGATAAGGTTGGTGGAGATTTCTGATGGTTGATGGTTGGTGGAGGTTACAGATGTGAGAGAAGAGAGAGATGAAAGAGATAAGATTTTTTTTTTTGAAATAGATGAAGAGATAAGATTTGAAGGAGAAGGAAAGGAAAGTGGGATAATTTCTTCAAATTTCAGGGGTATTTTTGACTTTCTCGCCCTCCGTTACTCACCGTTAGCTGCCGTCCCCTGACAGGGGCGGTTTTTGTATATCCCCGAACACTAGGGGTTTTTTTGTATATACCCCATACTCGAGGGGTGGTTTTTGTCTTTTACCCAATTCTTATTATATCTAATTACATATACTTGGCTCTCTATTTTCTGATATTATATGTTCTCAAAAAAAATACTATATGTTCTCTTTTTTATTTTCTCTTTAGTGTGATGAGTAACGTGTTATGCAATCTAAAATTCATGTGATGTGATGCTGCTTGCTGAATTTTGGCAATTTAAATGTCTCGACTCTGGGTAATACATGGTAATAGTTATGTTAATTGTTTAGTGACCTTTAGCTACCTCGATTATGCATACATTCTTGCTGGCTTGTATTCATTTGGTTGGATTGAGCTTTTTTGTTGTGATATTTTTTAGGTAAATTTGTGGGTTTTTAAAGTTTTTAAGACTAAATTTCAATTATAAAAAATGTTAAAGTTTTCGAAGGGGCGTCGAATTCATAATACTAGTGTCCTCGTCCAAGAAAAAGACTTGTGTTGATAATTAGATACCTTTGCTTAAAATGTGGTAATCGCGCCACAAAGAGAGAGGAATGAAATGAAAATGTTCACTTAAATGAAAGAGGATGAATCGTGCGCCCTGAGAGGATGAACCGTGTGCCCTGAGTACAACCATATCGGTGGTAGCTACTTTCAGCACAATTGAATGTTTGTCTATAAATACTCTAGATATCTCTTTAAAGTTTTCAATCTTTGAACAATTTTTTTTTTCTTTATTAAGTCAGTACAATCGCACGCGTTATTCGAAACCGAACTCCCAACCCGCATAAACAAAGTGGGGGACATTAGACCTTATCCACTATTAAATAGTCACCTCCAAAAAGGCTAAAGGAAAGGTAACCGAACTCCCAACCCGCATAAACAAAGTGGGGGGACATTAGACCTTATCCACTATTAAATAGTCACCTCCAAAAAGGCTAAAGGAAAGGTATCGTTGGTGTTATCTTATTTCTCTGCTATCCTCACTCTATCCAAATTGGACTTGTCGCCGTACTTTTGAGCGTAGAAGCCTTTTTCGTAATCGTCCATCCCCATCGTTTTGAACAAAGGAGGGTTTTGCGGGCTCAAAAGGGTCACTAGAGGTCCGACCTCAGCTTCCAACTTCGGGCTCATGAACACCACCGTCGATACTCTATGCTTCGCTGAGTTCACAGTTCCTCTGTGTATGGAGCTCTTGTAGAGACCATTACTCAATATCTGCAAATGCGGGACATGCACATAAATGAGGAGGATTGTTGTAATGAGTTTGAGGTCACATATCAAATAAAAAACTCCATAATTCATATAATGTAAATTATTTTTTAGAAGGGAAAAATTGTTTTCAATCTGTCAAAATTAAAATCTTCACAGACGTCATTAAAGACGCTTTGAACTTGAGCTTGGATTTAAGAAAATCGGCTGAAAAATGTGGGTGAAAAATCTAAAATTGCTGGATGAAAAAACTAAAAAATCTAAAAAAACGGCTGAAACAATCTGGGTGAAAAATCCAGATAAAGCGAAAATTCAAATCCGGCTGTATGAGCTAAAATTGTAGATTTTAAATTTGATCAATTTGATGAAATTTAAAGAGATATATAGTCAATTATTTGAATACACTCACTTCTAAATGAAGTGTGATCATGCTAATGTCAAAAGACATTAAAATTATTTTTTGTGAGATTTCCAGCTTCAAATTCCTCAATTTCGGAGATTGTACAATTGCACCGAGATTAGTTTAATTTGTAGATTTTCAGCTTAAAATGTTGTGTCGTAACTCATAACAAATGAAATTAAATTAAAATAGGATATTTTAATCAAATCAGATTAAAATCCAAGTTCCTAAACATAACTATAGTTATAAAATATGGGGGGCAAAATCATGAATTACCTCTTACCTGACATCATGTTTATTCTAATTACACAGTAAAATATATAATTAACATAACTATAGTTATAAAATATGGGGCCCTGCTCGCCAAGGCCTAAAGCGACCACTTTAGCTGCCTACTTATAGGGTCGGCCCTGATTAACAGCCAACGTATAACTAATTTGTCATTCCTCAACAATATTTAACTAGCTTAAGTTATAATTAAGTTCGATAGAATTTGGAATTATTTTTTATGAAGAGAGCTGAGTGGAGTCCAATACATACCTCCACAATATCTCCTAGGTTAACTACCAAGGCATCTGGAAGGAAGTTCACAGGAACCCAAACTCCATTTTTCTTGGCTTCCAAGCCTCCAACTCCATTGACTTCAAGAAGGAAGGTGATGGCAAAGGGATCTGAGTGAGGGACAACCCCCATCACCTTCTCTGGTTGTGGACATGGTGGATAATATATCATTTTGATTGCTTGCAACCCATCTTCAAGCATTTCCATCTCTTTTTCCTCAATGTTTAGAGCCTTTGCCATCAACCTGAATAGAGTCTTTGAGATCTCTTGCAATCCCAACATGTACTCTTCCAGGTTTTTCCTACAACAAAAAGAAATTAGTCACAAAATGCATTACACTGTCATTTCAGATGGATAATCGGGTAGTATGCTTTCTTAATGCCGTGATATGCAGTAACTATATACAAGGGCTGATTCAAAAATCCATATAGTAGGGGCTAAATTATAAAAAATACAATTACTTAAAGTTACGTGGGGGCCGAATTGTCATGAGATGGATCCGCCCTTGACTAGATATGTAGTTGTAAGAAACATTAAAGATTCTTTGATGAAAATTAAAGTACTACTTTTATTTGTGAAAAAGGGTACATCGATCGTGACTTTACAAGATGCTCGTATCAAGTTAGTATATATGCTTTTGTTTATGTATATTACCCATCAAGTAATGCATCACGTGTCGTATTAGCAAGGAAATCAATGTAATTGTTGGTACGTAGGCCTGTGTCTAGCTATTTCTTCTCACTTTGCTTTCATTTTTCTTTAAGTAGAGTTTATATATTCTTCTCTTATCGTTTCATTTCATTTTTTATGTAAAACCGTGGCGTCAAAGTGTTAGAAGAATAAAATTTTGAAAAAAAGTTGACCAATTTCATAAAATATCACATAGAGATCCATGACATAAAATTGTGAAAATAGAATGAACCTTGACATAACATTTTATAGATTCATGATTGATGTGACATCGAACTCGATACAGACAGTATTGCTAAAGACAGACAAACACAGAGAGAAAGAGGGAGGGAGGGAGGACCTTAGAGATGAAGGGAGCTGTGGGAAAAGATGTTCCCTCATTCTATGGACAGGGTTGACTGTCATATAAATCTTATCTGACCAATCAACTTTTTCATCTTTTGCTTCAAATTGTTTGGTTTGGCCATAACCTTCAAGCTCACCTGGCCTCAATTGGTATCTCTCCTTCTCTTCCAAAGGAAGGTTGAAGAAACCTTCAATGTCATGTTTCAGCTCATCCAGAGAACTAAGCCCATGATTTACCACCTACATCAATGATCACAATTTAAAGAAAAATTAAATGATTTAATTCTTTAGTTTGATACATTGAAAACAACTTCAACCAGATCATCCACAACATCTAAAGATGTGTAATTCATAGTAGTAAGTAGAGAAATTTATACCTGAAAGATGCCCCACTCTTTGCATGCAGAGTGCAAATTCTCTAGCTCAGCTTGTGTTGTTTCATCTGCAAGTAATCTTTTCACGTCAACGACGGGGACGACAGGCACGGACTTATCATCGGGTAGAGCTCGAGGTTCTTGATCATCGCGAAGAAATTGAGCTGGGATGGTGAGTATTTGCTCTTTGACAAGCTCTTGAACACAAGTTAATACCATTGTTCAAATTGTGTGTGTGTCTACCTCAAGCATCTAAGCGTATGTACTTATAAACACAAGTGGTTTGTATAATAATATATGCTTAATTACTAACTGCATACTTCAAGTACGCCGAAACTACCACATTTCAACATACTTTTACAATATTATATACTCTGTTTTGTACTACTCCTGTTTCTTTAGAAACAGCATACTTTAATTTTTGTCACTATTTATTAGGTCATTTTCATCCGGTGTTTTGATTAACAAAACGATACAAGAATTTGGTAATCTTTGCATGGTCTTGTATAGTAAATTTACTTTACAACATTATGGAAAAATTACTCAAAAATTGTATATTTTTGCTATTTTTTTTTTGAGGAAATATATTTTTGCTATTCAAATTACCTAATCAAAGTGATTCAGATACGGATTAAAAAGTCAAACCATAATATTTTAAAAGAAACGGATGTAGTAGTACATACTACAAATAGGAACTGGTAAAATAATTATAGGAAGACTTGAATGAGGTATGTTTCTCTACCTCTCTCCCTCGCGTCTTTCTCGCTCTCATTTCACATGTACCAAATAAATTATCTTCTCCTCTCTCTCTGGTTCTTCTCTATTTTCTATCTTCTCCTCTCTCTCTCTGGTTCTTCTCTATTTTCTATCTGCTCTCTAGCGACATATGCATGTGGCGGAATTAGCACACAACTCCGTTATCGAGAAATTTAAAACTAGTTGGATCTAGATCTTACAGTACATACAGTGGGAAGAATCATATTTAAATTTAAAAAAAAAAAACGTATAAAATGGTGAATGCTAGGTCAATAACAGTAATTAAACACATTAGTGCAAGCTGTGATTCAAGTTGTGTAATTTTTGTCTTATTTTAAATCGTCAAGCGGTCGTTTCAAGGTGGCAAATGTAAATGCTTTTAATCTACTTCAGATCTTATCTCATAATTCATGATATAATAACGAATTACCTACCAAGTCGTAGAATGAACAACTTGAGCAATAAAATTGACAAGCAAGACTGATCAGATTAATATTGCTAGATTTTAATATGATTTTGCATTCACTATGTTATCTTGATGTTGTTGACAAAAAGAATGTTATCTTGATGTTTATAGTATAATGATAGGTATTTGGATTACGAAGGTTCGCCAGAACTAAGATAGAGCTTAAATGCGTCATTTGGTGGTTTAAGTCAATGAAATGCGTCATTTAGTGGTTCAAGTGCTTAGAACGACAATTTTTCCTACAATTAACACCACCCTCTCCCATCACCGCCAGTCAGCAGTCCGCCCCACCATCATTGCAACCAATTGCGACGGTGGTGCCGTGGGAAGTGACCAGGTGGTGATGGTTAAATTAGACGAGTGCTTTCTTTGAGCCAATAGCCCTCAAATATAAAGAAAATAGGTTATTTCATACTTGCCTCCTTTGATCAATTTGCGAATTTCTTGAACCCAAAAGGACCAATGCTCATTTAGTAAAACAGCAAAATTACCCCCCTCCCCCAAGTGGAGCTTCACCTCATAGAATAATTTATTTCTTCAAAACTGAACTAGTTGCATCTCCAAAATAACCAATCTAAGAATTTGTTTAAACTTCTATTTTAGTTTTTACCACCAATGTCAAACTCATTCTTTTCGTTCCAAAATATGTATCTCCTTTTTTTTATTGTCCCATTATAAGTGTATTTCTTTTTGAAGTCAATAGCATTTTCTTCAATGTTGTGTGCAAAATCAAAGTAAGAAACGTCTGTTTAGGAAAGCGGTATTAAGAAACCGGCTACAAAAAGTATTAGTACAACATTAAGATCCATTAATCAAATGAAAACAATACACATATAATACTTTCGTTTCCCTAAAAAATCCGTGATTCGTTTATTTTCATGTAATCCAGACTTCTAGTACTGGTTGCATTACGTTTAAGCAAAGCCAAAATATCAACAATTATCTTAAAATGACCTAAAATGTACCTATGTATGGTTGAACCTGAATTACCGTATTCAATCATCCTAAATATAGAATTTAAGATATAAACGTGTACATGGTTTTCTGCTTTTATCATTTTTGTTTAGTTGTTAATAATTTGGAAGAATTTCCCATTCATTTTGGAAGTTTTAGTTTTGGATACGAGATGGATCATTTGTTAATGGGCTTTTTGGCCCAAGGAATCATGATCTAGTACAAATTTGGCCCTCGAGCTTAATTTTGAGAGAATGTGGTAATTTTTACAAAACCTAGAGCCTCTTTCACAATACAATGGTCCAAGTTTCACATCTATCTTTGGATTATGTAATGAGAATTCCTTTCGTCCATTCCTGGAAGTTAGACTCTTAAGTCTTGAGAAATCCTATTTTCATGGCAAATTGATAAGCACAGTGCATGAGAATATGTTTGTTGGTCTCAACTTTTTTCCTGCATTTTACGCAATTTATTGGACATGTAGCCCTCTGCTAATCAAATTTGGTTGCCACATCAATTGAATTCTGCCATATCTCCAGACGGGGAAAATTGCTTTATTGTATGTGTTCTCCTTCCAAATTTTCTTCAACCAAATTGCTCTTCCTACTTTTTGTAGATGGTTATATCTCTTCACACCATAATCTATAGCCCGACGATATTGTATACAGACAATTTTTATTGTCATACCAGATTAAATTGTCAGCCTCTGGGGTTGCAGTGAGTTGTATCGTGAGAGAATTTCTTCAGCATCATTACTCAGAAGGTACTTATTGTGTAAACATAAAGCAATGACGTTTACACAATTCTTGTTACTTTCCGGAGCTGAGACTAACTGAAATAGGCGATTTGTCGCAAATTTAAATAATGGATGTGGTTTTTATGGTAAATTGATAATGTAGTGGGTTAAGTGTCGAAAATTTGAATAATTAATGCATGTAATTTTCATGGTAAATTGATAATGCAGTATTTTTTTTCTTGGAAACTATAATTCAGTAGGTTTTGTTTCTTAAGTTCAATAATGCAGCTATGTTTAAGGTAGTATATATATATATATATATATATATATATATATATATATATATATATATATATATATTGTTTCATTGGATCTACCAGAAAATACCTCTTCTAAACAATGAAGGATTATTTTGAAGTTGTTATAACTCCACTTGCATCATCGTCTTCACCTATTCTCTCCTTGATCTGACTCACAACATACAAGCCAAACTGTTAGACTATAGGGGTTATTCTGCAAATGATGAAAAGTCAGCAGCAGGGAAAATTAGTTAGGAAAAACACTATTAATGGTGTAATTGTTTTTCTGTTACAATTAATGAAAGAATCTCTCTCTCTTCTCTCAGTTCATCTTCTTCCTCATCTTCTTCTTCTTCTTCTTCGTCTATCTTCAAAGTTCATCATGGTATCAGAGCCTAAAAGGCTCATCGCCGGCTGAAATTTGATGTCGCCGACTGAATCTTCTTCATCGCTGTCCTCGCCGTTCCTCGTCGATGCTTTAATCGCCGGAATCGGCCATTTCCAGACCTAGGGCTTGTTATCGCTTCGTCTTCGGTTCAGACATTGATCTTCTTCATTATTATTGCAATTTCTCAGCTCCGGACACAGGTTTATCACTCCATTCTTGTTCTCTGCATCTTATTAATGGCGGATCTCCTCGTTTCTGCTACTGAGTTTGTATTCGAGTTCATCTGCCGAGTTTTGCCGAGTTATGTGCTGAGACTACCGAGTTTTGCCGAGTTGTGCTGATTTCACCGATTACTCAGTAGTTTGTGCCGAGTTTTGCCGAGTTACAGTCTATTTCATCTAGTTCTTGCTTTAATTACTATGGATTCATCACTTCCAGCTGGATTACTGTTCTTGATATCTAATTTGAGGTCTCTCATTCAATTGAAACTGGATAACTCCAATTATATGTTGTGGAAAGCTCAGTTAGAAGCTGTAGTACAGGCTAATGATTTGCAAGATTTTGTTACCACTCCTCCACCTTCAGAAACCTGCATTGGTGCTGATGGTTCTGTAACTCCTAATACCTCTTATGCTATCTGGAAACATATTGATCAACACCTCAAAACATGTCTCATTGCATCCATTTCTCCTACTGTATTGCCCCTCATATTACATCTTCCCACCTCTTTTGCTATCTGGACAAGTTTAGCTCAAAGATTCACTTCTCTTTCAAGATCACATGTTCACCAAATCAAGGCTCAATTAATTAGTCTCTCAAAAGGCTCTAGGACAATGCTGGATTACCTAGATCATGTCAAGAACTTAGTGGATCAATTACTTCAAGTCCAAGAACATGTTAATGATGAAGATCTAGTACTTTTCATTCTTCAAGGCCTACCTGCTGCTTATGATCATATCAAGTCTAATCTTAGACTCAGAGCTGGAACACTCACTGTTAATGAACTCTCTGCTGTTTTACTCTCTGAAGATCTCCATCTCAATCATACTACTACTGTTCAGACACATTCTCAGTCTGCTTCAACTACAAACTCTCAACTCCAACCATCTGATTTTCTATCAGCCTATGGAGCATATAGACCACCTCAAGGAAGAGGTAGAGGTCAGTTCTTTAGAGGAGGCTCATCTGGTTATTCAAGGGGCAATTATCATCACAACTCTCAGTCTGGCAGAGGTTACAGATGACACGTTCCAACTGCAAGTGCACAGCCGTCGTGTGTAGTAATAAACCGGAAATCCGGGTTGTCGAACCCAAGGGACTTTGTTTAAATTAATTACTATTCTCAACCTTATGTGGGCAAGTCGCAAGTTGTGTTTTTATCTAATTCTAAGAAAATAAATGCAAAATTCTCAATTAACCAAGTGAAATAATTCACGATTAATAAAGAATGAATAATTGGAGGTTTTTATCAATAAGGGAAAAGTACCGGGAATTCTCTAGGTTCACTAGGTTGATCTAAATTTAGATTTTGATTTGTAAAACAACCACGTATTATTCACTATTAATCAAGCAAGGTTGAACTTACCGAGTTACCAAGCAAATCCACTATACTTAAACTAAACTAAACCGAGTTACCAAGCCTAATTTAGGTTTAAGCACGCATTAATACCATAATTCTACTTTAACGATCCTAGTTAACGATGCCGAGTTACCAAACATTGATACGACTAGGTGGATTATTCAATTTACCGACTAATTATCACGGAGTTACCGCGTGAAACTAATTGATTCTATCTCTACGTTAGCTACTCGCAAAGATAATAAGATTTAAGAACGCAAATAATCCATAATAGTGAATAACACGAGAGATTAAGCTAAAGCATGCATTACAATCATCAAAACATCAACTTTAGATCAAACCCTAGCTACACCAAACGAGAATTCCCAGCAAAAGGTGTTTAGCTACTCATATTCATAATCAAAACGACGATTATAATGAGTTTAAACATAGAAATCAAGAAAAACGAGAGTTTAGAATTCAAACGAATGATCCAAAAGCTCCTAAGCTCTCTCCAAGGCTTCTTGATCTCCAAAGATGTCTCTAATCTCCAAAAAACTACTGAAAAAGTCGACCTAAAAGCCTTAAATACGTTCCCATAATAATATTACAAAGTTTGGAAATAATACGGAAAAGCCCCAAAAAATCTGCTCTGTCCCACGACCTCTTCGCACGAAGACAGTTGTCTTCGCACGAAGAGTCTTCGTACGAAGACTTCTGCCTCTTCGTGCGAAGGCCTTATTATGTAGATACTGAGAGTGTTTTTGGGAAGAGAATGTTGCAGAGTTGAATTTTGGCTAAGTAATTGTCTTCGCACGAAGACAAATGTCTTCGCACGAAGACTACTGTGTCCAGCCCTCTTTTTTGCCTCCTTTGACTTTTCTCTTCCATTCTTTGACTTTCTTCTTCCATTCTTTCTTCCCTTGACCTTCCTTTGACTTTCTTTGACTTTCCTCTTCCTTTTGACTTGCCTTTGAGTTCCTTGTTTCCGAAGTTCGCTTCCAAATCCCGCACGATCCTCCAAGCCCTGTTTTCCTGCGAATCACAACACGAAAACACAACCCGCGATCATATCACAATAAAAAGCTCAAAAATCTAAAGAAACGCCCGGATTTAACAAGTATTGCACATGAACTCGTATTTTCACATTTACGCTCAATTTACTCAAAAGACGACAAATTCTCCATTATAAGCACGCAAAACGTAGAAATAAAAGGCATAAAATAACTCCAAAAACGGAGTTATCAACAGACCTTGGTCAAATACGAGTAAATTCTCTGGTAATCAACTTCAATCTGAAGTCTACTGTCAAATTTGTGGCAAAGGCAGACATACAGCTCTTGACTGTTGGTATAGAACTGATACAACTACATATAGTAGTACAAGACCTCAGCCACAACACTCAGTCCCCAAACAGCATCATGCCACATATCAAGCTCAATTTGGACGTACATCTCCAGCTACAAATTCAGCTCCATTTTCTTCTCCAATGAGCAGTTCTGGATCACAATATCAACCTCACCTCACTGCTCTCTCCAGCCACTTTCCTCAGGACTCAGGTTTGAATTGTTGGATTCTTGATTCAGGTGCCAATATACATGTTACTCATGATAACACACTTATGCATTCTATTATGCCTTATCATGGTGTGCAAAATGTGACAGTTGGAAATGGATCTAAACTTCCTATCTCTCATCTTGGTGATGGTATTCTTCCAACTCCTTATGGTAATTTTAACCTCCTAAACACACTTCTTGTACCTCAAATACACTCTAATCTTTTATCCATTTCTAAATTTACACTTGACAATAATTGTCTTCTTGTTTTCTCAGCCAAGAACTTCCAAATCAGGGATTTGAACAACAAATTACTCTATCAGGGCCCTTGTAAGGATGGTCTTTATACCATACCTACAACACTGGTTAGTTCAACTACCAACCTTTCTACTGTCCATAATGTGTCCCATTCTACTGATCCACATGATATGTCTGTTGCAGCTTCTTCATCTGCTTCAACACACTTGTGGCATCATAGATTGGGCCACCCCTCATCTCATGTGCTGTCTCAGCTATCAAGTACTTTACTAGTAAAATCTAGCACATGTTCTCCTCTATGTATCTCTTGTGAAATTGCCAAATCACATAAAATTGAGTTTCCTGTCTCTCTTTCTCAAACTACTGCACCCTTTCAACTTGTTCACTCAGATGTATGGGGTCCCTCTCCTGTAGCTTCTTGTTCTAAATTTCAATATTACATTTTGTTCATTGATGATTACACAAGGTTTTGCTGGTTGTATCCTCTTCTTACAAAAGACAAAGCTTATGCTGCTTACCTTCATTTTACTAAACTAGTACAAACACAGTTTCAAACCAACATAAAAGTGTTCAGATCAGACAATGGTACTGAATATTTGAACACCACCTTTGGTGTTTATCTTCAAAATCAGGGCACCATTCACCAAACTAGTTGTCCCTATACTCCTCAACAAAATGGGAGAGTAGAAAGGAGACATAGACACCTTATTGCAACTGCATTAGCTCTTTTGCATCATGCTTCTCTGCCACCTAAATATTGGCTAGAAGCTGCAGCTACTGCAAACTTTCTTATTAATATTCTTCCTAAGAAAACTCTTCAATACAAGTCTTCCTATCAACTTTTATATAACCACTCACCCTCTTATCACTCTCTTAAAGTGTTTGGATGTCTATGTTTTCCCTGGTTACAGCCCTATACCAAACATAAACTTCAACAAAGATCTAAACCATGTGTTTTCTTAGGGTACTGCCCAAATACAAAGGGCTACAAGTGTCTTGATCCTACCACATCTACTGTCTACATATCTAGACATGTCAGATTCTTTGAAACTGAGTTTCCCTTTCTTAAGCTTACTAAATCCTCTACTACTACAACCTCTGATCTCCTCAAAACCTCTTACATAAGTTCTTGGCTTCAATTTCCACCCATATTTACCACTTCTCCATAAAATTCCTCTCTTACAAATACAGCTGCCTCATCCACTCCTCTTCCACCATCACCTTCTTTATCACCATCACCACAATCACCATCTACTTCCTTCTCTTCCTCCCCTTCCCCTACCCCTTTACCTACCACTCATACTATGCAGACCAGGTCAAAGTCAGGCATTCACAGACCTAATCCAAGGTATCAAATAAATACTTGTTCCAACAATCCACTAGCTGAACCTACTTTTTACATAGAAGCTATGCAATGCTCTCGTTGGCTCTCAGCTATGACTGAAGAGTATAATGCTCTCATTAAGCAACACACCTGGTCACTGGTACCTCTACCTGGTTCTAGGAAACCTATTGGCTGCAAATGGGTGTTCAAAGTGAAGAAAAATACAGATGGCTCAGTTTCCAGATATAAGGCCAGATTGGTTGCTAGAGGATTCCATCAGAAATATGGTCTGGATTATGAAGAGACATTTAGTCCAGTTGCTAGACAACAGACTGTAAGAATTGTTCTATCTATAGCATTGACTAAGTCCTGGGGTATCAGACAACTTGATGTGAGTAATGCCTTTCTTCATGGCCATCTTACTGAGGAAGTATATATGGAACAACCACCTGGGTTTGTTCAGCACCCTGAGCTGGTTTGTAAGCTCCATAAATCTCTCTATGGTCTCAAGCAAGCTCCCAGAGAGTGGTATAATCTCCTCTCCTCTTATCTTCTCAACAATGGCTTCAAACTCAGCTTGGCTGATGCTTCTTTGTTTGTTCTTAGAAAGAACTCTCTTACTGTAGTAGTTCTCATCTATGTGGATGACATTCTCATTACTGGGAGTGACAACACCTATATTGACACTCTTGTGCATCATATGTCTACTACTTTTGCTATGAAGGATCTTGGCTCACTGTCCTACTTTCTGGGAATTCAGATCAGCTCTCATATGCAAGGGTTTCATCTCCAACAAGCTAAATATGCTTCTCATCTTCTTGCTAGAGCTGGAATGACAGACTGTAAACCTTGTATTTCTCCTATTTCACCTAAATCAGTGCTGTCCTCTGCTGATTATGAACCTTTTAAAGATGTTCATCAATATAGGAGTCTTGTGGGTGCTCTCCAATACCTGACTGTTACAAGACCAGATATTCAGTTTGCTGTTAACAAAGCTTGTCAGCATCTTCATAATCCCAGGCAGTGTGATTACATGGGAGTGAAAAGAATTCTGAGATACATCAAGGGTACTTTACATGTTGGACTTCAGTTCTCTGCTGGTAGTTTTGACATAAATGCCTATTCAGATGCTGACTGGGCAGGTGATCATGAAGATAGAAGAAGTACTACTGGATTCTGCATATTTCTTGGCTCTAATCTCATCTCCTGGGGTTCAAAGAAACAGCATACAGTGGCAAGAAGCTCAACTGAATCAGAATACAGAGCTATGGCAACTACTGCTGATGAGGTCAAATGGCTAACCTACATTCTAGCTGACTTGGGTATCACTATGTCTCAAAAACCACAGTTGTGGTGTGATAATGTGTCTGCTCTTATGCTCAGCACAAATCCAGTTTTTCATGAGAAAAGCAAGCACATTGAATGTGATTTTCACTTCATCAGAGAGCTGTAGGGTTTTGATTCATGGATCGCGCAAACGGAAGCATAATCAAACAAATAACCATGCAAAACCCTCCAAGGATCACAAGTCTAGATGCATAACGATAGTGAAGGTAAGAAATCATAAACACACCTTTGGGTTCTCCTTGATGACTTCAAACGCGAATAGTGTCACGTTCTCTATAGTTGATCCACGCCTAGAGTTGTTCCTAGATCTCCAATCACCTTGGTGCTAGCCCGGTTTGAAAGGAGGGTGAAGAAATCACGCAAAACGAGACACCAAAAGGGGTTCGACACCCTTTGTGGCGTCGGGGACAAGGGGCGGCGGCAAGGGGGGCGGCGTCCCTCTTGTGGCTTGCTCTCTCTCTCCTTTGTTCTCTCCTACTCTTGTTATGTTCTCTCTTAGAGCATAAGTGTGTAGGGAAGGAAGGAGGAGGGTCCTTTATATAGTCCAACAACTCCTTGTCAACTACCTAAAGGACTTATTCTAGTCCTACTAGAATTCAATTTAGTCCCTTCCTTGCAAATTAGTCCCTACTAAGTTTGCAAGGGTTTGCAAAGTGATCCTTCTAATTAATTAATCCAATTAATTAATTCCATAATCTAGTACAACTCTATATAGCGTGTGACCCCATAGGTTCTATCTAGTTGGTAGCAACTCCTTGCTAATATGGAGCGGTTTCTAGCAAAACATCCATTCTAGCCAACTAATAGAATAGTCATCTAGACAACCTTGTACAAGTAATTGTCTCATCCCTTTGCCTCCATATCCGGATTGGACACGAGACATACAAGTCACACTCGTATATCCAATCCCTAGTTCCTCGATCCATGGAATAGCCTTATTCGTGCAAATAACATCAATATCCCATATATTGATTTATTTGAGTCTGGCCAGACATTCTATAAGCACTATCCTCGAGTGGCCTTGGATATTTGCTCCCGTTATGTGGGAGGGGCAAATCCTCTCTACGTCCACTACGATCTCTAAGCTTGCTTCTCATTGTATCCAGTACACGCCTTTATAACTACCCAGTTACGGTGTAGCGTTTAACGCTACCAAGATCACAATGATCCACAACTAGAATATCTAGTGACTTCAAGTCTAAGGATGACAATACCATTGTACCCGAGAAGCACTTGTGACTCAACATAACGTGTATGTAGCCTTCTCGGTAATGGGTCAATCCAGTGCAACATTCCGTAATGCACACCTATGTGTTGGATCGTGATATCTCCATATCAATCCAACCCCATACTAGTCTATAGATGATTGTCCCATTTAATCATTATACTTGACTAGGGATATTTAAGATAAACAACACAATTGTAAATCTAAGGACTTCATTATATTAAATATCCAATAAATAATAAATGAATTTCTAGCCAATTACAAATTCATACTAAACTAGATTGCCTCTAGGGCATCTATTCCAACAGTCTCCCACTTGCACTAGAGCCAATCTGGCGCATCTCGTATGCCCATACTCCTAGTGTGCCCTTCATGCTTCCACTGCGTGAGAGGCTTTGTAAGCGGGTCTGACAGATTATCATCTGTAGGAATCTTGCATATCCGAACGTCTCCTCTATCGATAATATCTCGAATCAGATGAAACTTCCTGAGCACATGCTTGGACTTCTGGTGCGATCTGGGTTCCTTTGATTGCGCGATCGCCCCAGTGTTGTCACAGAACAACTCCACTGGATCCGCAATGCTAGGGACCACACCAAGTTCAGAAACAAACTTTCTGATCCAAACAGCCTCCTTTGCTGCGCCATTTGCAGCAATGTACTCAGCCTCTGTTGTAGAATCAGCTACCGTCTCTTGCTTGGAACTCTTCCAGCTCACCGCTGCTCCATTCAGGCAAAACACATATCCCGACTGTGATCTAAAGTCATCTCTATCGGTTTGGAAGCTTGCATCGGTGTAACCCCTTACACGCAACTCTTCCTCACCGCCAAACATCAAGAAGGCATCCTTAGTTCTTCTCAAGTACTTTAGGATGTTCTTGACAGCAATCCAGTGACTCTCACCCGGATTGGATTGGTATCTGCTTGTCATACTCAAGGCATATGACACATCTGGTCTAGTACATAACATGGCGTACATGATGGATCCTATGGCCGAGGCATAGGGAATCCTACTCATGCGTTCCTTCTCAATCTCATTGGAAGGACAACCACTCTTTGAAAGAGCGATTCCATGTGACATGGGCAAGAATCCCTTCTTGGAATCTTGCATGTTGAACCGTTTCAACACCTTGTCAATATATGTACTTTGACTTAGGCCTAGCAACCTCTTAGATCTATCTCTATAGATCTTTATACCGAGTATATAGGCTGCTTCCCCTAAGTCTTTCATTGAGAAACACTTTCCTAGCCAATCTTTCACAGATTGCAGCATGGGAACGTCGTTTCCAATGAGTAGTATGTCATCCACATACAAGACCAGAAAAGCTACAGAGCTCCCACTAACCTTCTTGTAAACACAAGACTCATCTTCGTTTCTGATGAAGCCAAACTCTTTGACCACTTCATCAAAACGTCGATTCCAACTCCTAGAAGCTTGCTTCAATCCATAAATGGATCGTTGCAGCTTACAGACTTTGTTGGCTTGCTTTGGATCCTCAAAACCCTCTGGCTGTATCATATACACGTCCTCGAGGAGATTCCCATAAAGGAATGCTGTTTTGACATCCATCTGCCAAATCTCATAGTCGTAGTATGCTGCAATTGCAAGTAGGATTCGGATGGATTTGGTCATAGCGACTGGTGAAAAGGTTTCATCATAGTCAATACCATGAATCTGTCTGAATCCTTTAGCCACCAATCGGCCCTTATAGGTAATCACATTACCATCCATGTCGATCTTCTTCTTGAAGACCCACTTGCACCCTATGGGTCGCGCCCCATCAGGTGGTTCCACCAAAGTCCATACTTTGTTGGTATACATGGATTCCATCTCGGATCTCATGGCCTCAAGCCACTTCTGCGAGTCTGGGCCATTCATGGCCTCCTCATAGGTAGTAGGCTCATCATCTATGAGCATTGTGTCACCGGAATCAGTTACGAGAAGTCCATACCTCTCGGGTTCCTGGCGCACTCTACTAGATCTACGAAGCTCTTGTGTTACCTGAACAGGTGGATCCACAACTGCTTGTGATTCCTGTTCATGTTCCATAATCGGTTCTGTGATTTGTGGTTCTTGAACTTCTTCAAGTTCTACATTCCTCCCACTTGCTTCTTTAGAGACAAACTCTCTTTCTAGAAACACGCCGGTCCGAGCAACAAACACTTTGTTCTCGGTTGGATTGTAGAAGTAGTATCCCTTAGTTTCCTTAGGGTACCCCACAAATTTACACTTATCCGATTTAGGCCCTAGCTTGTCTGACTGTAAACGTTTTACATAGACATCGCAGCCCCAAATCCTCATGAACGACAGTGTGGGACGCCTCCCACTCCACATCTCATATGGTGTCTTCATGACTGATTTAGATGGAACACGGTTAATGGTAAAAGCTGCACTTAATAGAGCGTAGCCCCAAAACGATAATGGAAGATCGGTTTGACACATCATAGACCGAACCATATCCAATAGGGTTCGGTTCCTCCTCTCGGACACGCCATTCCATTGTGGCGTTCCGGGTGGAGTGAGTTGGGACACGATCCCACACTCTCTAAGATAGTCATCAAACTCTTGGCTCAAGTATTCTCCTCCACGATCCGATCGTAGAGCCTTGATACTTTTGCCAAGTTGCTTCTCTACTTCATTCTTGAATTCCTTGAACACTTCAAAGGATTCGGATTTTGCCCTCATAAGGTACACAAATCCATATCTACTGTAATCATCAGTAAACGTAATGAAGTAGACATAACCACCCCTGGCAGGCGTGGCAAATGGCCCACACACATCAGTATGTATGAGCGCCAATTGCTCACTAGTCCTCTCACCTTTCTTATTGAAAGGGGACTTTGTCATTTTTCCCAATAAACAAGCTTCACATGTCTCATATGATTCAAAATCAAATGAGTCTAGCAATCCATCCTTATGGAGTCTAGATACACGTTTCTCATTTATGTGGCCTAAACGACAATGCCATAAATAAGCAGGATTTAAATCATTTATTTTAATCCGCTTGGTATTAATGTTGTAGACAGGATTACTTAGATCAAGGACATAAAGTCCATTAAATAATTGCGCACTAAAATAGTGAATATTATTCAAATAAAAGGAACAACAATTGTTCTTTATTGAAATAATAAAACCTTCCTTGTCCAAACAAGAAATAGAAATAATGTTTCTGCTCATAGCAGGGACAAAATAGCAATTATTTAATTCTAAAACTAATCCTGAAGGCAGAGATAGCTCGCAAACGCCTATGGCCAACGCAGCAACCTTTGCTCCATTCCCAACGCGCAGATCTACCTCCCCTTTAGCCAATCTTTTACTTCTCTTTAGATCCTGCATATTTCGACAAATATGAGATCCACATCCAGTATCTAATACCCATGATGTAGAGACAGTTAAATTGACATCTACAACAAAAATACCTGGTGGTGGTGGAATCACTATTCCAAGCCTCTTGTCCTCCAAATATTTTGGGCAGTTCCTCTTCCAGTGTCCCGGTTGACTACAGTAGTGACATTCACCCTTAGTCACGACCTTGGCAATGGCACTAACAGGCTTAAGGGCTTGTTCCTTGGACTTAGCAACTGACTTGCCTTTGCCCTTGGAGGAAGAGGCAAACTTTTTACCCTTTCCTTTATGTACCATCATAATGGCCTTGCCCTTACCCTTGTTGATGCTCTGTTCAGCCGTCCTCAACATGTTGAGCAAATCTGGCAGTGGCTTAACGATCTCGTTCATGTTATAGTTCATAATGAACTGTCCATAACTCTCGGGCAACGATTGCAACACGAGATCCGTTGCCAACTCTTGGCCGACCGGGAACCCAAGCCGGGCGAGATTCTCCAAGTACCCGATCATTCGGAGTACATGGGGTCCCACCGGGTTCCCTTCTGCCAGATGACATTTGAACAGTGCCTTTGAGACCTCATACCTCTCTACCCTCGCCTGCTCTTGGAAGAGCTGCTTTGGATGTTCGATCATATCGACAGCATTCATGTTCTCATGTTGCTTCTGAAGCTCAGAGGTCATGGTGCAAAGCATTAGGCAGGCCGCATCATTAGCATCATCAACATGCTTTTGATACGCCTTTAAGGCAGCAGGTGTCTGATTGTCTGGACCTTCTGGAACTTGCTCCTCTATTGCGTACAGCTTCTTTTCTTGCTTGAGAACAATTCTCAAGTTTCTGTACCAATCGAGAAAGTTGGTTCCTGAGAGCTTGTCCTTCTCAAGGACAGATCGTAGGGAATGTTGTGAACTCGATGAGTTGTTTGCCATTTGGAATTCTACAAAAGGAAAATGCGCAAGTTTTAGTATTTGTGAATTTTGACTATATTTAATAATGGCTAGTTTATTAAATATAGCTCCCACTATTTTTCTACGGATTAATAACCCTCAAGATATTAATGCGGAAAATATCCTTATATTTTCTAGTGGGCCAAGATCCATCTTTTTCATCTCCTTATGAGCTTGCTTTGGCAAGTCACCCATAATTCGATTACTTCTTAGGTAGGAACAATTCCAATTGCATCCCATATGCAACTCTTGGTTCAATCGGGCAAATAACTCCTTATTTATCCATCCATATGGATAATCCCAATTGATTGCCTCTAGGTTTCTTAATCAAATTAATAGCCTAGTTGTGTTCAACCTCTTATCTAAACAATTGCACATTGTTACGTGCCATCGCATTCCATCATTATGAACCAAGTCGCCATGCTTTGGCACGCACGATCTTGATAAATAATGATGATAATGAGTGTTTAAATAACGAGAAGGCAAGAACACAATATTTAAAATTTGAGGGATTTTTCTTCAATTTTAATTATTTTGTTGATCAATATCAACTAATCTATCTATTTGAGTTTGGGCACAACTCCAAATAATAGATCCGGGTTGTCTAATTATCTTATTATCCTAATTGCATGCATCATCCATACACCAACCACACAAATAATAAGACAATAAATAAACAACCACAAAATAGAAATTAAATGTGATGTGGATATGGCCTTTTCTAGACTAAGATAATTCCAAGCCAATGGAATTATCTATGAACCCTAAACAAACACACATCTCCATGCGTCTTGATCTTTTGGTCCATCCTTCATAGTCATGTGGTGTGCTCCATGCTCCATGCTCCATCTTTTGTGGCTCCTTTGGCTTTGGGCTTCTTTTCTCCAATCTTGGCTAACAATCTACTTTATCTAGCACTAGCTAATATCTATACTAAATAAAATAAATCTCACAAGTTGAGAAAAAAAAATGGCACGCAGGCCATAAAACCCTAATTAATTATTACAATTAATTGATCGGCTCGCAGGCCGTAAAACCAAACCACAAAATTAAACATCCACATCAAACCACATCCTAAGGCCATATCCAATCACCATGCGATTTGCACATAAACAGTTAAAATCCAATTTTAACGCGCTTGGTCAATTTTAATTGATTTTAGGATTTCTAGGGTTAAAACGGTCCATGGGCCCAACAATCCAATTGCCCGGGCCCAAATAAGTGAACCATAAAGCCCTAGGGCCGGCCCGGCCCAAAACCCGCAAGCTAGGCCCGCGGGTTAGGGCCGCCCGGCCCCTTAGGGCGCCAAGCTTGGGCGGCAAGCAAGGGGGGCGGCTCCCTAGGGGGCCGAACCTCCTTATGGAGGTTGTTTCCAAAACAACCTCCTTGCTTGGAGCCCAAGTTTGGTTGTTTCCTTGTTGTGGGAGAACTCCTTCTTCCCCAAGGATGCCCAAACCCTAGATCTAAGATCCTAAAATTTCTCAAACTCACCAATTCATGCATCCAATGCAATAATTGGGTCTTGTTATGATTAATTCTTTGACAAATTGCATCCAATGCTTGATTTGTCTTGTTTTACGCGATAAACAACAAATTAAGGTGTAAAACAACAAGAATGTAACACATAAACTACGTTTATGCTCTATGACCTGTGGCTCTGATACCACTGTAGGGTTTTGATTCATGGATCGCGCAAACGGAAGCATAATCAAACAAATAACCATGCAAAACCCTCCAAGGATCACAAGTCTAGATGCATAACGATAGTGAAGGTAAGAAATCATAAACACACCTTTGGGTTCTCCTTGATGACTTCAAACGCGAATAGTGTCACGTTCTCTATAGTTGATCCACGCCTAGAGTTGTTCCTAGATCTCCAATCACCTTGGTGCTAGCCCGGTTTGAAAGGAGGGTGAAGAAATCACGCAAAACGAGACACCAAAAGGGGTTCGACACCCTTTGTGGCGTCGGGGACAAGGGGCGGCGGCAAGGGGGGCGGCGTCCCTCTTGTGGCTTGCTCTCTCTCTCCTTTGTTCTCTCCTACTCTTGTTATGTTCTCTCTTAGAGCATAAGTGTGTAGGGAAGGAAGGAGGAGGGTCCTTTATATAGTCCAACAACTCCTTGTCAACTACCTAAAGGACTTATTCTAGTCCTACTAGAATTCAATTTAGTCCCTTCCTTGCAAATTAGTCCCTACTAAGTTTGCAAGGGTTTGCAAAGTGATCCTTCTAATTAATTAATCCAATTAATTAATTCCATAATCTAGTACAACTCTATATAGCGTGTGACCCCATAGGTTCTATCTAGTTGGTAGCAACTCCTTGCTAATATGGAGCGGTTTCTAGCAAAACATCCATTCTAGCCAACTAATAGAATAGTCATCTAGACAACCTTGTACAAGTAATTGTCTCATCCCTTTGCCTCCATATCCGGATTGGACACGAGACATACAAGTCACACTCGTATATCCAATCCCTAGTTCCTCGATCCATGGAATAGCCTTATTCGTGCAAATAACATCAATATCCCATATATTGATTTATTTGAGTCTGGCCAGACATTCTATAAGCACTATCCTCGAGTGGCCTTGGATATTTGCTCCCGTTATGTGGGAGGGGCAAATCCTCTCTACGTCCACTACGATCTCTAAGCTTGCTTCTCATTGTATCCAGTACACGCCTTTATAACTACCCAGTTACGGTGTAGCGTTTAACGCTACCAAGATCACAATGATCCACAACTAGAATATCTAGTGACTTCAAGTCTAAGGATGACAATACCATTGTACCCGAGAAGCACTTGTGACTCAACATAACGTGTATGTAGCCTTCTCGGTAATGGGTCAATCCAGTGCAACATTCCGTAATGCACACCTATGTGTTGGATCGTGATATCTCCATATCAATCCAACCCCATACTAGTCTATAGATGATTGTCCCATTTAATCATTATACTTGACTAGGGATATTTAAGATAAACAACACAATTGTAAATCTAAGGACTTCATTATATTAAATATCCAATAAATAATAAATGAATTTCTAGCCAATTACAAATTCATACTAAACTAGATTGCCTCTAGGGCATCTATTCCAACAAGAGCAAGTCTCCAGAAAACAACTTCAGGGTGCACATATTGCATCTAAGCTTCACCTAGCTGATGTTCTCACAAAGGCATTGCCCATAGCTGCCTTTCAGAATGTCCTGCCTCATCTATGTTTGTGCTCTTTCACTCCAGTTCAGTCTTTTAAAAATCATTAGCTTAGAGACCTTGTTTTGAGGGGGATGTTAGACTATAGGGGTTATTCTGCAAATAATGAAAAGTCAGCAGGAGGGAAAATTAGTTAGGAAAAACACTATTAATGGTGTAATTGTTTTTCTATTACAATTAATGAAAAAATCTCTCTCTCTCTTCTCTCAGTTCATCTTCTTCCTCATCTTCTTCTTCTTCTTCGTCTATCTTCAAAGTTCATCACAAACAATTGTCCTTCTATGCAAGAAAGAGACTTCTGTTGGTAGCTAAATGCCATTGCTTAATATCTAGCATTCATGCAATAAAAGCAAATAGATAAAATGGAATGTGCACTTAAAATAGAGAGGATGAACAACTAGAATGTACAACTAGTTAATATATAATCCATGCGTTGCTATTTATTGGGGGTATCTTCTTCCTTTGCTATCCTCATTCGGTCCAAATTGGACTTGCCATACAACTTATGGGCAAAGAAACCTTTGACGTAATCTTCCATCCCCATCCTTTTGAACAAAGGAGGGTTTTGCGGGTTCAAAAGGGTCGTTAGAGGTCCGATCTCAGCTTCAAAATCCGGGCTCATAAACATTGACATCGATATTCTCTCCTTCGCTGAGTTCACAGTTGCTCTGTGTATGGAGCTCTTGTAAAGACCATTGCTCAATATCTGCAAATTCAAGACATTCATGAACATAAAGTTAAACAGATCTCCCTTCGTCACAAAGTAATAGTTTGAGTGGATTTTCCACGAACTTAAGGAGATGTTTTTCACTTGATAAATTTACTGAATTGTCGTTTCTCATAAACTTTAAGGAGATAGTCGAATATATACCTCCATAATGTCTCCTAGATTAACTACCAAGGCATTTGGAAGGAAGTTCACAGGAACCCAAACTCCATCTTTCTTGGCTTCCAAACCTCCAACTCCATTGACTTCAAGAAGGAAGGTGATCGCTGAGGCATCTGAGTGAGGGACAAGCCCCATCACCTTCTCTGGTTGTGGACATGGTGGATAATATGACATTCTGATGGATTGCAACCCATCGCCAAGTATCTCCATCTCTCTTTCCTTAATGTTTAGAGCCTTTGCCATAAACTTGAATAGAGTCTTTGAAATCTCTTGCAATCGTGACATGTACTCTTCCAGGTTTTCCCTACAACAAAAGGAAATTGATCGGTCACCAACTTATTTTCAATGTCATTTCGTATCTATAACTAGATTTGCAGTCATAAATCGTAGTAAATGTTCATCTCATAAAAGTTGAAACTTTTTTTGAGAAAAGGTGTGCGTGTATCATGACTTCACAAGATTCTAGCATCAAGTCAGTATATGCTTTTGTTTACTATATTACCCACTAAGTAATACATCACGTTTCATAATTAGCATGGAAATCAATTTGATTATTAGTATATAGGCCCAGGTCTAGTTTTTCTCACTTAGCTATCATTTCTCCTTTAATAGAGTTTATAATTTCTTATCTTATACTAGTTTCGTTTCTTCTGAATCATCTTACTTTGACTTTTTAACCCGTAACTGGGTCACTTTGAGTCAGTGATTTAGATGATAAAACGATATAATTTTTTGAACTTTTTTTCATTGTATTATAGAGTAAAGCTCTACAAGACCTTGCAAAGATTACAAAATTCTAGTATCGTTTTGCCAATCAAATAACCGGGTCAAAGTGACCCAGTGAATAGTGACAAAAAGTGAAGTAGGCTGAAACAGGCGAAACAGAGATAGTACTTTCCATTCATTTTTATTGAAAGAAAATTTTTAAAGAAAATTATTGAATGAGCGATCTCTTAAATATCACGTAGTGATGACATAAAAGCATTAAAATAAAATGAACTGTGGCATATTACTTCATAGATCATGATCAATCTGACGTCAAACTCGATACAGACAGTACTGGTACAGAGAGAGAGCTGTAATTATATCACATGTCAATAATGTTGTGGTGTTCGACTGACTGTTGTTGTTTTATATCGTTTTGTGTATGTGCAACTGTATATGCAGACAATCAGCCATGAAATGTGGGTAAAGCTAAAGGGAGGACCTTAGAGCTGAAGGGAGCTGTGGGAGAAGATGTTCCTTCCTTCTATGGACAGGGTTGACTGCCATATAAAACTTTGTGTGTGTGTCTTATGAAGCACCTAAGCTTATGTATATATAAACACAAGTTGTTTGTATAATAATATATTCAACTCAATAAAAATCTTTTCTCGTGATTAATACTTGGGGTCGTCCACGTTGTTATTTTACCTCTCGGATAACATAAACTTGCAGGCAACAAAAATGGTTGTCCCAGAGCACGGCAAGTGAGAAAGAGGTTGTACATGTAAGTTACTATACTCTCGTGAGCTACTAGTTCTCATGTTGGATATTTTCTGCAGTTACAAAACTGTAATTATATCACATGTCAATAATGTTGTGGTGTTCGACTGACTGTTGTTGTTTTATATCGTTTTGTGTATGTGCAACTGTATATGCAGACAATCAGCCATGAAATGTGGGTAAAGCTAAAACAAATTAAACAGAAAGAAGGAAATAGTTATAAGCTGAGTGATAAAGTTATTTCTTTTCCTAAAGGCATGCATGCACTTGTGGACATATATGCATGTGGCTCAACTAGCCACGCAAATCAATTATTGATAAATTTAAAAAGTAGTTGGATCTAGATTCTCCACCACATACAGTGGAAAACATAAATAATAAATATCGACAAAAAAATAAGGAAATGGTAGATGCTTGGTCATTAACAGTAATTAAACACATTAGTCAAGCTATGATTTCATCGTTTGTGTTATTTCCCATATTTTTTAACGTATTTATGTCTCTTGATGAAAGGTCTACTGTGCATTATATCATGGATGTTCCTTTCACTGGTTACGTGTTCCACAAGACATATTCATATCTTAAAAGCTTTATCAACGTGGACATTAATCCTATTTTCATGAATTTATTTGATTTCTGTCAATTATGTGGCAACGATTCCTCTTAATTAAGCACATGTTCGATCGAGACAAGTTGTCTTTTCTTTCAAAAAATATCAAGCGACCGCTTCAAGATGACAAAAGTTAATTTGTTATCTACTTCGGATCATGATCTTATCTCATGATTCTTGGTATTATAAAGAGTAACCTACCACGACGTAGAAAGAACAACTTGAGTTATAAAATTGACAAGCAAGATTCAAATTAATATTGCTAGATTTTGTAAGATGACTTTGTTTTCACAATGTTATATTGTGATACATGTACATGTACATGTATAAATGTGTGTGTGTCTATATATATTGATGATTGACACGGACGTGATATTTATCATATAGTGTTAGGTATCTGGAGTTTGAAGGTTCGCCAAGAATAGAGGCTTAAAAGGCAATTATCATCCGCGGAGTTTAACCGAGCTTGTATACTACACTCCTCTTTTATAAAGTCAATATAATGCCTCAGTTTTGTAGTTTAAGTTCTTAGAATGATATATTTGTGTACAACTTACACTGTCTCCCATCACCACCAGACATGATCGCATTCCCACCCACCATCGTCACAACCAACTGCGATGGGGACGTCGTGGGAAGTGACCAGGCGGTGGTGGTGAAACTAAATCTGGATGAGGGTTTCCTTTTTTTAATCTCTAAAATATAAAGAAAAGTAGGTTATTTCATACTAGCCTCCCTCTCATTAATTTGTAAATTACATAAGTGTGTACATGGGATCTTGTATGGAAGATCAGAACGTACACCTGTAACAGAGAATAAGAAACAAGAATAGAAAGCACATAGAGATTGTATGTGAGGCTAGGGAAGAGTAAGCACTTGTTAACCTTTCTTGAGAGGGAGACAGTATAACGACTAGCATACGATTCGAGAGTTGTCATAGAAGGATAACGTCCCTATATATAGTAGAGGAGTGACCGTTGCGAGGGGTTAATGCGCTCATAAATGGCGGCTAGATATCCGCCTCGTAACGGCACGTTTGACCGTATATATAGGGTACGTTACACGATTGTCCGCATATTAGGGACCGTTACACAATCGACCGCATTTATGGGACACGTGGTCATTAAATCTCTCAGACAATTACCAAGGGTCGCGCGCGAGCGTGGTTGTTGCTCAGGCGCGACATTCCTTACTCTAGCCTCCAAGCCACTAAGTCCCTACAACTCCCGTGCGGTTAGTACGCGAAGGTGACCCTGTCTCACAGCCCCCATACATGTAAGTGCGAGCATAAAGATAAGGATATAGATAAGTGCGAATGTAGATATATACGAATCATAGATATAATGATAGGGTGTGTATGGTGTACCATCAGATACACTCGAAGACTGCCACGTGGATCATGATCAGTCTGCTCAAGATGCACTATCTACATTAGCCCCCTTTTGCGCGTTCGTCACGTGCGTCGTCGCGTAGACGCCGAAAACCAGCCGTGCGTAGCTCCACGTAGATCTTCGAATCTGGGCAATTTATGTTCGAAAACCCTAGCCCCCATAAGCAATCATCATTTCCTAGGTCTCTGTAACGTCATAGCCTTTAATAGGGTGTGGTCGTTGCGAAGCTAATCAGACGCCATCCACATATTTTTGCCGATTTTCGAGGCAAAGATGACTCGAACGGATTCGTACAGATTCGAAAGGTCACGGGGCTCGAAAGGACTCTATATAAACCCCTTCACTTCAACAATTAGAACTTTTCACGACATTCTTGCTATCAGCGTTTTATGAGCGAGAGAGAGAGAGCCTTCGTCAAAAGATTCAAGCCTTCAGCTGTTCGTTGAGATTAATCAGGCAATCCAGCTCCTCAAAAACCAACAAGATTAGTAGATCCTCCTGTTTTACTTAAGCTGTAACACCCCCGATTTCCAGAGGAACTGGAGACCGGAAGGTGCCCTCCGTACAGGGGATTTTATCCTTTCGTACAAGGAGTAGTAACGATAAGCAAGTGAAAAGAAACATCCAACTACTGATTAATTACGATAAAAGTTTACAACATTGGTGACTAGTTCCAAACTGGGAACAAAGCCTAACAAAAATACATTTTACAACAAAAGAACTCTCCGGTTAATTACTAAGTGTTACTACTTGCAAATGAGAACGAGTCGTGATCCCAGCGCGTTACCCCAAGCAAACTAGTCATATACCTGCGGGGAATTAAAAGAAACACAAGGACGCAGTTTTTCGAGTATCAGTAAAAATTGAGTGAATAAACAACTTAGCATGTAAAACAGAGTGGCTGAGACAGGTTATGGGGTTTCGTATTTAAAAGAATTTAAACAGTAGCAGAGTATAAGTATAAACAGCAGAGTAAACACTTTGAACAATTTCCAGAAATATAAGTACGGATAGAAGTGACGATTATCAGTGTTCTCGAAAGTTGTTATTTCCAAACTGAAATTTATTACGAGTAGCCGATTCGTTTACCGAGATAAGTTCCCAAACGTGGAATGGAATAAGTCATATTATTAAGTCGCAGTATCCAAGAGAGACCAGGGTAAATAGTAACCGATGATACTGGCCTTTAGGGTGTTCTGGTAACCCAACCTCTCTACCAAGCGTTGTGGATCAGTGTTTCTGCGATCACGCTAGTCATCATAGATCACGCAGTCAACTAAACCTTAAGTGTCGACACACCCTTAAGAGCTTGTCAGAAGGGTAGTACTAGAAGCTGTACTCCAGCCTACGGCGAAAGGAGTCGGGGCACACGGAATCCCATAATTTTAGGGAGGAGCCCAAGGATCATGCCCTGAAATAACGTGAAGTAACACGACGTAGGCGTGTAGCACTGTCGTAGACCCAACTGGTTCCGGTATACGCAATTCTTTCACTTTACGTTATTACTGAATTCTAACTTAGTGACATTTGAACAGTTTTAAATAAAGTGGCGAATTAAAAGCAAGTATGGCAAGTTTGACAAATAGGGAAAGTATGACAGTTATTTTGGAATAAACAGGTATATCGCATTAAAAGAATTGGCACGGAAAATTAAGCATGTAACTCACAGGTATAATTTTGAGACAAGAAATAAGTCACGTTTTGACACGAAAGAAGATAAGCATGCAACGCTAAGCATGAATACTCAGCGTGAGAGCCGTAGAGCGCTAGCTTGTCAACTACTCGCGAATAATGTTCGGATCAACTAGCTCGTCGAAGACAGACACTACAAACAAACATAGATAGTCATAATCACAAACAAGTTCTATTGACAAAGCGTAAGACAATGCACGTGTCCTACATGATATGCAAAATGACAACTCTAATAATTATACACACCCAATTAATATTTAGATAAAAATATTCTAGGTTGCCAATAAGTTAGGAAACCCGAAAATGGTTTTTAAGAAATTACATAATAAATTTTAAGAGTTTCAAACTATTTAATACTAACTATAATTATAATAAATTATAAGAAAAATATAATTTTCAATTATAGAATTTAAAGTATTAATTCCTATGGTTGTAGAAATTGTTATTTCGAATAAAATAAGTTGTTAGTTAACATATGAAAATTACTATGTATTTTCTATATAATTTACTTTGGTTTAAAAGTAACAATTTGTAAATAAACAATTTTAATTTGTTAAGAAAAAGAATGATATTGGTACTTATAACTATTTAGAGAAACTCACTATTCATTTAAGCACAAAGAAACTGAAATTTATTTAGTAAATAATACATGACACATATTGATTTTATATATATTTCCGTTTACTTAATCTTCATGAAAACGATATTAAATATTGAATAAATACTAATCTCCAATTTTACATAAACTTTCTATTTTGTAACTACATTACAAAGATATTTATTTTCACAAATTTGTCAAGAAACTAATAAAATTAGCTTATAGTTAATAATTAAAACTACATAAACAAAATAAAATTAAAACAAAAATGCAGTTTCTTAAAAATGCAGCAAGCACCCCTAGTACCAGATTAATAGTTTCAGTATCTTACACCCTATACCCTTAAGTTCTCTGGTAGTTCACAAAACCCCCCTGGTAACAATTTTTTATAAAATTATGCCATCTTCTCCAACGGGTTCTTCCCAAAGATCCAAACTCACATACACCCACACACATAAAAGCCATAATACATGATCAGAGAACAATTGTAGCTTAGGAAATCGACAAGAGGGAGTTCAATTTACCGTAAAACAGATGAGGAGATGGGTCGAAGATTTCCGGCGAAACGGCGTCACGGTGGTCGAGATGGCATGGGTTTCTTTGTCTGAGTTGTTCCGGGGGCTGGGTACGTCGAAATCGCAGAAGATAGGCGGAGAGAGGAAAGCGACAGTGGTGGTGTCGGGTCTTCGGGTCAGGTGGCAGTGGCGGCGTCGGGGCTCGCCGCCTCTGTTGTCGCTGCTGCCATCGCAGTTGTTTCTGCTGGTGCTTCCACGGGTCCGAGAGGGAGTGAGGCCGAGAGTGTTAGGATTCCAATACGTGAGAGAGCAAGAGAAAGCAAAAAAATAAATAAACAAGATCAAGAACACAAGAATTTAACGTGGTTCACTAGTTTTGAGACTAGCTACATCCACGACCAACCCAAACCCAGTTTATTGATGAGAAGAGACAATTACAAGCACACACCAAAAAAGTCTTGACTCTAACATCTATTTATACTAGTACAAAACTTGGTGCCAAAGCTGATCAAAACGAGTGCTAGACAAACTAGGAGTGTATCTATCCAATATTGTTTCCTAAACAAATAAGGAGACTACCAATTAAAGCTAACAAAGACGTCCAAGTACAATGTACCTTGCTAGCTTCAATCGCAAAGTCATAGTAGGACTTTGCCACTTCAATGAATTGTGTTTTTATCACAATTCTAACAAATCTCCATAGCTTTTGTTTGAATCAATCTAAAGTCCCAACAAACCTCCCCCTTGATTCAAACTCCATAGCTACCGAACCAATTCTTCTCATCAATCCAACAAACCAATCCGAGTGTATTCCCAATTTGCGGAATTGAACACACTCCCAATGCGTCCCAACAAACGTC